>JAQQSE010000133.1:600000-942471 GCA_035772565.1 Antheraea assamensis | reverse complement strand
TTTCGATTTTTTTTCCGACGTTTCTATACTAAATAATATAGGTTATAATGTTTTGACCACAATGTGGTCAAAAATGTTAGTAAACATGATAACCTAGAGGGACTTGGCCTATAAGTGCCAGCTACCGGAACACACTTATGGGTTCTTGGTGACAGATTTCCAACTTGAGAGTAGTATTTTTTTTATATTATATAGGCGGCAAACGAACAGGTGGGTCACCTGATGGTAAGTGATCACCACCGTCCATAGACACTAGCAACACCAGGGGAGTCGCAATTGCGTTGCCGGCCTTTTAATATATGTGAGCCTCCGGCGCTCTCACTGGCCGAACGAAACGCAACAGTGCAAGCGCTGTTACTTCACGTCGGTTTACTACCCCGGGCGAGCCGACCCATTCATGCTGAAACCAGTAATAGCTTCAGCGTGGCTCTACCACCTACACAAGCTGGCGGGTGACATACCTGGAAAAACTATATGTTTCATCACGATGTTTTCGTTTATTCTTATATACTTCATAAAGCCGCCGTGGGTCTGACTATATGTTGGTTAGTAAGTTGTTACCAATTTGATAGATTCAAAATATATGTACGTGTTACTGATGCACACATGCCGGTACACATGTATACCTCAATAACTCAACATGTACGCTTAATTTAGGTAGGTTCGATAGACTCGCAATTTTGCATTCAAGGCTAAGCAGAAGTTCGGCTATTTTACCACCATTGAAATTGATACCATACGTCTGAGCGCCTTAAGCGTTCATCCAAAAAGCCCGATGTAGCTATGAAGGCCCGTCAGACCAACGGCGGTTAGTCAGTTCGAAAAAAAAGGGTAATAAAAGAATGGATTTTCAAGCGCACTACAACTGTGCCATTATAATGGGTAAGCGTGACTATAGTTTTTAGTCCTCATAAATCTTTTTGGCTGAATACAGCCGTAAGATCGGGTTTGTGTGTAGCTTAGTCCAAAGTTTAATCTATACAATAAATAAAATTGGAGTGTCTATTTGTAATACCAAAATAACGACTTTTTACTTATTGGATATGAACGTATACACGATACTGATAACAAAAATACAATTTTGAAAATTTTTGTCTGTCTGCCTGTCTGTATGTTCCGGGTAATCTCCGAAACGGCTTGACCGATTTTGACAGAAATTTCACTCACGGATAGTTAAAATTACAGCGGGTGATATAGGATACTTTATTTTAGACTAGCTGTCATCCATGGCTTTGTCTGTAGTACTATCTCCAAAACGATTGGACCCATTTTCATGGGACTTTCACTGGCAGATAGCTGATCTTATAAGAAGTAAGTCACAATTATAAAAAAAAACGCATGCGAGCTGCGGGCAACAACTAGTACAAAATAAAGTTAAAATATTATTATAGGAATCTAAACTTAGCATTTATTTATCCTTAAGTTGTCTCGATGTTACGCATAATAATATAATAAGTATTTAGACATAAATTTGTATTCTGCGTAACCATATTCAGGGTCAAAAAGTTTGGCGAGGGCAAAATAAATTTCTTCTGACACAAACGACACTTTATTAATCTATGGGGTAACCCATACATAAATAGTTTGGTTTTTTATTTTAATTATACTTCTTTTGGCGCGTTAGGGTAAAATGATTGAGAGCAAATTTTTACGATGCGCATGCACACCGTCACGAAAAACCAACACCCTGAAGTTATCTATAGTCAATATTTTATTTTAAAAAGTATGTATGTATTAAATACCTTTTTTCTATTGTTAGGGTCGTTTTTTCTACAAACGTAGAATAAGGCGATAGATAAATTTTTTGAAAAGATTTTTATCTTGTTACACCCAAGAAGTATAACTTCTAACGCGTGTACATAAGTACACACTACTTTTGTTTTTTGTAGATTTTAAAATTCTATTATGCTAAGTATTGATATTTCCTGTTTTATAAATTGCAACAGGAAAAAAAACCTAAATTTGTTCATCTATTTTAAGGATTTCCGTAAGATAATATTTTGTTGGAGAAACGGAACGCATACAGATAGACGTATTATAAATTTTTTGTATAAAGAAAACTAAAACTAATCGACTTGGGAATATAACTAATAAGAATTCTCAGCGGGTATCTAATTTGATCAATTCCTATGTCAGGAGTATAGAAAAAGGCATAGGGTACCTATTATCTAAAAAAAATGTATTGACCCCGAAGGAAAAGTGAAATCTAAATTCACGCTAATGAAGCCGCGGACAAGAGTTAGTTTATAATATCAGTTATGATGTGTGGCATAACCAGAATAGATAACATTAAGAATGAGTACATCAAAGGAATTTTGAATATAGTATCAGTGACAGAAAAGTTGAGGGGTAATAGGTTAACATGGTACGGGCATAATATCACAAAAGATAAAAGTCATGTGACAAGAAAAGCTTTCATTTTGAAATTGGACGGATATAGGAGTAGAGGTAGATCAAAAAAGGTGGGGATGGATTGGGTGAAAAATGATAAAATATGTATAAAAGGTGTGAATACTGAGATAATATCCGACAGGGGAGAGTAGAAAAGGAAAACGTAATGTGCCGACCCTACTTACTGTACCTACCGAGGGATAAGTCAAATCTACAAGAACGCGAGCGAAACCGCGAGCAAAAGATAGTATTCCAATATTCGCATTACACGTCACAGTGATTGCAGCATCGGCTTAATAGAGAGCACATGGATATGAACACGCCAGCTCAAGAAGTACTCATAAGCGATTCGTAACGCCAAGAAAACGATAGTTAATCTATACTTTCTGGTTTAATGGAAACTAAATACAGATGGAAGCAGAATAGTTCTCGACTATTCTCGAATATTTTATTTTCCTCGCGTTATTTTCCTTCACCATAAACGATCCGCTGAATACCTAATACACCCTATGAATGTCACACAGTTGCAAGAAAATAAACCGTAGGTTAGTAATCATTTTAGTTCATGATGACGTATTAAAGATAGATGTAGTATACAGTTCTATATTTTAGTAAAATTTCCAGTCAATAAGTAATTAGTTACTCCATCAGTCACATTAACCACCGCGACTTTCTGATGATTTAAATACATATTACACACGATAATTCCTAAAAAATCCTTACTTTGAAGAGTAATTCCGAATAACGTAGAATCGACAATGACAATTCACTGGTATAACCATTCGACAAAATAAGTCATACAATCTCAATTTCATTATTTTACATGTTCATTACGCAATTCGTATAACGCAATTTTTTATGTCTGTCTGTCTGTCTGTTCGTTAGTAAATCAAATCAAAGATACTCTATTCAATTTAAGCGCTGAGAAGACATTTACGAACGTCGAGACTACCACCGATTGGGAAAACAACCCAGTCATCGAGAAGAACCGACAAGAAACTCCATGGGGCTAATCTTTTTAATTTATATATTTTTATAGGTATACATTGATTTACGATTTTGTTAAGAGATAGAATTAATTTCAGACATCACCATCGTTGACTTATTGATCAAATTTTGATTTTGACGTTAAGCCTCGCTTGACTCGGTTCTTGAACACACTATCCAGTAGGTATATCAATAATATGCTTCGGAATTTTTTTATAAAACCTAAAATTAAAAAACGTGGGATGACCAATTTGATGCCAGTTTCTAGTATGGAAGTGTAGTATTGTTTTAGTATACTCAAAAATATCATTTTGTCTCGACTTAATTTACTTTTAACCTATAATGTATTCGGTTCCAAGCGGATAGGCAGTTGCTGATGACGGCTCTCAATCTAAATATGCAAGATATTGGAATGTTTCACGGGGTACTATCTAAACCGAACAGTATTGAAGCACTAATGCCCGGTTTCTGAAGCCGTCAGTTAAACTATCAATAGCTATTGATTCAATAACGTTAACATAAGACAAGCGGCGTTTAACTGTCAATGCGTTTCTGAATACAGAATGAGACGTAGACTGACATTTCTCGTGTCATTGTGTGTTCAGAAACCCAATTTGACAAGTTATCGAACCGATAGCGCTATTAAACAGATAAACTACAGTTAGAAATGCTTCAGAAACCGGGCATTAGTCTTTTTAAATTGTTGAGTCGTTATTTGTCACACTTTTATTCATTATCATTTGTATTATTGTATTAGTTATAGTTTAGTTTAGTAAATTAAGTTAAGGGTAGTATGGAGCTGATATAACCATAAAAGCCCCTAAATAAAGTTAAAAAAAAAAAAAACCTCATAACTTGCACCATGTATTGCCTAATGTAACTAAATGTACATTCCTAATAAAACCTGGTCAGAGAATACACCTATGATTAAAAAATCAATTATATAAATCGGTTCAGTGATTTTCGAGTTATAAGCGCATACACTCAAGAACAGAAAGAAAAAGTGACGTTGACGATACATTCGCGGTTTCCCGCCCGTTTCATTGGGTATTAAAAACTGGCAAACGGTTAATCTATTCCAAAAAATAAGTAGTCTAGAACTATCTACGAAATAATTGTACATCGAATAGTCAGAATTCATTATTATTATAGTTAGTTTTACTACGCGTCCATTTGAAACTTTCATTGTAATAAAAAAAAAATGCATCGAATTAAACTAAAATTAGTTTCCAGAAATATAAATGAGACAGAAACACACGCTTTTTTAAAGTTTCCATAGAGTTCTGTAAATTTTCGATATAAAGGGCTATACACATAGATATACATACATATATATATATATACATACATACAGATGCTTCTGCGCTGCCAAAATAAGAACAAACAAAACAAACAAAAAAAAACAAATATGAACGACCTTATTTTTTAATTAACTACTTCACCGAAAGCTTCCAATTCAGCTGCAAGGATTCGAACCGAACGTACATCGATCGACGCGAAGTCTTAACACGTTATCAATTGGTCCATCATCCGCTTCAATTTTTCTTTATTCCCTTTTAGAAGTACAATTTTCTTTAGTCCCAAATCTACAGAGAAAAAATAAAGCCTCCACTCGTAAGTATAAAATAAATAAGCGCTATATCTAGTTTATTTTATTTATATGTATTTTCAATTATTTATCAATTCACCTTATCAATAATAACAAATTATTATTCATATTTAATTAATGAAAGCTTACTGATTGTTTACAAAAACAGGATATATAATATCTGGAATAATGTATTTTGACCCCGTTCCGGATCGATTTCTGCATGATATAAATAAACATCTTTATCTAACAAGTAGAAGATCCTTTGTACATTATACATAAATGATGACATGGAGGAATGAAGGTTATATGTCACTTTGTAAGTTTACAGAAATGCGCTCCAAAGTATAATTATTTATATCTTTGATTTTATTATAAAAATGTTGGGTACTTTGGTTATTTTTTCTCATTTTAAATCCTATTTGGGCTAACATTATAAGGCGGCGTTCATAAATTACGTGAGGGAATCAAGGGAGAGGGGGTCAAGTCGAATATATCTAAATTTCACTTGGAGGAGACAGGGGGATTTCGACAATTATCGCGTAATTTTATAAAATGTGAGAAAATCTGATTAATGTAAAGTAAAACATGTTTCTAAACCAAAATATGCTAAAATCTGACACAATTCTTCTAAATATTTTAGTAGTTCCTATTTAAGTATTATTTAATATTATCACTGCGATTTTAGATTATGTTGTGCACAAGCTTTTTTTGGACTACCTACACTGTTGGCTTTTTAAACCCGCTACATTTTCACCGGACTACTAAGGGAGCGCTTAGGGAACTCACCCGATTAATCTGAACAATCTCAAATACTAGTCCTACTACAGAAAATTGTTTTTTTTTTTTAATAAATCTAACGCATTTTGACTTAGAATACATATTTTGTAGGTTCTCACATGAGATCAGGAATGACGGGAAGGGGTCGAGTTAAATCTAACTATGTCCCACGAGGAGGGTGGGACGTCTCAAAAAATCCTCAAAAACGCCTCACGTAAATAATGGACTCCTAAGAACAGAATACGTATATGGTCATAACACTTTCATTAAGGTAATAAACTGAAAAAATAAATTATCTTCAATTGTTCAATAAAAATGAATTCTAATAATAAGTATATGTATTAGAATATACACAATACAAACTTCCCCTCTTCTGCGCATGCGCAACTCATCGCCAGCCCACATCTAAACGTCACGAAACACACACCCCCAAACTATTAGTGTTTACAAAAATTGTAGTTTTTTAAAACTTTAATAACTTCACATCAAATTAATACGTCATTATACATATTATCTGTTAATTTTTACGAGATACGTGCATAATGGCACGGGTGTCTATAATTTTATTTAAATACATTATATTTTTAATCTTAAAGACTGCTGAGAAATCAAAGTTTCAGTCGTTTGTAAGTGACTAACATTGCTTCATACTGGTTCGTATGAATTACTGTCCACTGTAAAGCGTTCTATACTTTCCTGTCCTCTGAAGAACCCGACGCCATCATCATAGGGGAAAACCGTGTCGGATTAATTATACAACATTATTAAGCATATAGTAAGAGTATCCTGGAAATTTGGTTTGGATTGTTTATTAGAACAATTGAATAACTATAACATATAAGCGTAACACTAACAGGTGACGAGTTAACTGGTAGGTGTGCCGTGCCAACGGTCATGCTGTTCAGTCACTTTATTAGTCACTTTCTCTATATATCTCAATACATCAGATATCTTGTCAATACTTGTAGTAAATGATAAATTAAAATCTATTACTTTAATTGTTCATTGGCAATTACTATTACAAAATGTCCGCAGGTGATTTATGTAAAAAAATTTAAATATAATTATTTTATTTTCGATGTATATTTAAATAAGTAATTTAAATAAAGAGTAAATTTAAGATCAGGAGGACGGCGAAAACAACCGCGTACTGAGACACAGTTCAGAATGGTAATCATACATACATGCAGGTATTAAAATGACATACGCGCTAACATTGTCGCCGTGTTAAGTTATATACAATGCAAGTTCAAGGCTTGAGCGTTTGACCGCAACTTTATCTAATGTTAAATGACGCCGTGGTCTTACAATGTAACAAGGACCAACCGAATCACACGATAGAAGCAGCTCCATGACAGATTTTTCCAACCTGAGTGCGACAACTATCCAAGTACGCTTTAAAAAAATCCCTACCACCATGCAATGGTTTTATCGTGGTGGTCTCATTCACCGAAAACTTCTGTTCCGTGTAAGGATTCGAACTTAGATCAATCGAAGAAGTGTTCAAACTCACCGCCGTTGAGCCATAGACTCAAAGTGAATGTATCTAGTTTTATATTATTGTTGCGAATATATGTAAGGTGGTCGTAAATCAGTTCTTTCCGCAACATTTATTATAGCGATTTATTTTACAATATAAGTTGTATAGTACAAATGTTGTTGTGGCTCGTAGAGTCGTTTGCCGTAGAATTTACTATGGTTTATCTTAAATCTCCTTCTCGAACTATTTATCACTATCTCGTATGTCTGTTCTGATTGAACGCTATTCAGTCTCTGCCCTGTTTCCCGGTTCCATTCCTTATTTAAATTCCTCGCAGCTGCGTTCCGTTAGTGAGTGCATTCCGCGTGTGTGGCCTCAAATATTATTTATCAGCCCGACACGCGACCACGCCCCCTGGAGAGTGTCCGTGAGAATACTTTTAATGGATAAACCCAATGATCCAATTGTCCATTTCGTTTTCTATGTATGACACCATTCTGTGCACTATATATTTATGAGATCCTGTGCAACAAAACTTATCCCTAATAAATTACTTGTTTTGTCTATTCAATCATTGTCAATGTTAACAGAACACACAAAAACTTATGAGTTTTTAAGTAGGTACAATTCGTAAAACCATCATATAATACTAAATGTCCCGCACATGGCCCGCTGTCCGCAACAATTACTATCCCTCTAAACAATTGTAAGAATACCTAAGCTAAATCTACAAACAACTATAATAATTATTATTGTATATATATATATATATACTATTAACGCCAAAATCTCCGTAAATAGAAACAAATAAAGGCATAAAAGAAAATTCAAAAGCGTATTTTTTATTTCACTATTAAAATATAATCAGAAATTTCAATCTACGTACGTTTAAATCTATACAATCATTCGACATATTCAATACATTCATACCTTCTTCGATCTTCCTCTACTTATATATCTGTCCACCTTAATACTTAACATTATCCTAATTTACCGACTTTTATTTCATACCACGCTAATACGTTCGTTTAAAAATAAAACTGTTATAGTAAATCGAATTACATGTGATTACGTCGTAAAATTCAAGTGTGAATGTAACTCTTATGAATAAAGCTACAAATCTAATTTACATATCCATTCATGTTTCTCTTGAAACTATTACCCTGTTGTCGTCTATACTTAATGTCATATGATGTTCTGAAAATAACTTGTCGTGTCCGAGCCGACGTTTCAACAGTCGATCGCGTGTAATATCAGTGTTCGAACGGACGCGGTGCTGACCACAGCGACCGCACAATGTATAAACTACTGGCTTTTTCTATTTTACTCGCGCTCAGCCACGATGCGTACTCCGCGCGTATACTTGGCCTCTTCCCGCACACTGGCAAGAGCCATCAAATGGTATTCGAACCGCTACTCCGCAGACTAGCGGAGAGAGGCCACCATGTCAACGTTGTATCGTTCTTCCCGCTCAAAAACCCACCGACTAACTATACCGATATCAGCTTGGAAGGTATCGCCGATGTCGGGCTGGAGAATTTCGATTTATCGTTCTACGAGAATCCGAATAGAGTGTTAATGTTATTAGGCTTGGATAACATAGTTAAGCAGCTTACAGATTTTCAGCCGTTGGCATATATGGCTTTGAACGGTTGTTCGAAGTTGGTTGAATTCAGACCGTTGGCTGAAGCGTTGAGGAATGATTATGACGTGATATTAGTGGAGAACTTTAACAGTGACTGCATGCTCGGGCTGGCACATGTTTACGGGCAGTCGGCTCCTATCGTTCAATTGTCTTCTACTGGGCTGATGCACTGGTCGTCGGGCCGTTTCGGAGTGTCGGATAATCCCTCATACGTGCCTATCCTCAGCTCTGCGTTCACAAATCCCATGTCCTTTACACAAAGGCTGGAGAACACGATACTGAACATATATTATAAATTATGGTACCGATACGCTATACAACTGAAAGAGAAAGAAATAATTGAGAAGCATTTCGGTAGACGAATACCAGATTTGGAGGAACTCGCGAAGAACGTGTCTTTGCTTTTGACAAATGTATTTCATAGCTTAAACGGTGTTCGACCTTTAAACCCCGGTGTTGTGGAAGTCGGTGGGATGCATTTAGACCACGATCGGAAAGTTATACCCAATGTAAGTTAACATTTGTTTCTATATTTCGATTTGGAAATTGAATCGTTTGTCTAACTATAATTTCTGGTTACGAAATATCGATTTTATTATTAAAGTAATATGTGTTTGGATTAAGAGAAAACAATTTTACTTGACAATGGACAGAAAATAGTATGTTTACACCATGTTTTATTCAAATGTTTGTTAGTCGAAACGTGTTACGAACACTAACACATAATATGTAAGGATATTAACGGGCAAGTAGGTAGTTTTACTTCCATGTAGCGATGAATTGTATGCAGCGATAATGTAGAGTTTTAATGAACAGCAGATAAAGCACCATAACACAATCGACTCCGATTCATAAACAACTATACTTCAACAAATTCTGTATGAAGTTATGCAAAATGTTTTTTTTTTTATTATTTCATGTTAACTTTCTCTTATTATATATTTCTATCTTTTTTTCAACATTACCCACATCAATGATTGCATCGCAGAAATTTAAGTTAAATGACCATAATTTTTTTGTTTTTTTTTTTTTTGTTAAAGATAACTCAAATATAAACATATATATATATTAAAAATTAAGACAAATTACTGTAACATTTTACTTTGCCCTTCAATAATAACGCAATTTCTTTTTCCCGCATTCACACCGCGTACACTAATGAGTTTTAAGTCAATATACCTACTTGAATTTTACCATCCGCTTGTAATATTACAGAATATTATTAGAACATTTGTAGTATTGTTATAAACATCTGAGTAATATACTGAAGTGACTCATTCGCTTTTAAGGTAATGTATGAACAATAAATATTTCTTAAAGGAAATGATGTATTTCAAGCAGAACTTATTTGCTTGGACTGTCACGGTTACTATTTTGGCCGCTTTGCTACTCAAAGTAAAAGAATAAAAATTAAAACCGTGTATATAATAATTTTCCAATGTCTTGTAGCCCGTTGTCATTAATCTGCTGAGTCAGTAGCTATGTCTTATCCAGCCAATATGTTATATTATATAGTTGACCACGTATCTTATAAAAAGGTCCAGAATGTTCTACATTCGTTTTTTTTTTGGAACTAACTATACGCTGTTAGCTTGAAGGGCCTTCATAGCTTCACCGGACTAACGTTCTACATTCGTTGTTAACCTAAGTTATATAGGAGTGAAATGTTAACAGTGAATTTACAGAAAAAAAAAACTGAAATTCTAGCTGATTTCCGCCCGCTTTATTGGGTGTCAAAACCTGTCGAAGCGTCAATTGAATACAAATATTAAGTAACCCAGAATCACCTAACAAAAGTCTCTATCGTATGGTCATAGTCATATGCCCATATGTTGTTTAGTTGTTTTGGCGTGGCTAAGCCTCAAAGAAACTGTATTTTCATCCTACCTTTGAATAATGAGTTCGCAATTACGTCACACCGCATTCAAGAGTGAACCATTAACAAAATATTTTATTCATGAGAATTTTGTAATCTCAACCAAAAATTACGTTTGTATTGAATTCATTTATTCGGATACAGGGCTCGAGTCCACTAATATTTCATAAATACAAATCGATACCTGAAGTGAATATATCATCTTGAAAATGGGAAATTTAGTTTACTAATGGTCGTCGAACTAATAATCGAGACTCGAACATAATTAATTAATATTTTAAATTTCTATATTATTGAGGTGTTTTTGCCGAAGAGTGAACAAATATTGTAGATTATTAAATGCGAGGGTAATTAAGTATTATGAATAGAGACTTATAACTACTGTAGGTTTAATTCATCGTTGGTAACAAAAAAAAAATGTTTTCAATAATTAATCACAATGTAAAATAATTACAAAAGGGAATAAATAAAATCAGCTGAGATACCAAGGAGGGAGATGTTCTTAACTGTTTTCCCACTACCTATTTACGTATATATTTACCAATTATAGCCAAACTTGAAGAAAATACGATAAATGTTCCTAAGAGTGAGTCTATATAGAAAAACGTACATTTTAATTTACACTATCTGATGCCCGTGGCACATTAGACTCGAGACAAATTAGTTTTATTGTTGCACAAGAAGTGTTGTATTTGGCTTAATAATGGAATGTGTTTTTTTATTGTAATTATGTCCACGTAACCTCTATAGGCGTCCTAATTTATTTATCGATTTTAACTTACCTATGTTTAATTTTATCATCACTGTTTAATCCCTATAGAAAAGCGTATTGATACATAACCTATACAATACTTTGAAAAGTCCTCTATCTGTCAATAAAAGTTTCATAAATATCAGTTCAGGTATTTTGAGAGATTTGCCGTGATAAACAACACGCACTGTAATTTTTTTTTTTGTATATAGAAGTGACCCGGCCCGGCTTCTCATGGGTGCAATGTATAATACTAAAAAGGTTTCATAAGCGAATATTTTCTCGCTTTAACATTTACATTTCATCGAAGTTATAGAAGTTATCTAAGAATTTTCAACGAAACAACTCTTTATGTTGTGCATAATATTAAATATTTAATAACATCGCAAGATAAAAAATGGTAGCTTAAATCTACAGCCTAAACTTTTTAACCGCTCTGAAGATAGTTGTATAGATTATAAATTTAGGTATAAATACATATTTATATTATACTAGCGGCCCGCTCCGGCTTCGCACGGGTATAAAATATATAGCCTATGTCATTCACTGAAAAATGATTAAAATCGATCCAGTAGTTTTGATTTATTCATTACTGCCCGTGGCCCGCACGCGTTAAATTTGGAGTAACCTCAAAAATAACAGTATTTCTCCACTATTTAATTTATGTTATTATACATATAAACCTTCCTCTTCAATCGCTCTATCTATTAAAAAAAACCGCATCAAAATCTGTTGCGTAGTTTTGAAGATTTAAGCATACATAGGGATATAGGGACAGAGAGAGCGACTTTGTTTTATGTTTTATACTATGTAGTGATGTATAACATCCGAGACAACTTAACAATAATTAAATACTAATTATAGATTCCTATAATAATATTTCAACTTTGTTTTGTATTAAACTCTTGACTGTGTTACGCGCAACTCCACGGCTATATTCATAGCGGACAAAAAGATTGACAAGGTCTATTATACATGAAATGCCCAACATAACTAAAGTAATTAATTGGACATAAATTAATACTCTATTTGTCAGAATAGCGTTGTAAATAACGAATTATTTTACATTAATAATATGTAAAAAATTCAAAGGATTGATGAAGGTTATCTTTAAAAAATAGAAAAATACCGTTAAGACCTCTTTTCTAGATATTCTTCAGACATACAATACCGTAGTGCATTATTTTTATGTATCTCACTAGGTTTAGTCAACTTTTTCAATGTTATCGTCCGAAAACTCGAAAAAAGCCCGAAAGACTTTTCGACGTATAATTATAAAATATACCTTGATTTTACTCTTAAATCTTATTTAATTCTATAAATTACAATGTCAACTGTATAAAAATCTGTTCCGTAGTTTAAAAGTAACTAGATAACAGAAAGACAGACACAAAAAGCGTCTTTGTTTTTCGATAAATACATATAGATTTAGTAAAAATTTGTTTATAAGTTAGTGTATAAGTTAGGACTGAAATATAATATGAATATATATAACTTGATATTTCGAAATCCGTGCGTTTTTCCCACGTACGTCGGTCCTCTGGAATCTACTCCCAGCAGCAGCGTTTCCGGACCAATACAACTTTTAACGAACGACCCCACTCCTTCCTTAAAGGCCGGCAACGCATCTTTGATGCCCTTCGAGTCACAGGTGTCGATGGGTGGCGGTGATTACTTACCATCAGGTAACCCGTCTGTTTTATTTTGCCTCCAATCGCATTAAAAAAAAAAAAAAAAAAAAATTGGACCGAATCCAAAGAGCCAATAAGAACAGTATATCTTACGAAGGGATAAACTTTGCTTATCAGTGTTCATTTTGAAATTTTTACTTTTTAGGTCAAACACGTCTCTTTTGAGACTAAAAGAAACAACGAAATTTGGTAATCGATTAATTTTTTTTTTCTAAATCACTGCATATTATAAAACAAAGTCGGTCCGCCGCGTCTGTCTCTCTGTCTGTCTGGATGTTCGCGATAAGCTAATGCAGTTGTAATGCAGTCTTCACCAATAGGTAGAATAATTCATGAGGAAGGTTCAGATATATAATTTGTTAAGGTTTTGTGTAAATTGGTTGAAATATAATGATAATTGTTGAAAGGATCGGAAAAAGTCAAGCCGCCTTAAGCGTTTCACGCACAAAAGTAGATATAGCTTTTTTTATTACCAGGGCAGGACAACGTCCGCCGGGCCTGCTAGTAAATATATCAGTTCGCTAGCTGCAGTTATAGGGTTAGCAGTTAAGAAGCCGTAAGACTCAACGAACTGTGAAGATAATTATAGACATCGAAGTCGGCTACCTCACCGGGTCGCGCAATAATTTCACTGCGACCGGCTAGTTTAGTTATTTCTTTTTTTTTATAATGCGTTATATAAACCAGGCTTTTTTACTTCATAGGTTTTACGTTTGACCGCAATTTCACAATTTAACAAGCTAAATATAGAGATTTTAAGTGTTCGGCGAAAGACTTTCAACCTAAAAGTAGGCTATAAACTGGTTGGTCATTTTTAAGTCATCCTTTTTTAAGACTGTAAAATAATGGTTATTGCAAACATATCGTTACTTAATATCAGTGCGCTTAATATGACCTTTGATAATATTTCTTTTTCTCAATTTTTTTGGCTCCGTCACGGTTTGTGCACTAGCCAGCGTCAAGTAACGAGACTTTGCCAAGTAAGTGTCTTGTGATAATTATTATGTTCTAACGAGATGGTGGTTTCCTTGTTAGAATTTTCCATGGAGTTTTGGTGGCATCTTAGAATGCATACTCCGTGGTATTATTTCCCATCCACTTCACTTGTAATAAACGAACTATATTAGGTTAAACACCACCAATATTACAAAATATAGAGTCTAATAACACAAGATTATGAATAAAATATAAAAATCACTACATGATAGACTAAGCTCCCGCCAAAAACTCCTTGATAATATTTAAATATGTTGAATCATTGTTTTTTAGATAATATGTTGCAGGGAGTTAATGAAAACAGAGATTTAATGAAATCCCCAAACTTATGATAAATTCACCGAAAATGTTAAAAATACAACTCTACGGATTGATTCCCCTAAAGTAAGTGATTTGATAAAATGCCGTAAGTGTGTGGATGTAGGTGCTGGTTCTAGGTAGCGGTGTTGCAAGGATGCGGACTTACCGGTCTGGATGAGACGGGTTTTATTTTACAAGTGCACTTCACTCCTTCACTCGCGGCGTTTGTGTTATTTACGACACAAATATATTATACTGAGTCGGTTTTTTTTTTAAATATGCGTTGAAAAATATGAATGCGTCCGCGATAACGTTAGAAGAAAAGGTGAAAGTGGAAGTCGGAAGGAGAAAGAGGTGGGCGGAAGGGGTGATTTTTTTTTCGTTCGGAAATAATTAAAGCATGTGTGTAACACGCGCCAACAGTAAGTATTTGAGTGAATACGTAAAATAATAGCTATTATTTAGATATGAATTATTTATTTAATTAACCGTGTATCCTTAAGGGTAGGATAGGTAATAGACGAATATTAATTGAAATGCAAATTATCAATTTAAAACTAATTAACAAGAAAAAAATACTTCAGTTAATATTTGTAAATCGATAAAAGATATTTGAGCCACAATATGCGCTGTTCTTTATCACAAACGTGCTCGAGGGCTCCATTTCGAAGTATCGGACCTCTAAGAGTGTCGAACATCCATTCCTCCTTAAAAGTCTTCTCGCTTATTGTACTTTTCCCGCGGTTTTACCTACTTTAATGTAGCTTTGACCTATCCATAGAGATCACTACTATTTTTTTCTAGATACAAGGTAACCTGTGTTTTATTTATATAATATCTATTGTACCTATTAAAGATTTTTTTTTTCGATTTCAATTTCATCTTTTCACAACCTCCTTGCGGTACATACATAGATACATAGACTAGATAACGCTCCTAGGAGAAAGCCAGAAGTAAATAATTTAATAATGCCCAAAAATGGTATTTGAGAAAACTTATACAACACTAATATCATGGATGTTATTTAAAATGTATGGTAAAATAAAGCTGAAATTAAAAATCCATAATACTATTCGATTTAGGACCTGCGAAGGCGCATATGAACGTTAAAACGTTACCACCGATTCGAATAACAACTTCAACTAGAAGAGTCGGCAATAAACTCGATCTGCATTATCTAATCTAATCTTTGTGCATATTTTTATTTCAATATACGAGTATACTAGTTATTGTCGACAGACTCTGTTTAATGGGTGTACAGATGGAGTGTCATTTCCAGACATCAGTACAATTCACGTAATGATGATTTACAATATACACAGCCATTTGACATAAAAACCTACTTGACATATTATGGCTTGAACTTAATATACGGTAAATTGGTAATGTACTTTGAAACCTTACTGTTTAACATGTGTGGCGAATTGGTTATTATTTCTAATATTAAAATCACTTCCGGTTTTTACCTCTAAAACACCACATTTCATATACGAAGTACCAGTCATATGGTCAACAGGTAAAATTTATTACTGTTACTATTTGTTATCTGCGGCTTCGTCAGCGTGGAATTTGTAAAAACAATTGTTCAATCTAAAGGAGCGCGTGAGGCGTGAGAGGTTTTAAACTCTTGTTTTTTTCTGTAATAGAATTAGCCTGATTACAACCTTATTACATAATTGTCAATAAAAGTCCCCCCAGATTCTATTCAACTGTTTCGGATAATAACCGGATTTTTTTAAAAAATACCTATTTTTTAAATTCCACATCCATTTAGTAGAAAGCTTTTATTTTGTTATTACAAACAGACACTTCAATTTTATTTTCTTTGTATTCTAACTATTGTTAGAAATGCGATTATGAGTTTGTCTGTTACGCTTTCACGTCTGACCGACCAATTGACCAACGTATATTTTTACATATATTGTCAGGAGTATAGAAAGGGACACAGGGTACCATTTTTAAATATTTATTTTTTTCCTGCATACTCTTGGTCCGCACCTTTTTTCAGAAATCGTTTTACATCTAGTGCAGCTTAAATACAATATTAAATTGAGCAAGCTATTTTTTTTCTATTAATAATTATTATATACACCATAAATAAATATATTGACAACTAATTGTTAATAAAAAAAATACTTTAATAGGTACAATAGATATTATATAAATCTATATTAATAACACAGGTTACCTTGTATCTAGATAAAATTAGTAGTGATCTCTATGGATAAGTCAAAGCTACATTAAAGTAGGTAAAACCGCGGGAAAAGTACAATAAGCGAGACGACTTTTAAGGAGGAATGGATGTTCGACACTCTTAGAGGTCCGATACTTCGAAATGGAGCCCTCGAGCACGTTGCCTGCACGAACATGGTGACACTGAAAAATTATTTTCAAACACCAGTTCTTACAACATAACACCGATCACTCCACACACGTGCACACACACACACACACACATGTAGGTACACACTCGGGATATTCGGCGGCAGCCCAAGTCGAGGTGCGCCGTGCGCCCTTGTGCTAGTCGTCTATATAAAATCGGGTGAGTGCCTTAAGCGCTCCCCTTAGTAGTCCGGTGAAACTATAGAGGCCTTGCCAGGCTAACAGTGTGGTCAGTTCGAAAAATAAAATTGATACTCTTTTGTGTTTGTAAAAAGAGAACGTCTGCTTACCTCATCCATTCATAATTATTATTAAGCACTTACCCGCGACTCCGTTCGCGGTTTTTAAATTGTTTCAAAGAAATGTAAAATTGTGAGAAAAATGTAGGATTACAGAAATGCTTATTTGAAAACATTTGCAGCTACAACACGCACGCCGCCAACTGTAATATGTAACGTGTATATTGAATATTATCTCATACGTAAAAGTACAGATAATCGAAAATTAATCTCATCATAATGTAAATAAACTACGTACTGAGCGCGATATCTTTAGTTTTATCAAACTTATTTAGCCTGTGTATATACATGATTTCCCTTTTTATTAAAACTACTACAATTGGCATGATGACAGTACCTAATCACGAATTACAAAAATAATCTGTTTATACCATAGAACCGTATGAATAGGTTAGAAAAAAATGTATATATTTTTATATTCATTCATCATAATTTATTTAATAAAATAAAACTATAAAATACAGCAATCGTCCATCTTATGTTGAACACCAATCAGAGCGAATGACGTCACGCTTCAGCAAACGTCATTTTGTACTAGGGATGTTGATATTTTTGTGATATATATTATACACTTTATCATTCATATTTATAACGCAAAATAATTAATTTGTTGCTTTGTTCATGTTAAGTTCTAATCTATGACATAAAGTACTCTGTAGTTCACTCGTTATGGGCTCGCTGTTTATATTGTCAATATCATGACGTCAGAAAACAGACGCCATGACACGGGCAAGCGTTTTGGCACGCATTTGAAATTTAAAATTACATTTGTGTTTATTTTGTAAAAAATCTTTGTTTTCTCCAAAAATATTATGTTTTCTGGAAATAGTATATATTCTAGAGTATTATAGGACGGTAATTGAAAATCAATCATCATGCCAATTAGGGTCAAAACAACGAGATAACTTGTTGACACAGTTTCACAAACATTGTTTAATTCAATAAAATCTTTTATTATTACTATTATTATTAATAATAATAATCTCGTTGTCTCGTTTTATAATGGTTCTTGTTCGATTATGTAGATATCGGAATAACATACTTACGCCAGTACATTCTGCAGTCACAGAATTGAAAAATAGTGAGGGACCTTAAATAGTGCCACCTAAAACTCCATTAAACCTGCAATATCTATTAAATCTATTAAAGGACATTTTTTTTTCGATCTGACTACACTGTTGGCTTGTTAAGGCCGCTACAGTTTCACCGGAATACTAAGGGGAACACTTAAGGCACTCACCCGATTTGTTTAGGCGATCAGCGCAAGGGCACACGGTGCGCCTCGGCTTGAACTGTCACCAAGTTTCCCGATCTGACTAAACTATCTACCCATTTTATACACATATGATTTCGTGAAAAACACATGTTTGACTATGCATGTTTCACGAATGCATACGTGTATTTTGCGTCTGACTACTAAGTTGTGTGACGTATTTCAGTCCAAAAAGGGCAAAATTACAGCCTACCACTATGTGTACCTATGTGTGCACGTTTGTGGGGTGATCTGTGTTATGTAAAACTAGTGTGAGTCACTGTATTCGCGCGAATAGCATACTCGAGGGCTCCACGCCGAGGGACTAACCTAGGCTCGAGTTGTTGTTGTTGTTACAACGCGACTAGTGTGCGGGATCGTATCTTCACGCCCCGCTCACAGCGGCGTGAGCAGGATTAAAAGACACATTTCGCCACATTAATACACATTAGCAGCTAATAACGCTCTTATTTTATGACCATGACCGCACGCATTTAATACGCGATAATTATTGCAATTATGTAATTTCAGTTTTACTCATACTTATGTATTATAATAGGTTTATTTTTATTTATTATTAGTAATTACAACATTATTATAAGTTATCATTTCTGAAACGAAAACTGGTTTCTTTAATTTTTCTCGAATTCGCGTACGTTTGCTAATTGAAATTGGTAAACACTATCAGCTGATTGCGATATAACGTTACTTGAACCCTGACAAATGTTATTGTATTATACTTCGTGGCAATACATTGCAGGCTGACAGGGCGTGATGTTTATGATTGTGCCTTCCCTTGGAAAAAACGCCTTTAGCCCAGTAGTGGTATTCTAACAGTCTAACTTTATTATTATTATTATTGAAATGTCTATAAAATACGTTGTGATTAAATAAGTATTGAATTCTTAGGATTTCCTTTATCGTATTTCTAAAACTATTGTTTATCATTTTTATAAGTTATCAATTTCGAAATGAGTGTAAACCCAGTATAAAAAAAGTCAATAAAATCTGTGTGTGAATGAATTAAAAATACTTCTTGGTGTTATTATTTACGATTTTTAAAAGTATTATTGACATTTTTTCTATAATTTAGGTATTATATCATATTATCGACGCTTAAAAAAAATCATAAAAATTAGTTAACTCGTTTTAGAGTTACCTTCAGACATACAAACAGACAAGCAAACAAGATTTATTTTATTGTCAAATTCGTGATCACCGTCCTTTGTTATAGATATCTATCACAAGTTTGGGAGAAACTATTACGTGTACAAAAACAACAACATATTTATTCATAAAGATTATTTAAATGTTTATCACTATCACTACATATTATAAAACAAAGTCGTCCGCCGCGTCTGTCTGTCTGTCTCTCTGTATGTTCGCGATAAACACGAAAACTACTGAACGGATTGTAATGCGGTCTTCACTGATAGATAGAGTAATACACGAGAAAAGTTTAGGTGTAAAATTTGTCAAGATTTTGTGTATATTGGTTGAAGTATAACGATAATTGTTGGAAATGTTGGAAAACGTTAAGCCGCTTGGGAGCTTTCATCGAAAACGCTGCGTAATTCTTTTGAGATATAACAAAACAATGCATAATGAAATATTCCTCTTTTACAGATCGTCAAAAAAGCCAACGATGGCATATACCTCTATCTTTTAAGGATAGCTTACTATACCCATCTATCTTTTAAAAACATGGTCACATACAATGAGGTAATTGGAAGGCTATTTAGACGGATATCAAATAAAATACATTAGTTACCTTAAGCATTTCATGCACATAAGTATATATTTTTTATTATCAGGGCAGGACAACTTCCGCCAGGTCTGCTAGTAAGAATATATATTGAAACTAAATAATATTGTTAACATTATACAAGCGAACTGTTAATGAGACAGTACGACTGCGCAAGTGTTTATTTCAAAGAGAAAGCTAAAAATCACTGGCGCAGATTGGCTAATAAAATAGCCCACAACTAAGTGATTTCAGACACTGACCGATAAACATTCGCTCGAGGAAAAAATAACAGTATTTATATTTAAATTCAAGTATTAAAATAAGCAGTAAAAAGGATCGCAACCTACATTTTGAGTAGCTTTCGGTACCTTTACATATTTCGTCAAAACAACCTTGGCAAGAAGTACAGACCTTTATTTTAATTTAAATTTCAACAAATGTGTGGTGCAAGGGACTGAATATATTACCATATTATACACATTATATGTCGATAAAAATATCTCTGAATGTAATTGAGTTTACTTGTTTTCGGTGAAATATCATTTATTTTATTATATAGAGTTAAGTGCTTGGCTGCGAAAGTGACGGTTGAGAAAAGATTACTTGTGGTAGAAATGCGAATGTTAATATGGATGTGTGGTGTAATTAGAATGGATAAGATTACTAATGAGTATATCAGATGAAGTTCGAAAATAGCACCAGTGACAGAGAAGTCGACGAGTAATTGGTTAGCATGGTACGGGGGCATGTTACGAGGAGAGATTAAAAGGACGGATATAGAAGTAGAGGAAAACTAAAAAGAGTATTATGGATGGATTGTGGGAAAAATGAGATGTGTATGAAAAGTGTGAATATGGAAATGACATTGACAGAGGTGAGTGGAAAAGGAAAATATGTTGTGCCTACACTACTTACGTGGGATAAGGGCGAGAAGATGATGATGATGATGAAATATTCAATTATTTTTTTTTTATAAATCAGTTGATTGAAAAAACAATATTTGAATCTATTCTAATTTTAAATAAATAAATTGGGTCATAAATAATTTTATTTCTCCCGAATATATTTGCTTATGAAAACAGAAACAGCGTGTCTGATAAGCGTAAAGAAATAGAATATTCTAGAATTATAACTGATGACTGCCGTCTTTTTACATATGGACAAATGAATGTTATATATAAAAATGATTATTTTGTATATAGGATATAATTTGTGTAATCGCGTGACGTGTTTATGTCATAAGATTAAGTCGAAACTTTGCACAGTTCTTATTCGCGCTTGCGTAAAGGCTTCTGGCAAAGTATCAACAACGTACAGCAATCGGTGCGAAAGTTGTTCCAGTATTTTTTTAATATTGTTTTTAAGACTGACACCGAAGTAGGTTTTACATTACACATCATTACGGTTTTATATAGGGGCTGAGCAGTAATAAAAAAATACAGTAACCATCAAATTATTTCACTACTAAGAAGATATATTATTTTGGAACGCTTGCGAGCTATATTTTATTACTAGCTTTTGCCCGCATCTTCACTCTTATTAAGGTGAATTTGATCTATCCCTCAAGAACAGTAGTAGTTTTTCTAGATGAAATATACCCCGTGTCCCTTTCTGTACCACTGACAGACAGTGTGCCTAAACAATTTCATGAAGATCAGCCAAATACTGGAGATGGGAAAGTGTAACAAATAAACAAAAGTTCGCATTTATTTTTATAATATTATTAAGAATAGTTTAAATGGTTTATTTTAATATTAATGTATGCGATGTCGTACGCTATTGTTAGTAAGTGAACAATACGAGCCGGATCAGATAGCTTCGTTGTCTGGTCATGGGTCAATTGAACGCCCTCAATAGATGTTTTCAATTGTACTATAAACAGACATACTTGTGTATCGGCTAGTGATCTACTATGTAACTTCACACATTGTTGTATCTACATAATATCGTCTGTATGTTATACCACTTCAGTAAAATTGCCACAGAGCATATAATGTTTTTTTCTCCATTTAAAGCTACTGTAGTTAATTACGTAGGTAAAGGTCATATAATTATGGACGGGTTCTATCCTTTTTTCGAGTCTTGAATGCATTATTCAGGTAACTATAATAGGTACCGTCAATTTCTAGTCTGTTACCCAGCAGATGGCAGTGTAAGTTGCTGGATAGATACCTAATAATTACTATTTAGTCTGTGCACAATGATAAAGCTCTCCGGTCGCAGGAATTCGTCAAACTCATTTGGTAATTATCGTCTTATTCTGGGTAATTTAAATACTATCTTTATAAATTATTATAGTCTGTGTGTTAATCTGATATGCCAACTATACTACTGTAAAGTTTCATCAAATTATGTTTGGTAGTTTTTGCGTGAAAGAGGAAGAGACATCGACCTATACTTAGAAAATTTATAATTCATAATATTACTAGCTTTTGTCCGCGGGTTCACTCGTGTTTCTGTAAAGTTCACCTATCCTTCGGGACAGGTTAATACTTTTTGCTGGATGAAAGATGTATGATCTTTTATGCACCTTTAACAATGTTTAGAAAAATTTAATGAGTTACGTCGTGAAAATGTAAGAAATAAAGAAACATATAAATTCACATTTATATGTATAAAATTAGTGGGATGAAAACTGAACATTTGTTCTGTGACTTCGGAGGTCCATCCAGTTTTTGTCATATTACCTTAAACGGTGTATTCTTATCAGCCTGCTCCAATTTTCGGTACCTCGGCTCATTAATCCAAAATGACGGTGGAATAGACAAGGACGTGAGGAATAGGATAAATGCAGGGTGGATGAATTGGCGAAAGGTGTCTGGGGTGGTTTATGACCCACGAATGCCGTTGAAACTCAAGGGAAAGATGTATAAAACTATAATAAGACCAGCCGTGTTATATGGATCCGAGTGCTGGGCTACGAAAGAGACGGATGAGAAAAGATTACATGTGGCAGAAATGCGAATGTTAAGATGGATGTGTGGTGTAACAAGGATGGATAAGATTAAGAATGAGTATATCAGAGGAAGTTTGAAAATAGCACCAGTGACAGAGAAGTTGAGGAGTAGTAGGTTAGCATGGTACGGACATATTATGAGAAGAGATGAAAGTCATGTAACAAGAAAAGTTTTGAGTTTGAAAGTGGACGGATATATGAGTAGAGGAAGACCGAAAAAGGTATGGATGGATTGTGTGAAAAACGATATGTGTATAAAAAGTGTGAATACTGAGATGACATCTGACAGAGGAGAGTGGAAAAGGAAAACATGTTGTGCCGACCCTACTTAGGTGGGATAAGGGTAAGATGATGATGATGATGATGTATAAAATTAGTTAGGACTAATTGATACCCACGACTTCGCCTGCGTTGTTTATTATTTTAACAATATATTTTATGTACCTAGAAAAAAAAACATAAGCACCACACCGTTTGCCCCACTTCTCCTTGACAAAAAAAACATTGCACTGAACGCGTAGTACTTTTAGAAATCGTAGTCTCTCAAAAGCCAAAAAATTAAGAAGCCTATATAAAATTAAGTTATCGTTATAACTCACTCTCAATTTTTACATCATCCTGCCTTGTTTTTATTTCGTTTGTTGCTCAGCTGTATTGCTGTTTACTGGATTGTTGTATACTAAATTTAATGATTTTATTATTATTATATTGTATTTTATAAGATGGATGTGTGGTGTAACAAGAATGGATAAGATTAAGAATGAGTACATCAGAGGAAGTATGAAAATAGCTCCAGTGACAGAGAAGCTAAGGAGTAATAGGTTAGCATGGTACGGGCATATTATGAGAAGAGATGACAGTCATATAACAAGAAAAGTTTTGAGTTTGAAAGTGGATGCATATAGATGTAGAGGAAGATTGAAAAAGGTGTGGATGGATTGTGTGGAAAATGATATGTGTAAAAAAGGTGTGAATACTGAGATGACTTTTGACAGGGGAGAGTGGTAAAGGAAAACATGTTGTGCCGTGCCCTACTTAGGTGGGATAAGGGTAAGATGATGATGATGATGTTTTGTACTTTATTAGTTATGTAATATATTTGTTAAGCCACCGACTAAGCTTCCATACATTACTATGGTCCGCCATTAAAAATCAACGTTGTGGTATCACTCAGTCGTACTGCAGCATGTAGCTGGGTGTTGTTGTTGGACATTTTTAATGAAGCATATGTAGGTTTTTTTTTATTTACCATGTAACCGCGATGTGTTCCAACAATCAGAACTTTTCTTTCTTCTTCTAAGATTTTTATTAGATAAGGACCAAACGTCTAAGAAGTAAAACTAAACAAAAATTCGAAATCTCTATAGTTTTTTTTTTGCGTAATGCGCTGTAACGGTCCTTTATCATTTCTTTTACTAGCAGACCCGGCGAACGTTGTCCTGCTCTAATAATAAAAATATATATATACTTATGTGCATGAAACGCTTAAGGCGGCTTGACTTTTTCCGATTCTTTCAACAATTATCATTATATTTCAATCAACTTACAAGAAACCTTAAGAAATTATATACCTAAACCTTCCCCGTGAATTACTCTATGTATTGATGAAGACCGCATTACAATCCGTGCAGTAGTTTTTGAGTTTATCGCGAACGTCCAGACAGACAGACAGACGCGGCAGACGACTTTGTTTTATAATATTTCTTTTATATACTTATAGTACCTACAGTGAGCGGATAGATATAAGTACATTAACACTATTTCCCTTTTGACATTTAATTTTTTTTACATGAAATGAAAACAAACAAAACAAATAATAAAAATATTTAACGATATAATTAAGGATAGTAGGTTTTCCAAACACTTTTACGTGGTGTAACTATTACATTTACGCGACACATATGATCGATGTATTTTGTCAAATTACGATCATAATTATAAGAAAATAACATATTATATCATCTGAGTGACCTCAAATTAAGGTAATGTGTTTACTCGATTAGGCCGCTAGTTAGAAGCCATTTTTTTACCGGGTACCGAACCGGTGCGAAACAGGTGTTCTTTTTAAGGATTCGTGGAAATAACGAATCGAAGAGCGGTTGCCCGTAATCTCAACAGTTCCCCCGAGTTCCATTAGAAATGGGTGAGTCAACGCGTTCTTAATTCTTTCCAAGAACAAAAAGCTTGTTTTAATATGGTGCTACCCCATCTTATAACTTTATATGAACAATTCTGGTATATAACAATTTATTTCGTGTATCTTGGAAAGGGTTTTAGCGGCTTGGATCAAATTTTGTACTCAGATAAGGCTCTACCTTTTAAGTTTATATATACGTGTATTTCTTGAAAAATATGCGAATTTACGCAAAGAAAATATCATTTTTTTATAACTAATTACCTACTAAAGCTTGTATCATATTAGTACCATCTCGTAAATTTTAGTGGTACTATTGTCAATGGATGATAACTTACTGGTACGTCAAATGTATGCAAATTCCGAAAAATTCGTTGGTACATGTCGGAGTTCAAACCTGCAAACGTCGGATTGATATTCCAAATGTCCAAACCAGTAGACCGTTGTAACACTTTAAGGGTTAACAAGAGTTGCCAACGTTTTTTTGAGGAAAATTACGTACCTAATCCTTTTTTATTACCTTGAATACATTTTTTGTGCTTACGGAACACGCTACCAATTTGGATGTCTTTCAAAGTTTCATAAAGACGTTTACAATAATAAATTAGAAGCTTATATTCAAACCGGTTAATAATCCATTTTTTAATAAATATATTGGAAAACACTCGGTTTATAGAGAATAAACAAGAAATATTTTCTAAAGATAATAATAAAGGTATTTTCATGAACTTTATTGACGTGATAACGTCTTATAAATCGATGAACGCCGGCTGCACGCACGAAAAAGCATGGCTCGTTGTCACGTTCCGCCTGAGCTGAGCGTGCAAACGAGAGCGCGGAGCAAGCGATAGAGAGGCGCGATCGACCTAAGCGTTCGGTTTGTGAAGCATAATTTTTCATCAATGTTTTCTTATGACGCTATCACATAAAATTATTGTCTGTAAACCGATTTTACCGACAACCAATTTTTTTCCTGGACAATTTTAAAGTATATATACATATGTATATCAAAAATAATAACTCTAGTCCTAGGTATTGTTGACAATATACGTACAGGAATAATACATTAGGGAAGAAAATTACCGACTTGCCTTATTCTACAAAATTACGTTCACAATAAATCTGTTAAACGCTATTCATTGAAATTGTCTATTGTCTACTATTGAATTTGTTTGTCATTCTCATAGCTGTAATGTTCCTCTCACCTCGAGTTATTGGCAATTTTACAATCGTATTAATAATAGGTATCACGCATGTGTCACGCTGTGAACTGATGTTGTGTTATTTGTCACATGCGTTCTATATAGGTAAACGAGGTAAGAAAATATTAACGAACTAAGAAAATAATTACGTTATATCATACGTTACATTAAAATAATTTATTTCATTTTCAATACGCCTTTTTAGTGAGTTTTTCCAATCCAAATAAGAAGATAAAATAAATAAAGAAACGAAATTATTATATCATCATCGGGACAATATTTAACAGCGTAATGTAGCCAAAGCCATATCATTTATTATGGTCGTTACGACCAGCAGCCCACTCTGGTTTCGCACGGGTTTTGTAACAAAAAAAATACGACCATACCTTCCATTTACAGTACGACCATTTAGGGAATAAAATAAAATGCCAACTAAATAATTGAAGTGAAATTGAATTGAATTTGCTGTGGGGGACATCAGCTGAGGTGGACACCATATTTTTATTACAAAATCGGGCAGTCTATACAATATACAATCTGGGACCTCGTGTATCGTTAAAGACTAAGTTTCAAGAATTCGGTATCTCAACTCTACCCTCCCAATACATTCTTGATAATTTAATGTATTTTTTTTATGTTATAGGGGGTAACCGAACAGGTGGAACACCTGATGGTAGGTGATCACCGCCGTCCATAGACACTAGCAACACCAGGGGAGTCGCAAGTGCGTTGTCGGCCTTTTAAATAAGTGGGCCTCCCGGCGCTCTCCCTGACCAAACGAAACGCAACAGTGCGAGCACTGTTACTTCACGTCGGTTTTCTGTGAGAGGGTGGTACTACCCCGGGCGAGCCGACCCATTCATGCTGAAACCAGTAATAGCTTCAGCGTAGCTCTACCACTACCAAGCATGTGCATGTATGTTCGCAAAAGCTTTCAAAAGCTGGATTTCGTAAAAGACCATGATATAAAGACTAGAAACTGTGACAAACTGGTCGTTCCATGTCTCCTACTCAGTAAAACCAGTAACAATTTTTCAGGTTAGCTTAGTGTTAGGTTTTATAACAAAGTCCCAAAACATATTACCGATTTGCCAGACTGTAAGTTTAAACGCCATGTCAAGCGGTTGTTTGGTGTCAAAGGGCTATTATAGAGTGGATCAATATGTGAATGATGGTAATGTCTGGTATTGATTCCTCTCTGTGCAACCACTGAAAATGATTGTACTGTGAAATGTACTTTAAATATACATCTATATATGTTAAAAAGATAAACCCGATCGAGTTTCTTGCCGGTTCTTCTCGATGATTGTGTTGTTTTCCGAACTGGTGGTAATTTTGACGTTCATAAGCGCCTTCTTAAGGCCTAAATTGAATAAAGCATTTTTTTTTTATTTTGAAGGTCAACCTGCCAGTTCTGTCAATATTTTAAAAGATGTTAATACTGCCGTCTGTCCCACTCACTCACTTTTTTACCACCTTTTTACACCTTATCCTGAAATTATATACACAACCGATGCAGCCGTTCTGAAGTAATGCCCTTTTTTATTTATATAGATTAACAAGCGCCCGCGATTCCATACGAATTAACACACACATACTTGATATCAGCAAATTGTTGTAGTCGTTACCCATAAAACCAATATCCTATTAACATTGTAAACGAGAAACTTCGTAAGGATTCGCAGGAGGTTTGTTACTCTCTTACGCAAAAACTAGTGAACTGATTTGGATAAAATATTACAGTAATATAGTTTATACATCAAAATAAGAGATAAGGTATTATTTATTAAAATGTTGTTTAAGTTAATTAAAATATGACGATAAGTGTGAAATAAATTTGAAAAAATCCTTTACTATCTATGAGCGTTAATTAAATCGTTACGAATTACGCGATAATCATATGTTCACCGATCCCCCGGACGATATAACAGCAGCGAATGATTTGTACACCAACGACACTTTAAACAGAGCTTGCTCGTGCCAACGCCCCCGGAATCACCGATCATACCGCCGTGGTTGAGCGATCAACTTCGCTACAACACATCCGCCGCGGCCTACCTCTCTAATAGAGAAATAAAAGAAAAAAACAATTATATATATTTCATTTTTTTGTTCTTCATAACACTAAATTCCGTCAACATTTATTAAACAAAAAACAATAAATAAAACACATCGATTGAGAAATTGAGGAAGAAGTTGTACATTGCTGTTTTGCCTCTGCTATTTTATATATCTATACACATAAAAGCAGGCAAAGTCACAGATAGCTACTATTAATTATATATCGCTGACTTAATCTTTTTCGAGATATTAATATGTTTTGTAATTATTTGGATTTTGATTAGATTTGAACAAAATAATCTAAAATGGCTTTACTAAGTTAGGAAAATATGGACGATTATTGTTTAATGTATTAACCTTAAACACATATGATATAATAGTTTTTATTATTGTTGTGTATAGATTATTTAGTGTTTCAACACAATCTCAGTTAACATTACCGATGATGAAAAAAAACAGTAAAATGATAATCCGAAGCCAGATTTAGCTGCCCAATTTAGGTGAAGTAATTGTAGCGATTTTATTCGGCTTCAGGCCATCGCTTTTTATATGACATACTCGGCGTCGAATTAAGCCAGAATTAAGATTCTCTACTTGTTTATGTTTTATTTACCTATGCTTTTGAATTAACATGCGTCGCTACTTCAGCCGTGGTACTCGACGTACCCGGCACCGCGCTCCGCAAACCGGCTCTGAGCAAAACGTGAAAAGAAAGCTGACTCTTAGATGTAGCTGCTGGGATCCAATGATAAATACTTGAACTTAAAAATGGTACCTACCGATGCAATTTAAACTAAATCTTACTAAATATTTTAATGAAGGAGACCTACCAATTCCCACTTTAGTGATTACTCCGAAGTTTTACCGCCTTTTAATAGTATATGATCGTATTGTTCTACTGTAATAAGGGGTACAGAGTTTGTTTTTCGCTTGTTAGTATATAGACATTATTATACGTTTTTTCTTGTTATTTTTTTACGTTAAAAACTGTATCGAATACTGTAGTTTATAGACATACCAGCGACCCGCCTCGGCTTCGCACGGATGCAATGTAGATACTAACATGGGGGAGTGTCGAATGATTAATAATATAATTATTAGTATGCCTACAGCATGTCTTTGTATACAATATTTACAGGTATTTTTTCATGAGACAGTACAAATGTGTTTTCTTTGGAGGTTATTCTTGAAAGCGCGACATATAGCTGGCCGTGTGAGAAACACTCAACGATCAAATCTAAGCCTGCACAACGTTGAATGTTTGACCCTGTGACTTGTTAATAATGGTCATTGCAAAAGATAGCTTTACCGGAAATCGCAGGCGCTTAAATTGAAAAGGTAAAGGTTCGCCAGACGCTGTGCCTTTGCGTTTTAAATCTCTTATATCTTCGAAGATATCCATTTTAATGAAATGCTGTTAAGCGCAGTTTTGATCTACATGATATGTACAACGTATGTAATGTATTTAATTGGATAAGGAATAGTATTGTATTTTACAAAATAGCTTGGTAAATAACACATATTTTTTGTAATATATAAAAGATAAAAATGGTTACTGTGAGTTATCCTTTCGAGATAAATATATATCGTTGTCGATGTTTTTATCGATCTTTTAACATATACGATTCCGTAGTACATTAATTTGATCTATCTCGTAAGGTTTAGCCAACGTTTGCGGTTTAAGCGCACAAAATTACGTTTGTTACGACATTACATTACAAAACTATGAATTTTTCGGCTTTTTTATACTATAATATATATGTATTATACATATAAACCTTTCTCTTGAATCACTCTATCTATTGCTGAAAACTGCATTAAAATACGTTGAATATTTTAAAAGATCTAAGCGAACAGACAGCGGAAGCGACTTCATTTTATACTATGTAAAGATAAGAAACGTATATAATGAGACTCATGTATAAAATGTTTGGCTCGTCGTTTGGTATGCAAAAAAACTGTTTTAATTTTTTTAAAGATAGCTACTAAACAAAAAATAAAAGAAAATCGGTTCAGAAGAAGAAGAGAAAAGGTATTGAACAGTTTTCTCTTCTCCTATTTAAATGCAGATTTTTAATAAAGCATACATTTTTAGACAAAAATGTATCATATCATAAAATCGATAATCAAGCAGTAAAAAGTAGGAGAAATTAAAGTTCATTTACCTTACCTTACCCCTAAATTGTTATCAATATAACTTTGTATGACTTGATAGCCGAAATGATGCCCAAAAATTTTGTGGACACAGTGTAATGTGGGCGCTGCCACCCCTAGAGCAAGTACCACTCCCGTATCCACGAAATGTTAACATTATGAATTATTTAAAAAATATTATCTATCGTTTGTTACAGTATATCGAACGGTTTCTGAACGAGTCCCAGCATGGCGTCATCCTCTTTAGCTTGGGATCGCTCATCAAAACCGCTACAATGCCGAAATACAAGGAACAGATAATAATCAACGCCCTATCTAAACTGAAGCAAAGGGTCATTTGGAAATATGAGGACAGTGATCCCGAAGGTACTCGGATCGGAAACATTCTGAGGGTCAAGTGGTTGCCGCAGTATGAATTACTTCGTAAGTGCATGTCTTTTAACACACCTTTGTGCGAAATTAGCTTTTGATCGCGCCTTCACATGTCCTTTTCTATATTCCTGTCAGTTGAGCAGGTGTGAAAATATTACAAACAAAAAAGCAGACAGCTTAAAGGATATTAGGACTAGTTAAGATAATAGCATCTCCTGCGATTCCATCCACGCACTTTTCAGTAAAGCCATGGAAAAAAGTGTTGTGCGTAAATTTTTAAATCAAATCAAATCAAAAATACTTTATTCCATTTAAGCCCTAAGAAGGCGTTTATGAACGTCAAAATTACCACCAGTTCGGAAAACGTCCCAGTCATCGAGAAGAACCGGCAAGAAACTCGATCGGGTTTATCTTTATAACATACACATATATATTAAAAATATGTTATACGTTACAATCGTTTTAGTGGATGCACAGAGAGGAGTCAATACCAGACATCACCATCGTTCATATATTGTTTTACTCTATAATAGCCCTTCGACACCAAAACCCGCTTAACATGGCGCTTAAACTTATAGTCTGGCAAATCGGTAATCGGTAATTAATTGTGGACTAACTTTTTTTTTATTATTCTAATTTTATAATTACTACTTAGCCCCATAACGATTTTATGTTACCTCTGTTAATTTTTATCGTTATTACTAAGCCTATAGGATAAAGCATAAAAGGTTTAGCATAGGTAATAAATGGTGACAGTCCAAGCCGAGGCGCGCTGTGCGCCCTTGTGCTGGTTGCCTATATAAAATCGGGTGAATGCCTTAAGCGCTCCCCTTAGTAGTCCTGTGAAACTGTAGAGGCCTTGCCAGGTCAACAGTGTAGACAGTTCGAAAAAAAAAGGTAATAAAGACTGTGAAAAATCTTTTACGGACGAAATTTAAATCTTCTCAAAATAGGTTAAACCGTATCTAAGATCCACACAAGAGACTACAAATTTATTTATATGTGTACAAACGACTATTATTAGTTGCAAAGACCTCGCAGCGTTCATAGCCGTCTATCAATCATTGACCAACGCTTGGTAAAATTCACTTACCACTTTACTTGTTACTGAAACGATTTCATGCACCAATTTGTAATGTGTTTTTGTAATCTATAGAAAGTTACGGTAACGGTGTCTGGTGAAATCGCTTACAGACTATAATGTAGTTCTAATCATACCAGAGTTCCACTGATGAGATGAAATAAACGATTTAGTTTGACAAAAATAAGGTTCGTTTCGAATTATTTTGTACGTGAAATTTAATTTTTTAAATAAAATTTATTTTTCATCGTAACATTTGGTTTTAACGTAAACTGGTAGATACGAATGAGATATTGAGATTACATGTTAATAAGAATATTAAAACGCCTGTAAGTGTTTAATTATATTTAAAAAATAGTATACAGTCAAATATTTTTGCTAGATATAACCCTATTTACATGCAAAAATGGCGTGCATATCTAATATTATTATAGTACAATGTAAAATTAATAATTAAGAATACTAAAACAGTAATCAATACATACTATTAAAAAAGTCGTCGGCCGCGTCTCTGTCTGTCTGTTTGTATGTTCGCGATAAACTCTAAAACTACTAAACGAATTGTAATGCAGTCTTCACCAATAGATAGAGTAATTCACGGGGTAGGTTTAGGTATATAATTTGTCCAAGTTTTTTATTGGAAATTGGTTGAAATATAATGATAATTGTTGAAAGAATCTGAAAAAGTCAATTTCATGCACATAAGTGCTTACTTTTTAATATCAGGGCAGAACAACGTCCGCCGGGCCTGCTAGTTGAATATAAAATAATTACATTTGAATGAGTATAATATTACAACAAGAATTATGAGCAAAAGTGCAAAAAAAATGTCATTATTAAAGATCACAACTGGTTTTCTTTTTTCATTTTTGTTCATGCGTCTCCAATAGTATGTGATTTTTTAATACTCATTATAGTTTCAAAGTATATATCAAACTTATTTGTAGTACTGTTATTCGAAAGCGGTGTCCGCTACACCCCCAACAAGCTAATTGTCTACGAGACATTACAATGATAGTTTTTGAGTATCACAAATGACAACCGGCAGCTTCGCTGTATTGCAAATATATTATACCAACTTGGATAGTATTTCTGTTTCCAAAAAGGATCAAAGTACATTTTTATAAACGACTACATTTAGATTTAGAAATATTTGAAATGGAGAGAAATTTTGAAATTTGGTATAGGTACCGAATTATTTTTCTTGGAGAAGATTTTTATGCTATCAATTTTAATATAATTCGAACTCGTTCTTAACGTAATTTAACATTGATAAAGCCGGTGACTATTAATAAAATATATGACCCATGGCGCTTCTCAGAATTGTCTCATTTTGCTAACACCCGGACGAAATGAGCCACTTTTAACTTAATAAAATTGAATGAGGTCACGCTATTTCATCTGGTTTTCAATCACGTTCCATGGCGGTCAGTCGTGACAGAGGTTATATATATAGTATCTAATGTTTCTTGTAAATTATACATCGGGCTTATCTATTATTACCTACCAGGAAACTTGCAACCATCGCGGTTATAACAGGAAATGTGACCAAAGCAAGTCCTTATTGAACTTAGATTATCAAGGTGAAGGATATATGTAATCACTTATTGTGATATTGTACCATTTTTTACACTTATTTTTTTTTAGTAATGGCCGCGCCCGCAAGCCTAAATAACTATATTTCAAATGATGGTCGTAGTACCCTTCGAATATTCATAAAATCGATTTCGATCGCTGAGGATTTTTTCCCCTTCCAAAATCATTCCCTTTCGACGACAATTCCATTAATATTGTTAACGAGAAAGTACGTGAGGATTGAGGGGTGTTTGTTACTATTTCCCGAGAAAATTACTGAACGAGTTTTAATGAAACTCCACCATATTATAAGTTACACATAGGAATAACGATTATAATATAAAGAAATATTGTTTAAATTGTCCAAACGATAAACTTCAAATGAGTAGTAGCTGCCATTTAAGAGCTGTTTAGTCGTGAACTGCATAAACTGTTCGAATTGTATAAAAACAATATATCACTATTTATGTAGATATAAACGCAAACAGAGTTGAAGGAGACTGCTAGTTTTTTTGTACGTTTGAAAAGTTATCTGTGAAATCTGTATTAATAAAAATCAATTGCCTATTGTATGTAAGGGCATAATTTCAGAACGCCTATTTGTCTAATTATTTTTTAAAGTGAAACGTTTTTTTTACATCGTCTCAAATTTTTTCTTCCATCTATCGCATGTCGCATTACAACCGGCCACGGAGTAGGGTTAAAGTGAAAGACTCTCCCCAGAGCACCCAAGCCTAATATGGCGGCACCCATGGTTCAATCCAAAACGACATAAATAAATATTATGCTCAGTTTTTAAAATGTATTTTCCGAACATTTTCAGTTAAGTGCCAACCTAAGTTTCACCTGCATCGTGGTTTTATAAAATCATACATTTATTTCTTCTGTTTACAATTGACAGGAGAAGGTTTGTATGAAATGAAATGTTTGAAAATTGTTACGGAAAAGTAAAAATTTTGGGTTAAAAGATTTTAGTTCATTATATAGTCGTAATGTAAAGGGAAAATTTGGTATCATTTTCCACGTCAGTAGAACACACTCGTATGAAGCCAGGGCGGGCTTATAAATGATATCTTTTTGTTGTCCACAGAACACCATAAAGTGATCGCGTTTGTGGGGCACGGCGGTCTATTGGGAATGACTGAAGCTATATCAGCTGGCAAGCCGATGCTCGTGGTGCCATTCTTCGGGGATCAGCCTTTAAACGGTGCTTCGGCTAGAGCCATCGGCTTTGGAACAGTCGTCTCCTACAGGGATCTCACAGAAAAATCGCTACTGGAAGGCCTAAAAACCGTTCTCAGTGCAGAGTAAGATTCTAACTCCTTATTATTAGATCGGTCATTATGGTTTTTGTTCTGGTCCAGTTCTTGTCACAGAAATGACTATATGACTGAATGTTGAGTATCAGACATCACGTCGGTTTCGGTGAAGTGAAACATCGTGATGAAACCATAGCATGGTGTAGGGCTTTTTCTAAGCACGCCTGGTTTGCTGACATCCACAAGTTGAAAACCTATCGACAAACACCTATAGGTGTATGCCAGCAGCTGCATGCACTAGAGAGCAAATCCCTACTTTTAGCATTTTTACATTTTTTTGGCCACACCGTCAATTAACATCAGGTGAGATTGTGGTCAAACTGTAGAACCCACGAAATATAAAATAAATAGAAAATACCACATGATTTTAGAGCTTTCTCTTTGATTATAGGTTTCAACAAGCACTCGACTCTTTATACCGGCTATAGACGTGTTTGACAGGAATTTAATAAATACAACCGATTTGTATATTTAATTCGATGTTAGAAGCGACGATTTATTTTGTACAACTTTAAGTTACTATTCATATAACAACTGTTACATCGAGAACGTAATACAAACTATAACGAAGCTCATCAAGCAATCAAGGTACGCGACATGGTATCTAATCGACATAGGCATTCACAGGTCGGCCTTTTTCGATAACGTTAAGTTCTCGTCGAGCAGCCCACTTTCCTACTTGTCCAATTACTCCATGACGTGCCAAAGGGCGCGCGTACACTATTATTTCGAATTCGCTTACCGTACTTGACTGATAGTTGCAGAAATTAGCACATTCAAACCAAATATGAGAGTGATTACAAGATTTACTTAAAAAGGCTAATCGCAAAATGCTATTTTTTTCGTGGGCGATAATATGTTATTTTCATGTGAAATGAAATAACTACGAAACGTAACGACCAATCATTGCTGCAGCATTTTGCAAAAATACGAATCGAGTTATAAAGACTAAGTGTTTAACCAATGAAATACCAACACAGATCACACTCACATACATGAACACACACACACACGCGCACGTCGGTAGGACACATATTTATTTATGGATTTGCGATGTTGCATCCAAGGCAACAGCCCAAGCCAATATTCGACAATAGGCACCCTTGATCTTGTTACCATACAGTTGAGCGCTTCAAGCGCTCACCCAAAAGAGTTCGGTGAAGCTGTGAAACCCCGTCAGATCAATAGCTTATAGTGAGACCGAAAACAAAAAGTAGACAATGAATTGCAGTCAAACGTTGTTCGTTTTCGTTTACGTAATTCACACGACGAATAATCTACGAGGATGGATCTTACGGAGAGAAATTTTTTAAAAAAATGCCTGAAAAAGTCTAAAAACAACACTTTTCTATACAACTCCCATACAAACGATTCGTAATAATACTTAAAACTCAATTTGAACATTAATACTATATCATAAAATTTAAGTGTTAACGGAGAGGTTCTGGGAAAGCAAAACAATTGAGTCACGTAGTAAATATTAATATCAATATTTATACGACGGTCCCGAATAGCAGAATAAATATTAAAAAAATAATTTAAAAGATCGACTGTTAGACGTTACGAAGTTCGCCGGATCAGCTAGTAAGGAATAATATTATATCTGAAATTACTATTACGTTGTTACAATTGTCATATAAATAATTAACCAGCACTAGTTCAAACAAATAACCACTTTATAGCACTAATAAAGATAAATAATAACATAAATAAACTCAGAAATAATCAATTTCCGTATTTACACACTCTAATGGATTCCAACGCAACAACTTTCACAGTATTATGTTAATTAATTTTATTTTCAGTATTTAATATTCTTGGCATGTAACTAACGATTTTAATTCTGTCGGCGGCCATTTTGATTTACATTATTAATTAGATCAACTGAAATAAATAAATACTCGGAAATTTCTGTCCGTTTTTGGTATAAAACAAATTACAAATTATTCTTAAACTTTATGATGAAATAATATAATTTCCATTATTATCAATGAATTTTTGCTAGTGTAAGGGCAATTTAGATATCCTATATTTGAAAATTGTCTCATCTTTCACGGCGAAAAATGGAATAAATGCCTGTTTGATATCATCTTCAGTTTTGAACTATTTAACCTTCAAAACATTTCGCAAGGATAAAAACAAATGATAGACAGAGGGTGCTAAGTCTGATTAATATGGTCATATCATAGACAAGCTTCTAGCATTTCTTCCTCGTTGAAGTTCGTATAAAACCACAGTGGTGTTTTTTTTTTTTTTCGAACTGACCTACACTGTTAGCCTGGCAAGGCCGCTACAGTTTCACCGGACTACTGCAATCACAGTGGCGTAAAAGAACTCTATCAGTAGTTATGGATACACTATCGATTCACACTTAAGACTAACTTGAATCAACTTTGTTTTAGTTAATTCACTACGTGAATATATTTTATAACAAAAGTTTTATAACAAAATTCCAAAACACGTTACCGATTTGCCGGATTATAAGTTCAAGCACCATGTCAAGCAGGTTTTAATGTCTAAAGGCTATTACAGGGTGGATCAATTTGTGAACGATGGTGGCGTCTGGAAATGACGCCCTCTCTGTGCATCCACTAAAACCGAATGTTATTATTTGTATCTATGTTTATAACTATGTTTTAAAAATATGAGTTATAATAATGAAAATAAACCAGATCAAGTTTCTTGCCGGTTCTTCTCGATGATTGGGTGTTTTTTATACCGATGGTAACTTTGACGTTCATAAGCGCCTTCTCATGGTCTAAACTGAATAAAGTATTTTTGATTTGATTTGATTTGAATATGCGTACACTCAACGCAATAAAAATAATAATGTCGAAAATTGTTGCCATAGAAAAAAAACAGAACTTTTCGGTACACTTAATATATACCGATTGAAGTTAAACTTCTTATTGGAAGGTTTTGAAATTCTGATCGGGAACCTTTTATGTGACGAGAAGTGGTGGGGGTAAATACCACTGTGTCGTCGGGGAGAGTGTTGAAAACACTTATTCTCGCAAGTTCACCGAAGTTAAACAACGTCCGGTGCGGTCAGTACTTTAATGGGTGATGACCGCCTTGGAAAATCGTATGGCTGTGTGTCGTCTTTTTTAAATTAAAATGTTTCCCTGTAATACAATAGTTTCACTTCTATCGTGTGCCCCCTGTTTTTTTTTTGTAATTTGTTAAACTTAAAAATATTTATCAAACCAAATGTAAGTATATAAAACCTACCACTGGGATGAAAACTAACAATACATACGACTGTTATTCTTAAATCATGGGAATCAAATTTAATTTCATTGACTTGTATACATGATTTTAAGATTGCTATATCACGGAACCATGCGGTCAATGTTACAACATTTATTATTCATAATATATGTCGTTGTTGCTTTGTCATGACAAATGAACTAAACGCTGATGATACAGCATAAATGATAATTAATTAAATAGAGCATTTGATAGTCTAGAAGCATTGTTTGATAGTCAAAATGACTTTGAATAATGAATATACATTATCATGGATACATCGTCACCAGTTTAATTACAATGTTATTAAAATATCTCTGATATTACGTTTAAAGTTTTTCTATACATTATTAAAGTGAACTTTTTTTACATTGCCTCAATTTTTCCCATCCATATATCGCATGTCGTATTACAGCCGGCTGCAGAGTGTGGAGAAGCTGAAAGCCGCTCGCTCGGCGAAGCAGCCAATGCCAATATAGCGGCGCACATGGCTCAATTCAAAAATTTTACTTGCTTCGTGATCTCTTAATATTTCGTAAAAACGAATATATAATACGTGTGTATCCCTTTCGCGGCGTATTATAGAGAAAGATAAATAACATATTACAGTTGTAGATATATAATGAAAATATCAACATATTGCCATCTATCGGGAAAATGTGGTACCTTAAAAACCACTAATTTGCAATATTTACAACATAAACTATGGCAAAAGATTTGGCAAAAATAGCTTAATACTATTTATTTGTAACTTTATGAATTTCAGTTCTATTATTGTTTATTAGCAACTTTATTATACATTATTATTAATCGTATTTCATTAGACTAATTACGGAAATATTACGTATACTTATCATTTCTGATTTTTCAAAGATGGCGCAACTAGTAATTCTCATTATAAAAATAAAAAGTTTCTGTCTTTATATACGTTTTGTAAAAATAATTGTGCCATTTTTACGATTTGTGTATGACAATTCGTCTTATTTCCAACTCGAAATGTTGAATTATTGTAGCTATAAAATTAATATAAATTCTATATAAGATTGTAAATATGATTATTATTGCTATTATGTTATGGTTGGTCAACAACTTTCAAACAGTAGTGACAACATACATTTAAAAATCATACAGTATTTTTAATAGTTGTTGTATTTACTTCTATAGATAAGAATATTTATCTTAAAAATAATTAAAAATATATTATTTTTCAGGATGCGTCTGAGTGCACGTAGAGCGTCGAAAATTTGGCGAGATCGACCTGCTGATCCTTTGGATACTGCAGTATATTGGACCGAAAGGGTCATCCGATGGGGTCGTCAAGCACCACTTCTCTCTATCGCCAGGGACTTGCCTCTATACCAATATCTGTTACTAGATGTCGCTATAACAATATTACTCGCGATCATAGTGCTAATTGTGTTGTTAAGAATAATATTAGTGATAATTCTACGTTTCATAAGCGGTAGCGTTAATGGTAAGGAGAAGTTAAATTAATAATAGAATATTTTTGGTGAGGCTGTCGAAGCAATTAAAATATAGTAAACGTAATTCATATTGGACAAAGTTTTATTCGTAAATCACGTAGTGACTACATACACGATCCCTTGCGAAGACAGGTTAGCTACAAAATACAGACGAATCCTATAAAAAGTGATATAAATGTGTACGGTTAACTGCATAAGCACCGCCGACACAACTTTCGAAGCCCTAAATTAGCAGTTAACATACGCTGACATGTTCTGATGTAAAAATCTTTATTGGCGTACCATATTGGCACGCATTGACTCAAGTCGAATATCGAATCATTTGTCGTCTCTTTACTAAACTATAATTGAATATTTTTTTGCACCAAAAAAATGTATCCAGCTTCCTAATATATCATTAAGTTGAGCAAAAATTTAATAGCAGTAAATTTTACATAGACTATACTTTACACACTGAATGTAAACACTACTTTTTTTAATAGAAATATATTTTTGAATAGAATAATACCAAAAGACAATTGTTATTTTATTTTAAGTTATTAATATTGTATTAGTTTTAGAAATAGGTGAATTACTGATATATTGTAAGGTCAGTTATTATAAGCAATTTCTTATTAACTATTTTTTGGTATAACCAAAAACATATCTACAAATTCGAATTTGATGGAATCTATAGTAAAAATCAGAGATAAAAATGTTAGAACTCCTAAATAGAAGTGCTGTCAATGTTAAAATAAACTGTGTTTGTCATACCTGACCAGCGTTTCAGTAAAAAACTCCTGCTTACGTTATTGGATATACCATATATCACTCCCTTTGTGTAAAATATTTATTGGCTTGAGTAAAACTCACCAGGCGTACTACCTCAATCAAGACTACATAATCTACAACATTATGCAAAGTTGACAACTACCGATTAAAAATATTGATGACCCTTCCTGGTATTTTATGCTGGTTTTGTACAGTCCAGGAGTTAACAGCAACTAGCTAACTCACTGTTGGATGAAACTACAAAATAAATATGTCGTATAAAATACAAAAACGGCAAAGTAGAGCTTACTTATAATTTGGTAATTTCAAAAAATATGACATGTTTCTTGAGATGACATTGTTGACATTAATTGCACCCATGGTGAATATTTTACTATAGCCTTTAAATAAATTTAAAAGTCCACAAGTATAACAAAAAAAATCTATGGCGCATACATGTTTACCTCATTTTTTAAAATTAAGAACTCCCAACATGAAGTTCGCTTCCGATTTTGTCGCTTTCGACTATATATGACTCAAATTGATTTCGAGTCTGTAACAGTCAGGAAACCATTTTCAAAAATATTAGAAATCTCAAATTTGACGCTATGTTTGTGTAAAGTGTGTTAATAATTTTTATATAATTGTTAATTGTATTCTGCTGATTTTGTCATGATTATTGCATTTCTCTGGATACATATTTAATGAATATTATTAATAACAAAATATCCTGTGAAACTTATATAAGATTATAAATTAAAAAATAAATTGAATTTGTATTTTTTTATTTTTATCATGTAACAATAATCAATTGCAGATTACAAAAAAGCGAATCGATTTATTTTAATCCAGCATCTTATTGCAACTCCCCGAGACTTGTACATGTAACTTTTCTTGCTGTCTTTTAGTCTTATGATTATACATTCCTTGGAGCGGAAATTTCAAGTATTAACAAACAAGATATGCATCATGTTTCATACAAAAGCATTTTTATTGCACCTCAAATAGAGGTAGGTATATGTAAAAAGCATGCATAATTTTATAACTCAATGAACAAAGTGCTTTAACCAGCAATCTCGCACTCAAGCTTTTTAATCTTTATTGGCAATATTTTTGCCATCTCTTCACACAACCTGTATTCTTCCTGCATCATCAATGCAGCTTCTTCATTGTTCTTGTATATATCAACAACTGCTTGATAAGAGTCATAACTTTTCTGAACGTTATTCAATTGAACACATTTATCAACCGCTATCCTTTTCATGCTATTCCTACCTATATAAGCATATGCGTTTATAACTGGCCTTATAAGGTCTTGGTCAAGTTTGACAGGCATTATACCGTTTTTGTCTTTAACCGAATCTAAAAAGTGGTCATAGTTTTCTATACTCTTTTCGCAGAGCATATTAATTTTCTTCAAAGAGTGTGGTGTTGGTTTTTCATTGGTTGAATTAACTTTTTCTAATTTTATGTTCAAAATATCTGAGTACACTTCACCTAATTCAAACCACAATTGTCTGCAATACTGCAGATAGTATAACGGATTTATTTCTTTAATTAAATCTTCTAGCATATCGATACGACGTTTTTGCATCTTGGCTCTTCTTTCATCATCCTCCTCGAAGAAAGCCAAGTAGCTATATGACTGTGAACTATCCTGAACTAGTTGAATATAATCTGAAGCTAATGTTTCAAGTTTATAATACTCTTTGGCTTTGTTCAACCAACTTTGACAACACAAGAAGACTTCCCTAGCATCTTGATAAGTGAGTAAGTATTTATCAGTTATTTTGTTTTCATACTTCGATACATCAAGATCTGTGAAGATTAAATTTTTAATATTCCCATCACATATGTTTTCATTATCTTCTATCTTAAGATTGGACATATCTGAAATAATAAAATGAACTTTATAGGAAGAAACAATTTTAACATTAAGAATAAAAACAACAAATCAGTTATTATTAAATTTTATCATAATATATCATAACAAATAATGGTGAAGTAGTATAACACTACTTTACTTGTAATTTTATACAGATATAAAAGTAAAGAGTTTCTCGAACAGTATATTTTACAATTTATTTCGACCTAAATAAGACTAACATTTTCCCAAACCATCAGACCTCCTACCAGATATGCAGGGTCATGATATACCCTCTGATTTATCATTATTAATACAGCACATACTACATACTGTATCAATAACCAATATAACACACATGCCCCTAGCTTCCATGTCAGTTTATGTAATTACATTCTTTCAATACTACAATGAAAAACGTATGCCAAACATGCTAATTAATGATACACTATTTTATACACAAAATAATAGTTCAATATAGCTTGTAAAGGTCGTTAATTCCTACAGTTTTCTTATTCATCTACCTAGAGTCTTCACCAAACTTTTTGACCGCTCCGAATATAGCTGTGCAGAACACAAATTTAGACATAAATACGTATTATATTACATGCATAGCCTTGAGACAATGTAATGTAAGTTTTAACTATATTACGTGTAAGCCCAAACATACAGTTATATCCAAAGCAGGTAAAACAATTGACTAGGGCTTCTAGATTATAAATCATTACCTGTTATTGAATCCGCAGTTTCCTCTGCATCATTTAATAATCTTGTCTTAGAAGATGTCATAAGTAAAATACAATATTTAGCCCAACATCTAGCAACATCTGCAGACCTATGTTTAAACACCTCCAATTTAGCCAAATGCGTTTCATTTTCATTTTCCGTAGCTCTCAGTGTCTCTTCGTATTGATCAAGAATAGTGGATGACGCTGCGAGATGATGCCTGGATTGATAAAAACCATTTTGCTCGGCAAAAAACTGTGATAATGTCGCAGAGTTCAATGCCCAGTCGATCGGTTCATAGTCTTTATATTGTAACTGTCTCTTTAATGTTACATGACAATATATAGCAGATTTTAAATTTTCCTTAAGGGATCCGAATACTTGAGCTAAGTAATACATGGTTAATGTGTAAGACTTTTCTAGAAACATAAAATCACCTACGACATTCTCCCCTGTACAATTCATTATATGTTCTATAGGTAAGGGCATCTGCAATGTACATTTAAAATTTTCATACAAGATTTGGGCCTCATTCAAAAAGGTTTTAGCTTTTTCTGGCTCATCCCTGTTGGACCACAGGATACCTAGATTATTATAAACATCCATTAGAGTTACAATGATCTCCGGTTTCGCTGCATTCGGCGAGAGTATTTCGACAGCTTCCCTCAATACTTTTTCACTTGCAGTTAATTCTTCCGTTTCCATGTCGATAATACCAATGTTTAATAGAACGCATCCGAGCATGGCACATAAGCTACAACCTTCAACATCACTTCTGGATGCAAGTAGTTTCGTTAATGAATCTTTCATGTTACTCAGTATTTGCTTCGCTTTATACTTGGATAAATAAGGTTCATTTTCGGGATCGGTTTTGCTGTCTTCATCTAGTAATTTACGGACTTTACTGTAATTTTCTCTAAAATCATTTAGGATTTCCTTCGTACTCATAACATCAGTACTCATGATGAAAAAATTAAATGAGAAATCAATAAATCAAAAACCTTATTTGTAATAACTATCGATTCAGTTACTGTAATTATAATTTGTTTAGTCTATGTGTTGGTATAAATAAAACATTTAGTATCTCATTGACTATTTCTGAATGTATCTTAGAACTCCAGGGTACAATAAAGAACGATTATAGCATTTCCTCCAAACTATTCTTAATTACGACTACTACTTCTTACTCACTTCTCGACCGATTGGAAATTTCTAACGACAAAGCAATAGTGCTACCAACTCTTAACAAATATTTACCCTAAAGCGAAAGTCTAAAAAACCCCTAAAATGACAATCCATGACAATCTTTTTGGGCATTCTGAATATAGTCGTAAGTTCGAACTTGTGCTCAATATAGTGAATACTTTAATAAAAAACAAAGTTAAAATATTATTGAAGTTATACTTCTTTTGGCGCATTAAGGAAAGTGATAAGAGTAAATTTTTACGATGCGTGTGCACACCTTTACGAAAAACCGACACCCTGAAGTTAGCTATAGTCAACATTTTACTCAAAAAAAGTATGTATGTATTAAATACTTTTTTTCTATTGTTAGTGTCGTTTTTTCTACAAACGTAGAATAAGGTGAAATAAAAAATTTTTGAAATGATTTTTTATCTTGTTACGCTAAAGAAGTATAACTTCTAACGCGTGTACATAAGTACACACTAATTTTTTTTACAAATCTAAAAATGTCCTTTATTTATCCTTGAGTTGCCTCGATGTTATACATATATGTAATATAATACGTAACTATGCCTTGTGTTCTGCGCAACTATATTCTGAGTGGATAAAACGGTGTTGGTGAGAAACTATATATGTATATCCTCTTAAAATTAAAAACGATTAATTATGACACTTAAGTTGACAAACATCTAGAAATGTTTAATTATAAAAAATAGTCCTAAAAAAATATTTCACTTCGATACCCAAAAATTAAGTGTTTGCTAATTTCAATTAATATGAATAAAAAAGAATAATTTACGTTTTATAATGTTCTTTATTTACATGCATCCAATATTTCAAATTTTAAATAATTTTCTTCTGATTCTGGCTTTTTAAAATAATACATTTGCATTTTAGATAAACTTAACATTTTAGTCGAAAGTCCAAAATCCCATTTCACGTATTTGCCTCCAAAATTTGGGAAGAAAACCCCTAAGTTGGAAGCCCTACAAAGCAAGTAAAGTATAAAATCTTGTGTTGCCAAAATGTAGAATTTAGTTCATCGTGTAATTAATGAACATAAATTTGCTCACTCTCACTAAGAAATCCAAAGTGTTCGAAAATATGAAAATCTACACAATCTTCATTTTCAATGTTAAGCTCACGCATTTTGTGTAATGATGCAAAATTCGTATCTCCGACTTTTTTTTTTTTCCGGTTTTACCTTATATTCTTTGTTAGAAACCTATATTGTTAATATTTTTCCTATTTTCTTTTATACCATGAAACTCAGGAAAAAAAGAGCAAGAATCTATTAAATGAAAAAGAACTGTATTACCATAACACAGGGCTTTCTTAAAAAATGTAAATTTTTCTCATTAATTAGAATATGCAAGACAATTTTTTAGGAATAATTAACATTTTTCTCATGCTATATTTACGGTAATAGTAATCACGATACGATTTGAATATCTATGACTTGGAACATAAATGAAGGAATACGAAACTCGGTTGAATACAATATTAATTTATTAAAAAATATATATATTTGGACCATATGTTGTAAGACACAGTGGATTACTAACAAGAATATATATCTGGAAATTGTATATTACTATAATATACGGTTTTTTTGGTCATGGCCAATATATAACTCACGTCTACGTCGAAGTATTGCGGCCTGTTCTTTGTGCAATAGTGCTATTAAATGAGAGCGCTCAGGCAACACTATCATACGCATTCAAATTTCGGTTCGAGCCGGGAATATAATTGATCTTTAGTTCCTACATAATACAAAAACGAGTATTTATACATTACATTATTCAGCTTGCGTTATTTTATTCTATATGATTTGGTAGTTATAGTATTTTAACTGGAATTAAATCTGAAATTGAAGTCATAACAGAATTTGAACTATGACTCGTCTCAAAAGTTACAGTAAAATAGCCAACACATACCGTGATTTCGACTTCACTGTATACATTCATGTGTTCATTTAGATCAGTTCCCCAAACTTTTTTGTGTCGTAGACCCCTTGCCATGTTTTTCCGTGTTGGGTAGACCCCCTACTTACCTCATATTGATTTCCTGTAAATTTCTAACTGTAGTGAAGTTAGTGTTAAAAACTTAAATACTATCTGTTTATATTTTTTAAAATATTTTCTTAGCACTTTCCTTTTCAAGATTCAGGAAACGAATAAACGTATTTGTCCCACATTCGTATTTATAGAGTGACGAATTGAACAAGTCAGTGCAAGGTAGCGAAGCTCTGAGACTGCGACTCTCAGGTTTTTACAAGTTCAAAATGTATTGCGACCACAAAGCGAATACCAACATCCTACAACTTACACAATGTTATAAACATATATAATAAATTTTTTACTCCATAGGTACTTTTATAAATAATGTATATGTTTTGATATTATAAGATAGTATGATGTAAGTAAATAGGTACTATCAGTGTATGTGTTGAGATCCACTATCGTGGACCCCCATTTTCATTTCATGGACCCCCAAATTATTTTTCACTAACGTAGTTCCCTTGCAGGTTGTCATAGACCCCTAGGGATCGATATAGACCACTTTGGGAATCACTGATTTAGATATTTTAAAATATATAATATTAGAATGTCAAGTTGAACTGAACATACATGGTTGTGCCCATTATCCCTTGTAAAGGCTTTTGCCTGGCAGTAATGATGTCTGCATAATGATATTATTATTATAATGAATAACAGATAGAAATTGAAAACAATCTGCACCTTAATTTTAAAACTGCAAAATCAATTTTTACATAATTATAAAATAAATGGTGTACTTGAATTTTGTTATTGTGCATAATGCTCCAGTTATTTGTTCAAATTCGTATTTTTAGCAAATAATAAGGGGCGTCTTATGCCAAAACTTAATGACGTTCTCAGATTAAGTAGGAAAAATGTGCTTAACCCTTAAATGCATGATTTTATCTTGAAATTTGAAACTAATTTTAAAACAACAACAAAAAACATATAAATCACCCACCAAATGTAAAATAAACTTTTTCTTTCACACGTAAGGTATTTTCTAAGATTTTAACATTTTTTCAGAAACGCATACATTTAGGGTTTTGAATAAACTTAAGTGGAAGTGGAATGTAGACAATTTGCAACAATATGCATTTAAGGATTAATTTCCCTGTAATGTCCCACTTTTTTGACATTTTATTAAGCTTAATTTTATCCTTCTACTTCTTATCAATGCCCAAGGTTACTAGGATATTTTTTTAAATAATAATTAAAACTTTAAACTCTTTATTCTTACTCAGAATTCATAATTTTATACATTTTCATTGCTCATTAAATTTAGAAAGGAATTCTATTTTTTATTTCATCCTACTTGAGTCCCTTATTCACAAATACTGGAAAATTATATTTGTCATTTTATGTTGTAGGTACTATTTATTAGGTACGTTAGATCAACAATATGTATTCATTTATACAACACATCAGTCAATAATAACAAGAACAAAACAATCTGTTGTTGAATCATGAATAAGGGAGAGAACATAGAAATACCACACTTATATTATCCCATTCTATGTTATTTAATAAGAAAGAGATAGAAATATATCTGCCACCTACAAACAAAAACGAGGCCACACTGTAAAGAGTGGCATTTTACAATGGTTAAAGGAAAAATGTTATTTACCATATATTACACATGAATTGATGACAAATTCACACACTGACATAGGATAATAATTCACTATAATTTTCATATAAGGAAACTTGCGAGTCTCATCAAAAATAAGTCCGTAACACTTAAGTCCAACACAGATGTGCAAATCTAAACACACCTTTATAATACAATAACAGTACTAAGTATCACTATTCATGGAATAGTCATTTATAAAGATTTAAACTCAGTTCAACAATCAGTTTCCACAACAGGAAAATTGCTTCGTACAGGAGACAGTAAATTATAAACACGGCCACAATTGTATTGGGCATACACTCCTGACAACATTTTTCAGCAGTCCATCAAAGTTTCAGAAATTTAAGACACAAAACATCTCCTAAATTGTCACCTGTAACAACTTCAACATTAAAACCTGTCTCTTTAAAAGTATATGTTATGAACAGCTCTTTCTATGTGGTAAATGGCCAAAAAGCCAGTAATACATATATTATGGACCAGTGTCGGGTTCCTGGTCTTCTGTTGATAAAGCATGTGGGGGTGGTGTTTGTGCATTCAGTTGCGAGAACACTTCTTTCTCCCCTAATGCAAGGGGATCTGGCTGGGTCACTGGTGAAGCATAATCCATTATAGGTGATGATGACACCGGCCTAACAATCCCAGCACCAGCAGCTTCTTGTTCTTCTAAAAATCTGTCCATATAATCAGTATGTCCAGGATGTAAAGTATACTTTTTCTTTTCCAATCTTGCTTTGTTAGCAAATATATCATGTCGTTCAGTTTTTTTCCAAATATAATAAAACTGTACTAGTTCTCCAACAGATCTCGTCCGTACTTTGTTCTGTCTTATAAGATGAAAGTCTTTACCATGAGCTTTCAGGCCGTTTTCAAAATTACGACATTCCTCTTCTGACCACAGACTTGCATGGGCAGGAGTTTGAGCCGATATGCGCCTCCTTCTGAGGGCCTCCTCCACATTATGCCCACACTGCTGTAACAAAAATAGAGCTTCCTCATCATCACGAAGTTGTTTCCCTCGTGGGATAGCCTCAATACCTGAACCAGAGTTCATTGCACATATTTTTCTCATGTAATCCTCAGTGACTTTTTCGTCTAAATATGTAGGTTGCCAAAGTAATTTATCCTCATTTTCATAAGGAAGTGCATCATCATAACTACATAATCCTTCAGGTATGGCCGCCTGGTAGTCACTACCAACCATTATAGTTTTTTTCCAATCATCCTCATCAGGACTGTAATCATAATCATCTTCCTCTTCTGAAGGTGGCCGAGAACCCGACCTCAGGCATCGAGTGGCTTCTGGACTTGTACTCTCACTATACAACTGTGTTAGTGCTGATTCTGTCTTATCATTTTCCTCCGATTTCACCTCCATAACTGGTTCTGGTACTGGCTTATCCATAGTTCTGTTATATCCGTATAACGCTAATAATTCCTCAAGTGGCATATCACCTTCCCGTTGAAGACTGTTTAGTTCGGCCTTCGGGTCCTGTTCCTCACCAGCGGCTAGAGCTTCTTCCTCGTCTAATGTTCTTTCGTCGTCAAAATCATTTACCATCATATCAACAGTGGGCTCGAATAGAGACTTGTCGTTGCCCACATCCATGCTCGCATCGTGTTCGCTTACATTAGTAACCAGCGCGCAATCTGACATGACTCTCACGGTACCAAACTACAGAAATTGTATCACCAAGACATTATCGTTAATTTATCTTAAAAATATAAAATTAAGTACTACGATACTAAAATAAATAAGGAAACTTAAAAGTTATGACATAATATCCATTATTTTTTATAAAAATACGAAAAACAAAACAAAAATATTTTGACACGACTAGGTATGTACCACAATGTTAAGTCCTCTCTATGTTCCGTAGTCAGTTAGAATGTCATTTGAATATTAAGCATGACAGTGTGATAGATGATATCAATTCAAGTAAGAAAGAAGTAAAACAAAATGTGTAGAAGAAGATTGTCAAATATTTATGTCACCTTGACAAATTTGTCATAAACATATACAGAGAGTTTATTCCAGATCTGAGATTAGCACATGATCTCTTCACATTATAATATACATAAATTATTGTTATTTTGTTTTATCTACATTTCATATTGATATTATAACAAAAGTGAATGGCCCTTTATTATTCATTCAATTCCGAAGAAACTTCCATAAATAGTACATATGCCTGTGAATATTTCTATATGAATATAATCGTATTTATTATCATTCTTCTCTAGCTACTTGGGAATCACAGGCAATATATTAAACACATTGGTTATACTTCTGATGGTTATTTTACATATTCTGTTACAAGTCAGAGTAGTAATCTAAGCTTCCTGGAATTTATAATTTTCGTGAATGATCTTCCCAGCTCTATTCATAAACAAAATGTTTGCTGTTCCCAGATGATCTCAAGATTTCGTTGCCTATTACATATATTACTGATTGTGAAGTACTTTAAAGTGCTATATATAAGGTAACCGAATTGGGTAATAACAATAAATTGTATTTTAATTCAGAAAAATGTCATATATCCGAGCACGAAACTGATTACTGTATCCGTATAGAATTATAATACGATGTTGCAGCAAGTTACGCAAAAAGGAGATCTTGGTGTAATTATGGTACCGGATCCGTGATTTCGGTATCACGAAGATATTTCAATAAAAAGATTCGAAAGTTTGGGCTACTTGTAAGAGAATGTAATTCCAATAACATACATAATATACCGGTAATGGAACTATTAAACAATATGTTTGTTCGCAGTCGTTTAGAATCTAATTCAATAATTTGAAATACTTATGAAGAAAAATATATTCCTTTGTAATGAATAAACTGCATAATAAATTTGTTATGTTTCTGTACTTCAAGCAATGTGGCGTCTATCCTGGTTATACATTATTGTATTCGACATTATTTGTATTGAGCATGATGGGATACCATAGGTTAGAAGTACGAAGAAAAATCTCGTTAGTTGCGTATGTATTTTATTACAATATTGAGAGGCAGCATTTATGTCCCAGAAATTCATACCACCATAAAAATATCTGTACCGAACAGCTATGTCATGAAAAGACATAAACCGCTGTTTATATGCGAGCCGCGAGTACGAACTAATTTGCTAATGTATGGTTCGATAAACAGAGGCATACACATGATGAATTTTCTGTCTCGTCAAACTATTAAGTAACTAATAATACTCGCTATTAATTATAAATCAGTGAATAAATGTACATAAACATGTGCGTTAGCTACAGCTATTAGTGTTATATGTGGTTAAGAAAGAAATATATAAATAAACCGTTTTAAAATTGGTTATAAGCAAGTTGTTCCATTATTAAAGTTATATGAACATAAACGTGGTTTTGTTACAAATAAAAAATGACGAAATTTTTACTCGTTGTATGTACATATATAACATTATTCATCAATGAGATATTCTGCTTTTATAGATCTAAAAAAAAATCTGCGATGGCTATATCTTTCTATTAAGGATATCTTACTATACCTATCTATCTTTTAAAAATTGTCACATAAAATGAGGTGATTGGATTTAAACGGATACAGTATTAATCTTTATCAAATTAAATACATTAATTGCTTTAAACATTTGGTGCATATATGTATATATTTTTTATTTTCAGGGAAGGACAACGTCCGCCGGGCTTGCTAGTTTATTATAAATTTAATAGCATATATATATTTTCTACAATGAATAATTGCATTAAATACATTGCGCTAATATTAGATAAAAATTGTTGACTGGGTTAACGTGGGTTAAAACTATTCTATCGTAGGAGAACACCATGTTAAAAATTTACAGACTGGATTTGCATTCGGGCGGCGGGAGGTACGGGAGGAAACCTCGGTAAAAAATCACCGTGGGAGAAAATCGCGTTAAAAAGTTACTGATGTTGAGTTGACAACCACATTTAAAAACAGACTGGTGGTCTTCAGGCGGAGGGAGATGGAGAAACCTCATAAGAAAATTACCGCGGTAGGAGACCATATTAAAAAGTGACAGTGGGGAGTTCTTCGGGCGATGAGAAGTAGGAAACCTTGCTAAAAAGTTACAGAAGGGGAGGAGACAACTTTGTTAAAAATCAATGGCGGGTGGCGGTTGGAGGGGGCGACCTCTTGACTGCCAAGCTGGACCAAGAAGGAAGGGGTTGGAGAACTAACCTTCCATTGTATATAGGTTCGGTAGACGGATAGCAGCTTGAGCGGTCTGGCGTTCGTGCTGGGCCTTGTTGCCGGAGTGGCACGATGCATTGCCGATGCATAGCGTGGCAAATGGTATTTGGTCGGTTTTTAGGCAGTAGGAGTCTCACACTCCACTGCTTCTCAGGGCTTTGGGTTTCCAATGTACAATTTCTTCCTACATATTCTAGCACAAAAAGTAGGGCATGAGACTGAGCCTGCCGCCGGCCAGACAGCATGGTATATGCAAGCGCGCATGGCAAATGGTACATCGTGGTATTTTATTAAGCAAGAGTTTCACATAAGCCTCTCGCTCTTCCGAGCAGGAGTGTATACAAGATGAATTTCCCTACGTAAAAAAAATGGTTTAAATTATTCTGAGAGCACAAACCTCGTTTAAAAGTTACCGAGGCCGGGTGGTAGAAAGAATCCACGTCAAAATGTGGTAGAGGGTGAGGAGATAACGTCGATAAAAAGCACTGGTCGGTGGCTGTAGGAGGAGGCACCTTCTCCTCCGCCAGGCTGGAGCAAGGTAGGAAGGGATGGGGGACCTGATTTTCTATTGCTCTGGTTAGTGGACGGGAAGGCAATTAGTTTGAGCAATCTCAATCAGTGAGCGGCCTGAAGTTCATACTGCGTCTTGCTTCCGGGGTGTTGCAGTGTATGCTCGCTCGATCCCATGGCACTCTAATAGCTCGATGGATGGTTTATTGTGGGGCTTTAGTTAGTAAGAGTAAGACACTTCCCGCCTCTCCCCCGAGGGAGTGGGAGTACAATGCAGGATCTGCCTGCGTTCAAAAAAAGGAGGGCGACTGTTATGGAGCTTTTGGTATTTCATTATGACAACACCGATTGTCAAAAATGTTAAATGTCAAATGGTAACAATAAAAGTGCTTTTGCTGGTTAGAAAATTGTTTTGTAAATTTTTATGTACGAACCTGGATTTGAAATGCTGCTCGGTAACAAATAAACGATAAAAAAATAATATTGTTCGATCGTACAAAATCATTTTTATAATGTTACTTAGATTATTTATATTATTTGTGACAGTCGTCAAAGTGTCTTACAGTTTTTCCGATGTTGGAAAATGGGATTTGCAACTGAGCGGGGTAAGAATGTATATAGTTATTTCTTCAATTTTAATATATTAAATATATATTCTTCTAAATATCAAAATTTAAAGCTTGTAATTTACATTTAAAACTATGGTTTATAAAAATGCAACGTACACATATACTATATCATATAAAATTTTTGTTATCTATAGAAAAATATAACTTCTGACTCATAAAAGCCGGTTATAAAATTAATTGTCTATTTAATTACTTTTGAGTGACTTGAATCGTGCAGTATACAAAACAATACTGCTGTTATTATAGAAAAATTGTCTTATGGTGTGGTGATGGTTCACTTGTTTACTTTCTAATATAAGTTCCATTGCAATTGAATCCGAGTTGGTTGTAGAATACTCAATCTGTGATTTAGTTAGCGTATTGCTAAATTTCGTTTTGAAGATTTAATCAAATGTGTCCCATTCTCTCACACATCTTCTCTTAATAACAAAAACTGTTAATGATATTGTCAAATAGTAAAAGTAAGTCATTTTGATTCAGTTCTTATCAGTTATTTATACTGAAGTGAGATGTCTATGTCTGTTTATTTATATAACACTGCTTAGAAACACTTGAACACATAATTATCCAATGTTTCAACATACTTACTACGGACATAGGTAATACAATGACATAAAACATTTGTACAGTTTGTCTGAAACTTACTAATGGGTCCTTGGATACGAGTATAATGAAGATTCTTGAGTTTGGTGTCTATTGACACCGAATCGCACCATACATACCATCATATGTAGTGCCATCATTGTGCCAAAGAAATATTATAGTTTCATTTACTTTTATTTTACTTAGCCATATAAGAGTTTACAGATAATTTATATGTGTTAATACGTAGATTATTTGTAATGTGGATTATTTAAAAGAGAATAAGTGGTATTTAGTTTGATTTAGTTTAGTTTTTAAAATATCGACATATGCTGTCAATGTTTGAATATAATAGAGGATAATTAAAGTAATAGTGTTGAGTTATAATATAAAGATGATAAAACTATTGCAAAATTTAAAGACTTGGCTGATTTGCTGAAAATCTCACAATTATATCGGGGGCACATTTGGGATATAACAATATTATCATCATCATCTTACCCTTATCCCACCTAAGTAGGGTCGACACAACATGTTTTCCTTTTCCACTCTCCTCTGTCAGATGTCATCTCAGTATTCACACTTTTTATACACATATCGTTTTTCACACAATCCATCCATACCTTTTTCGGTCTTCCTCTACTCCTATATCCGTCCACTTTCAAACTCAAAACTTTTCTTGTTACATGACTTTCATCTCTTCTCATAATATGCCCGTACCATGCTAACCTACTACTCCTCAACTTCTCTGTCACTGGTGCTATTTTCAAACTTCCTCTGATATACTCATTCTTAATCTTATCCATCCATCCATCCTCCTTCCTTATTATATTACATAAAAAATGTTTCAGTTTTAAATTTAGTTTAGATATAGTTAATGCTATCATTACATACATATACTAATATATTATGTTTAATTTAGTAAGATAGTTAAATTTAAAAATATTTTTGTTAATTATCTGCATAAATGTGTATATTGCATAGGGCATTCCTCTTAATATTTTTATAACCGCACTGTGGTCTAAAAATAGAGAGATAATTTTCATAAATACTGGTCATTTAACTTTCAGCTGATCCTTGCACCTTCTCATTTTAATTATGTGTTTGTCTCGATTAATCCCATATTATAAAAGATGTTAATACCAGAAACAACAATAAATGAGCCATCCTATTAATAAGACCAGTAATCTCTTTTTAGGGCAATAATATTAGGTTTTACAAAAAAGTCTCAAAGGACTTCATCGGTCAGGAATCAGTCAACGGACTGATTCTTTGCACAGTAAATTCATACATTTTGTTAATGGGATTTTGATGTTAAAAGCCTATTAGAGGATGGATCCATATGTGAAAGATGATGATGTCTATCAATATTTATGATAAAAAGATAAACTACATTGAATTCTCTATGGTTATTCTTGATATCTGAGTTGTTTTCCTAACCGGTGGTAGTTTTGATGTTTGAAATGGTTTATCAGAGCCTAAATTAAATAAGGTATTTTTGATTTTGACTGAGAAATGAAATCTGTAGTCTGTGAGTCAGAGACATATATATCTCTGTTGCCAGTTTATCTGATTTATTTATAAATAAAACCAATTGTATCAATGATATTAAACAAAATGGTACCAGTTATATCAATCTAATTTATATGTAATATATATATATACTAATTGTTTACAGGAAAAGTGCACATTCACGTTAGCTAAATCATTATTCAATGGTTCAAAGCTGATAATAGCCAGTAAGTATTAATTTATAGAAGGTAATAATAATAATAGCATTTCCATTAACATTTGATTTTTTTGTGCTGCTAGTTTATTATTTGTTTTTCACACTACATTTATACAATATTTTATATATTATATACTCTTCATATGTGGCTATTGTAATTAACAAAATGTTGCAATGGTTTTTTATAGGTATTTTATAGTATTTTTCTGTAGGTGGTAGAGCTACGCTGAAGCTATTACTGGTTTCAGCATGAATGGGTCGGCTCACCCGGGGTAGTACCACCCTCTCACAGAAAACCGACGTGAAGTAACAGTGCTTGCACTGTTGCGTTTTGTTCGGTCAGTGAGAGCGCCGGAGGCCCACATATTTAAAAGGCCGGCAAGGCACTTGTGACTCCCGTGGTGTTGCTAGTGTCTATGGACGGCGGTGATCACTTACCATCAGGTGACCCACATGTTCGTTTGCCGCCTATATTATAAAAAAAAAAATAGCTATCCTATAATTTTAAATTTTACATTACTGTTTTTTTTTATGATCCTTGTTTGGCTTATGCTAACATCTTAGCTTTAAACAAGCAACTCTTTTATATATATAATGGGTGCCAAATGCAAAAAGCGTGTATCACTATAGTTAGATAGGGTTTTATACCAAAATTGCACATAAAATTATTTTTGCTTAGGATATTGTTTTAATTTAATGTCCTTTAAAAATGTTTATAACACCATTGATAATTGAAAAAAATATGTGACCCTTTTGCATTTGGAAATTTATATATACATTTATTTTGTGTGATTGGGTTTAATGGATCTTTTATTTTTTCTATTAGTTATCCTTTTATGCTTATCTACATGGGTATGTTTCTTAAAAAAAACGTGTTTTTAAACAAAAATACTTTTTTATAACTAATTATTAGAAGTTAAGCCATGTAGATTTGAGATACATAAACCACTTCATAGCGTCCAAATTGAATAAAGCATTTTTTATTTGATAGCCCTATCTTGTGAATTTTTGTGGTACTTGCATTAATGTTCAAACTTTTGTGAGACAGCATGTGACATTGTTCAAATTTGATTATGTTTGGCATACATCCTATTTGTGTTAACTAGTTAACAGTCCAGTTGTAATGGATTAAAATATCTATATTCTATCTATTATCTATATTTTAAAAAATGAATGTTATATCTATATGTGGATATATATCTGAAATATATAATATTTCAGACTTATAAACTTGAATACCATTTGTCTGGTCATCAAACAGGGATGATGCACTTTATTGTTTTTATAAACAAGATTTTTATGTTATCCATTTTACTATTATTTCCCATTAGATGGCGCTACAGTGCGTTAACTTCTTTATCGTTCAACTGTTCACCATGAAAAATGGTATTTGAGAATATTTGAACCCTAAGAATATTATTTATCTAATATATATCCTAACTAATATTATAAATGACAAAGAGAATTTGTTTGTTACGCTTTCACCCTTTAACTACTCAACTGATCATCGTAAAATTCTTGTATATACATGTCTGTATGTTGTCAAGGGTAAAGAAAAGAACATAGAGTACATAGCACTAAAAAAATGTTTCCCAGGGATAGGACAGATCTACATTATCACAAAAGATGCTGATTGCAAAAGCTATTTTTAATGTAAATCAAGTATTCATCAGAATAAATAAAAATAATTATTAGTAATAATAATACATGTGATTAATCATATGTAATAAAATATAGTGATGAAAGCATAGCTTGGTGGTAGGGCTTTTTCTAAATCCGCCTGGCTAGCTACCACTCTTAAATTTCAAATCTGTCGCCAAGCACCTGTTGGTAGCTACCACTCTTAAGTTTCAAATCTGTCGCCAAGCACCTGTTGGTGTGTTTCGGCAGCTGCATTTTAGAGTCAGTCTTTCTCTAGGTTTAGCGTGACGAGTATTTTAGATCACATCATGATTTAACATCAGATCAGATTGTGGTAAACTCTAACTTATAAAGTATAAAAAAAAATGATTAATGAAACTTTTTTTACAAATTTCCTCAAATTTTTTCGTCCATCTATCGCACATTGCATTACAGACGGCCGCAGAATAGGAGTAAAGTGAAAGGTGGCGCCCATGGTTCAATTCAAAAGTTTCACTTGCGTCGTGGTTTTATAAAACCACACAATTATTTTTATAATAGTTAATTGTGTTCATGTTTTTGATGACTTACGAAATAATCAACAATTTATAATCTTTATTTGACAAGTATGATGTTAAAGTATCTAAAACTGTAACCTGTAATTTCCATTATAGTTATCAACTCAATCAGTATCACTTCACAGTAAAGTTAATTTTTTTATCAATAGATAACACTCCTACATTTAATAAAACGCCACATAGCTGCCATTCCTTGGTTACTGAACTAAATTAAAATGTTTATAAATGTTCAAACCTCACACCTAAATATTTAAAAGGAAACAGAATCCATTACTCACAGTACAAGTTCAGGTTTATAGTGCAAACTCAGCATTTGATGTAGCAAGTAGAATTACTATAATCAGCTAAACGAGACAGGTATATCATAAATTCCTTTAATCTCTGTTGTTTGAACATTAAGACATAAAAGAAACATCATCGCCAAAGTAGGGTCAGCACAACATGTTTGTCGCCTGCCTAACATCAACCCTCCTGTACTTGCCTTGGCAGTACATATACTAAAAAAAATATCAACCCTCCTTGTGATTATTTTGTAGTACCACTATATGTGGGAAGAATATGTAACTGTTGATTTCTCTTCATTTACTATAATGATATAGGCTGAAGAGATGATTGTGTTAGTTGATTCCTCCAGACAGAAAGTTATGCCCAACAACACATACAGGCAGACACTATGTAACATTTCTATATTGAGTTATGAAGGTATTTCATGTGATATAAACGGGTAAAGACCACCAACATTTTTATTTTTTAGACATAAAAGAAATCTAATTAGGAAATATTTAATTTTAACATATACTGTTTGAAGTTAAAACGCTATCGAGTTTGTATAATCTTATCATGATATTTCATAGAATTTTTGAATTATCTGATTATTGCAGATAACCACACTAGGTCAATAGTCTCCTTCACGTATTATTTGTTTGGAAATGATTCATGATTCACAAAATATGCTTAATGTATCCAGATGATAAAATAAGCATGCTGTGTAATGATAGGTTATAATTATTGTCAAAACGAAATAACTTGTTTTTTTTTTATAAAGGGTTTGGTCGCAAAGCAACCATGCCACCCTTATTGGAAGGCATATTATACTAACTATACACATATACAATCAATTTATCTCCTATTAACAGCGACGTTGTAACTTATTGTTCTCTTTCAGTGCATTGTGATGCCGTTGTACCAATGAATGTGACATACGAATGGATACCGACATTATGTTCCCCGGATTATATGCACTACTTCGAACAGGTATTTTGGAAACTTATAGTTGCATTGTAATACCTACTAAAAATGGTAGGCCTCGTTAATGCAGAATTCGTATAAAAAGCGTTGGTGGATCAGTGGTTAATGTGTTCGGACACCGTGTCGAGCCGTGTGAACGAGCCGGAGTTCTTGGTCAAGGGAAACACGGTGGTAGGGCTTTTTTTAAGCACGCCTGGCTAGCTATCATCTTTAAGTTGAAAGACCTCAAGGACCTATAGGTGTGTTTCAGCAGCTGCACTTGACAGTCTCTCTCTAGGTTTAGTATGTTTACTATCTTGGATCATATCGTCATGTAACATCTGGTGACATTGTGGTTAAACGCTAAAACCCATAAGGTGTTAAAAAAACAATTTGATCGCATTAAACTCCTGCTAATATTACGAAAAGTATATTAATTGTACTGGTACTCGTTTTTTTTACTAATGATGGACAGTCATCTTTCATGTTATATCCATGATCCTCGGATTATGATGTACTCGTTATCCTGACCAGAAGGTCATGTACTCCTTATTAGAAGGTGGCGATATTTTGCTTTTCAAATTAAGAACATGATAATCGAAACTGACAAAGCTGAACATGGTCATCTTTTTTTGATTCACATAAGTTTGGTTATAGGATGACTTAGATGATATACGGTGATTTTTTTTTTTTTTTTAGCAAATAGTCGAATGTTCAAACAGATTGTCGAATAGCTCAATCTCCTTGCAAAAGATGACCGTGCAAGAGACATTGATATGCCAAAGTAATAGTTCGCTTATTTTCGACGGCGGGAAGAGTCTTCCGGAGGACGTTAAGTTACTGACTGCCCTTACATCACAGTCTGTGAGTATTAAAGCTTTTTTATTTATTTTACACGCCACTTCAAAGACTTTCTTACACTTTACCTTCTTACAACACACTTTAAAGACTTTTATACTTTACCTTCTTACACTCCACTTCAAAGATTCTTCACCTTTTGTACATATTCATCTCTTTGAATACATATGCAGTTAGTAACCTTATTCCATTATTTTATTAGTACTAAATTACATTGGGATGTGTTATAAAGATTTGTAGAAGTATCTGATACGTTCAAAATGATACCAATTTGTAAGCGTTAAACAAATGGAACTGTTCGATTTGTAATAAATATATGACTACTATTCATGGTTTGCGTATCGTATGTATATAGTACGCGGTCGCTATGCAATTCTCTTAATAAAAAGAAAGTTCGAGAAAAGGAGAATTTTATTAGTTAGTTTCTTTCGTTTCTCTTAGTTTACTTTATTACAACCTTTTTACTCGTCCGTTGTTCTTGTTCATTCGAGAACATTTGTTAACTAACAAAACTGACGTGAGTGTGTTTTTTTTTTACACGTAATGGCTGATTTCGAACCTCCCAGATAGAACAATCGAAGATTCCAGAAGTGTCATTGCGTGTTCAAGGTTTTCTTATTGGGGTCGTAATAATATTTCTAATGTTGTAGAAATTGCCCTCCTTACGAACAGTGGATAAGGAGGGTATATACATGCTGAGGATGTCGGTGCAAAGTAATATGAAATTTAACGCGTTCGTACGCATTGAAATGGTGGGCCCGTCGGGTTATTTGTCGGCGGCCATTTGGCCATTATTGCCGGTGAGTAATTTAATTTTTAAACTGGGAAGGCCCTGTCAGGCTAACAGTGTAGGGCACTTCGAAAAAACTAAATAATAATTTTGATTATATTACATGCCGTTTTAGACTTATCTAAATCAAAAATGCTTTTGTTTTATTAAAAAAAAACATAATTCTGTGTGCGATATGTTTAAAAGTAAAGAATATGTAAAGGAACTTAAAAAATTAAGTATTGGTCATGGGACCAGACAGATTTTTTTTTAATATTATAGGGGGCAAACGTAGAGGTGGGTCACCTGATGGTAAGTGATCACCTGCCTCCATAGACACCAGCAACACCAGGGGAGTCGCAAGTGCGTTGCCGGCCTTTGAAATATGTGGGCCTCCGGCGCTCTGCGGGCGCACTGTTACTTCACGTCGGTTTTCTGTGTGTCGGGTGGTAGTACCCCGCGCGTCGGGCGAGCCGACCCATTCATGCTGAAACCAGTAATAGTTTCAGCGTAGCTCTACCACCTAATAATAGATAAGTGGTTAATATTCAGGTCTATTATTGGCCAATAATATTCTCGATTTTAGTGCATAAATTATGAATATAATAAATAACGAATAATAATAATTTAAAAATATAAAATTATGATTGAATTTCACTCACTAGTTATAATTAATATTTTTAGAAATTATAAAATATATGAGTAAAAAATAATTGGTGCATAAAAACGAGTGCATACACAGTTTATTGCAAGGCTTTATCTTGGATTAATGTATAATTTCCTCAGTTCTTCGGGGTTATGTGCGCGTTGTACACTGTCATGTGTACGGGTTGGTTGGTAGTGTGCGCGCTACAGTGGCGCGACTTGTTGCGCATACAGTATTGGATTGGGGCGGTCGCGTTGCTCGGTATGCTCGAAAGTTCCACTTACTACGGTGTCTACTCTTCCATCAATAGTTCTGGGTGAGTGTACCAGCTTTACCTTCAAAAGTGGTGGTAGGGTGACACTTTAAAGAATTAGAGGTTTTTTGAAGTGAAATTTCTTGTGGGAGGTCTTTGAAATTGTCATCGGCGATCTTTTCCTGTGACGAAATGTGGTGGAGGTAAACACTGTGTCGTGCAGTGTTGAAAACACCGGTTCTAGTCAGATCACCGAAGTTAACCAATGTTGGGTGCGGTCAGTACTTAGACGGATGATCGCATGGAAACACCGGCCTCGTCATCATCTTACCCTTATCCCACCTAAGTAGGGTCAGCACAACATGTTATCCTTTTCTACTCTTCGCTGTCATATGTCATCTCAGTATTCACACTTTTTATACACATATCATTTTTCAAACAATCCATCCACACCTTTTTCGGTCTACCTCTACACTCTCCTCAGCCTGGAAACACCGGCCTGACGTTGGTTTTTTGTTATATTTTTTTCATTCAAATGTTTCCCTGTAATACTAAAATTTTATTTCTATCGTGTGACTTTACTACATGCCCCATTTTTATTTTAATATGGTTGTTTACGAGGAATTGTTCAGCGACGTAGCAGAAAACGTTGTAAGGGTCCCGGTATAGAAATTTCTGGTAGGGGCTTCCTACTTCTGAATTATGTTATGCTTTCCACAATGTGTCATCTACCAATGAATTTTTCCGAATTCGCCCACATTTACTTATTTAAATTAGTAACATTAGCGCCTGAGAAATATTCTTATGTAGGAAAGTATAGAACTATGGATTTATTGGTGTTTGAAATCGCCAATACATTGTGGGCTGGCGCGATGATTATTCCCATACCTTCCTACGAGATGAGGCCTATGGCTCCGCAGTAGTGGATTTCTTACAGGCTGACTTGATGATGATGATAATGTGAAACTGTAGTATTACCTGATACTTACTAGCCAGCCGGTGGGATATATGGTTTTATGATGAGAAAAATCCACGCCTTACAACTCTTCGGTTAAAAAGTTACGATTATGTTTACAGATCGGATACATCTTTTAATTTAAGAAATGTTAATATTATAATTTATATGATTTCACAACAAACTTTAGACACGAGAGATAAATAGCGAGTAAAAGAATATGAATGTAACGTGCAATAGTGATGCGACAAGAAGTATCGATAAAGTTCAAATAAATAACCAACACACTATTTAATATGTTACAAGAACAAAACAGTAGTAGATTAGGCTAAATATGCACTTTAAAATGGTAAATTCAGATTATACACCGGTCCTAGTGTAAACTAGAATAAGTATTCCTCTAGATTGTAATATTACGTACACAGCGGCACCTGTGTCATTAACTTAGTAACGTTTGGTCCATAACTCTAATTTCAGGCATGTCTGTTCTCGTTTTACCTATTTATATAATCTTTATCAACGATTTAATTAATCTTCTGCATTTGATGGTTACAAAGAAGAAATTCTTCCTGTTTTCAGATATTTTAACGCAGAAGTATACATGTTCGCCGAATGGATATCTGTGTGTAAGAGAGCGTTATCTCGAATGCTAGTCATTATCGTGTCACTCGGATTTGGTATTGTGAAGTAAGTGTGTTTTTTTTTTACTGTTTCTCATAATATTTCATAAGGTTGTCAGGTTTTCAGAAATTTAACAATATTATTGGTTCAATTTGTTAAGAAATTGTCAATTCTTTCTATCGATAGAACGTCTACGAAGTATCGATAAATGTCCATTCAACAATAGATGGTATTCCTTAGTTTAAAGAAAATGTTTATATCAACATTAGATTTAGGGGAAACAGGGGCATTCCATATTAATATTTGTATTATTTTTTTTGTTAATAGTTAATCCTTATATCAAGATAATTGATTTATAGTTGTGAGGATATATTTTTTTTAATATCTCAAAATATTTTTGTAATTTGTAATCTAAATTATACTCTATTCCATAAAGCTGATATGTTCACAGAACTCATATCACTTCTTTAAGAGACAGCACGGTGAAAAGTCGTTTTTTTTTTGTCAAATAGTTATTGCCATATACGTGTCGATTTTAAACGAATGCAAAAACACGCTTTATTTCTAGCATTTAACAAACAGAAAACAGTATCGGTCTTTATTACGCTCGTAAGTTTGGTCGTGTGCGAAAGAGATAGAGATAGTTTGTGTTGCGTGAGTTCATTCGTAGATGCTATACAGTCGTAATGTGTGTTTGTATCGTACGTGTGAGATTTGCTTAACCGACCTGTACTACCGCTAAGGAAAACAGACACAACTATCTAGAACAAATTAATAATAAAATCGGATAAAAGTTAAGCCTGCGCTTTTAGCGAAGCACCTTTAAATTGTTTTTTTTTTTAACTACAAAAAGGTTTATCAGTTCGATTGTATTTTCTGAATATTTGTTAGATCAGAACTTCGTAATTCATAAACCGATTTAGAATATTCGTTTTCCATCGGAAAGGGGGTAATTTAGGGGGTCCCATTTTAATTAAATTAACGTTGACCCTTGAATTTCGATAATGCACCAAGGAACTCCCTAAGAATTATATACGAAATGAATAATGATTTAGATACTAGCGGGGATTGTTATATAACAATCCAAGACCTTAACCTTACCTAGAGTACCTAACTATGGTCAAGGATGTATTTTTCTAGAATACATTTTTTTATGTCGGTTATAATTTTTGTTTAATTTTAATTCATAAAGTATAATTGGAGAATAGAACCTGACTGGTGAATAAAAAACACTATTAAATGCAGCGTTTTTTTCCTTATTTTAAATATGTATATATAAAATTCGATATTGCAAAAAACGGCATATTAATTCGATTCGCATTGTTGTGTTCAAGGCAACAACCCAAGCCAGAGTTTCGGCCACTTTGACACCCCCAATCTTGTTGACATTCGTCTGATTGCCTTAAGCGTTTGCCCTAAAAGTCCAATGAAACTGTGAAGCCTCATTAGGCGAACAGTAGTTAGTAGGTATGGCAAAAAAACTATAGATACCCACCTCTTTCGTTGGACGGTATTGTACAGTGAAGTTGCCTATTTAACGTAACGTATTTAACAATATAATGTGTATCGGTAGAGGTGTCGTTAAGCCGTGGGTATTGTCATGCCATATTCGCAAGTCCGGGTATTATCATGGGGAGTATTGTGTATCGTTACAGGTCTTGACATGCCATATTCGCAAGTCCGAGGGGTATCATGGGAGCTTTTGTGTATCGGTACGGTGTTGGCATGCCGTATCCGCAAGTCTGTTAGTTATCGTGTGAGGTGTTATGTATCGGTACAGTGATGCCATGTCGTATCCGCAAGTCTGATAGTTATCGTGTGAGGTGTTGTGTATCGGTACAGTGATGCCATGTCGTATCCGCAAGTCTGATAGTTATCGTGTGAGGTGTTATGTATCGGTACAGTGATGCCATGTCGTATCCGCAAGTCTGATAGTTATCGTGTGAGGTGTTGTGTATCGGTACGGTGATGGCATGCCGTATCCACAAGTCTAATAGTTATCGTGTGAGGTGTTATTTATCGGTACAGTGATGCCATGTCGTATCCGCAAGTCTGATAGTTATCGTGTGAGGTGTTATGTATCGGTACAGTGATGGCATGCCGTATCCACAAGTCTAATAGTTATCGTGTGAGGTGTTATGTATCGGTACAGTGATGCCATGTCGTATCCGCAAGTCTGATAGTTATCGTGTGAGGTGTTATGTATCGGTACAGTGATGCCATGTCGTATCCGCAAGTCTGATAGTTATCGTATGAGGTGTTATGTATCGGTACAGTGATGCCATGTCGTATCCGCAAGTCTGATAGTTATCGTGTGAGGTGTTGTGTATCGGTACGGTGTTGGCATGCCGTATCCGCAAGTCTGGTAGTTATCGTGTGAGGTGTTGTGTAGTGGTACTGTGTTGGCATGCGGTATCCGCAAGTCTGGAAGTTATCGTGTGGGGGTGTTGTATATCGGTACGGGTGTCGGCAGGCCACGGCTGGGGCCGGCGCTGCAGCGTGTAATGGGTACGGGCGTACTGTGGGGCATACTGGGGGCTATCAACGCGTGGCTGCGGCTGCACCACAAGGCGGACGAGTCCAACCGCGACCTGCTGCTCTCGGAGGTGCCCATCTCGCTCCTCGATGGCGCCATCTGCTGGTGGGTGTTCGTGTCGCTCGCGCACACTATGCGGACGCTACAGCTCAGGAGGTGAGCTATGTATATATTTTTTTAATTTGTAATCAGAGTTGAGTAAATAATAATACAATACAGAAATATCTACATTTTATAACGTTGTAAGATAATTATGACTGAGATAGGAGAAGCCAAGAACTGTCTAAGTGTAATTTAAAAAAAAACTACAGACGCCAAATATAAAAATAGACATAAATATACATATATTGGTAAAGTAGAATTCTTAACACTAATAAATTTATCATCGAAATGTAACGACTTCCTAATAATATATATTTAGACGTTTGTACAAAATAGAGATAGGTATTTGATTAATTGATTTGTATTTGTTTCAGAAATGCAATAAAGCTGTCCCTTTATAGACATTTCACGAACACTTTAATATTCGCTGTGATATCTTCAGTTGTGTTTATGCTGTACTCGATAAAATGGTACAGAGTGTTGCAGTGTATTACCGTGAGTAGGAATTGTCTTTCTATATTCACGCCTCGTCGCTATTAGAGTTTGAGCAAAACAAATGGAATAATATCTCAGATCGGTGCAAACTCATACCTTTCTTTTCAAATATTTTTAGCAAGAGATTTACTACATAGTGATGTGATTATATTTTTTTAATAACTCAGCTGATTTTATAAGACCCAGATGTCAAAATGGCGGATTATGTTTTTCTTTTTATTTAACGACATCGTATGTTGTAAATTTCACGGTTTACATTTTTTTTCGTAAAAATGAAGAAATAATTTTTAAAATATATTTCACATAAAAATTCTAATTTGTCAATACATCATTTGTTATTTTTCAAAGTTTTGTAATAAATCAGGTATTTTTTTAAGTTTATGCTGCCAATAGTCTGTTGACCTGTGCCTCATGAGGTCTACGTTCGTTTGTATGGAACTTAAACTTTTATGATTTTGGACAGTAATATATCTTTCATGAATATAAATCAGATTTTTTTTAAAATAGGCTACCTACTAATAAGAGCTCGGCTGTTGATTGTGGGGTTCGCAGCAACATTTACGTTCTGGCAGCAGGTTTATAATTGCACTTGCAATAACTAATTAATCACTATTTTAATACTCGTGATTTTGCCTTTCTGTGTTTTATCCATGAACAATCTGTACACAAAGAACAGTTACGATATATGTAAAAAATAGGACAAAAAAAATCTAATACTATTCCATAATTACTCGACTTAGCTTACATTTCTTAATTGTTGTTAATCAACTTGGACAACTCCCTAAGAAAATTATATCTCATAACCACTTATTTTTTTATTCTGAAAACTTATATTAAAAAAGAATTGTATAAACTAAAGTCATTGTAGTTACACTTTTAAACTTTGTAAATTACTCTGTTCAGCTTTATCTATTTGCTGTTTATTTTTAACTGTGTACATTACCCTGGTCGGTTTTACCTATCTATAGTTTCTTCTTAACTGTATACATTATCATATTCGGTTTTACCTATCTATAGTTTCTTCTTAACTGTATACATTATCCTATTCGGTTTTACCTATCTATAGTTTCTTCTTAACTGTATACATTATCCTATTCGGTTTCACTTATCAATAGTTTCTTCTTAACTGTATACATTATCCTATTCGGTTTCACTTATCTATAGTTTCTTCTTAACTGTATACATTATCATATTCGGTTTTACCTATCTATAGTTTCTTCTTAACTGTATACATTATCCTATTTGGTTTTACCTATCTATAGTTTCTTCTTAACTGTATACATTATCCTATTCGGTTTCACTTATCAATAGTTTCTTCTTAACTGTATACATTATCCTATTCGGTTTCACTTATCTATAGTTTCTTCTTAACTGTATACATTATCCTATTCGGTTTTACCTATCTATAGTTTCTTCTTAACTGTATACATTATCCTATTCGGTTTCACTTATCTATAGTTTCTTCTTAACTGTATACATTATCATATTCGGTTTTACCTATCTATAGTTTCTTCTTAACTGTATACATTATCCTATTCGGTTTTACCTATCTATAGTTTCTTCTTAACTGTATACATTATCCTATTCGGTTTCACTTATCAATAGTTTCTTCTTAACTGTATACATTATCCTATTCGGTTTCACTTATCTATAGTTTCTTCTTAACTGTATACATTATCCTATTCGGTTTTACCTATCTATAGTTTCTTCTTAACTGTATACATTATCCTATTCGGTTTTACCTATCTATAGTTTTTTCTTAACTGTATACATTATCCTATTCGGTTTTATATATTTATAGTTTGTTCTTAACTGTCTACAGTATCCTATTCGGTTTTAACTATCTATAGTTTCTTTTTAACTGTATACGTTATCTTGTTCTTCTGTATCTATAATGGAATTAGTTTTTTTTAATTATTTTTGAATGTGAATGTTACGGATGTAGATTAAACTGTATATTTGTATTTTTTAGAAATGGAAGGAAGTCTGGATGGACGAAGCCTACTGGCATATTTTGTTCGCTTGTGTTCTTATTGTGATCATGATTCTATGGCGGCCGACTAATAACAATCAGAGATACGCTTTTACGCCGCTCCTCGACAACGCAGATGATGACGATGATGGTGAGTAAAATGTTTTTTTTTTCTGAAAAATATGTACAATTTTAAATGGATTCCTAAAAAAAATTGATTTGTTAATAATAATTTCTGTATATCCACTTAATCTAGAGGGGTACTCACTGACTATTGATTGGCTTATTGTAGAAATCAAATCTACGTTCATCGACACAATATCTGAACATATTATTAACACTAAGCTATGAATGCTTCATACAAAAATTTATCTTAATGACTGCAACATGTATGGAACGTGTATGAGCTGAACTATAAACTATCACCATTTTTGTCGAAAGGGTATTTTGTCATCTCCCATTTGATACATTTTATCTATGAGGATTGGTAATTAATATTTTTATATGACAAATGTCCATTATACAATATGAAATAAAAAACTTTAAACATCTGACTTCATCCAACGATGCATGCAACAAATAACTCGATTTATAACTGTCATTTACCATGTTCAAAAAGAACCGTTATTATAACCTATAAAATATTAAAATGAAGAACGCGGGAAAGTACAACTGCCTAAAACTGACACTTTTTTTAATTAGCTACGAACTTAAGTATACGGATTTGCTTGTATATTAATGTAGATTTTACACATCTCCCGGGAACAGTACTTTCTTCTTCTTCTTCTTTATTTTTTTGGCTCCGTCACGATTTGTGCACTAGCCAGCGTCAAGTAACAAGATTTTGCCAAGTAAGTGTCTTGTGATAATTATAATGTTCTAACAAAATGGTGGTTTCCTTGTTAGAACTTTCCGTGGAGTTTTGGTGGCATCTCAGAATGCATGCTCCGTGGTATTATTTCCCATCCACTTCACTTGTGCATAATAACCGAACTATATTACGTAAAACACCACCAATATTACAAAATATAGAGTCTAATAACACAAGATTAGGAATAAAATATAAAAACCACTACATGACTGACTAAGATCCCGCCAAAAACTCAACAGTACTTTTGTTCTTGGATGAAACGTAGTCTATGCCCACTTCTGTATCCCTGACAACGTGAGTGCAAACTGCAACGATGATCGGTCGAGTGGTTAAAGTGTGGAAACATAAACAAGTACACATTCTCATTTATGATATTAGTTACAAAGTTAAAGTTATTGAACGAGTTGTTCAGTTGAGTATTTGTGAGCAAAAAAGCTTACTGCTCTGCTGTCCCTTATAATTTTTCCCTTACAAAAGTGAAATTTAATAATTAATCTATTATTATACGTTCACAATTGAGACGAATTTAATGACACCCTTATAAGTTAAAAATCATCTGATAATCACACTAACACATCAATACAAACCGACACATTCATACATACACACATACACTCGAAAAAGATCTTTTCTCATGCAATAAATTACAACGAGAACATCGATAACAGCTGTTTGTAACCAAGAAAGACAAACACCTATAGGTGTTTTAGTAGGTAGAGTCGAGTCCGTGGTGGAGGCGCTTGTGCCGAGTGACTCCCACAGTTCGTCGGGGAGGATTTAACACCCGCACCTTCCTGAGGGGTCTACCCTGAAGAGGGGCCGACACCTGCCGGGGAGCAGAAGTAATGCCTTGGAAGTTCCTGCTCCCTGGCCAAATAGGTGTGTGAGGCACCATGGGGTTTTTAGTCCGTGGAAATCGGACACAACCCACCCCCCGCTGCCCGGGTATCCGCTACGGATTTTCCCCATGTAAAAAAAAAAGGTAGAGTTGAGTCTCTAGGTTCAGCTTGTCACCATCTTAGACCACATCGTCATCTAACATCAGGTGTGGCATTCCAGATGAAGAGGAACAGTTCGTGAACGACGCGTACGGTGTGAAGATGCGCGGGACCGGTTCCAGCGGAGGCGACCTGGACACCCGGGACTCGCAGCCCGAGCCCGGCACCACCTCCCTGGACTCCGACCTGCGCTGGGTCGAGGAGAACATACCGACCAGCACACTTCCGCTGTTAGATTCCGATGAGGAAATCATCAACACCAAGTTCGAAGTCTCCAAAATGCAGTAATTAAGTGTAAACTCTCTCATGTATAAAGTATTATTCTAACTGTACTGGTGAATTTTATTTATTTCATTTTTCCATTGAAATTGGTTAAAAATTATAAAATATTCCTCTCGGGACTCTCCATTGTCGCATAATTTAACTGCCATTTTTTGCCTATACTGATAATTGAATTAAAAAAAGTTGCTATAACTTGAAAAAATATACTTCTTTATTAATTATTCAAATATGTTTTCCTACAAAATCGAGTAATACATATAAAAATCATTATCGTTAGTTGTTTGAATCAAATAATAAATAGTTTGTCTTTTATAGCTTTTATTTTTACATATGTATGCATTTAAATATATTTTGTTCTTTAGATACGATCTTTGGTATATAAAATATAAGAATATTGGTATATGGCCACAATACATTAGATAAAATGGAAGCTTCTGTGTAAAATTCAGTCATAATACAATACATGGGGAATTATTTCATATGCCATAATTAAATATATAATTTACTAATAATTCTAATTTATATGTTTTTTTTTTATATAAATAAAGATGATTTTGTGCTAAAACTGTTAAAAACATGTTTCTTTTATAAACTAATCAGTATACATTTTACATCCATCCTTTATTACGCAAGTACACGATCTGTATGCAACAGGTGTACTTGAAGCGTATTCAATATATATACATCGCAATTTAAACTCTATCACCGTTGATTAAAACTTAAAGTCTATAAATTGGAAACACAACTCGAATGTGGCTCACATCCTCAGTTATATAGGAAGTACTAAAATAAGTATCTTTATACTTGGTCTTGATTCTTTATACGCTTTAACACTAAAGTACTATGACACTAAAACAATACTATAAGACAGTAATTTGTGATACAGAAATATTACAGCTAAGATTATGTTAAAAAAATTCACTAAACAGTAATGGTAAATTACTGAAATTGTTAAATATCATGTTCTCATATAAAATCAATTGCAAATACATTAGATACTCTCATTCCTTAAGAAATAATAATATCAAAACAAAATATTCCTAACATATTACAGTGCCTCATATGAAATAGATTGTGTAGTGCAAAGACCAGCAAATTTACAATGCAGTGTCCCCGGATGAGATAAACAACTGAAATGTCACATTAAAGCACCAGAAGTGTAAAATTTAATTATTATCATAGAAAAAAGAGTAGTCCTCAGGTTCATCGGGTATATGGGGAGGGTCTTGGGGAATGTCGATCCCTTCAGCATCCAGCAATCTCACTTTAATATCCATTGACAATAGCGTCTGCAGATCATTTTCAAATAATTTACTATTCATCTTTTCTTTTAACAAAGCATTGACACCATCTGTCCAATAGTCAAATATCTGTTCATCTGGTGCAACAAAGTCTAGTGAGGTCATTTCGGATGATTTCAGTATCAGACTAAATGCTAAATGTGGTGTAATTTTTCGCCCTCTCAAGTCTTTCATATGTGGGCAGTCTTTTCCTACTATAACACATTTTATGTCAGCCACAGCAAGTTTGTTCCCTAATTCTTCTAAGCTCGGTGTACTTTTCTCATCACAATCTCCATAATGTAAAACTTTGTGATTAGGAGATAACCGCACAAACCAAAACTTGTCCTTTATCCTTTGGCCTTTTGAGGAGTACTTTTTAAACCTTGTCCCACCAACCAGAACTCCTAATCTCTGTTGTTGAATTAAATCAATTATTTCTGGTGTGATTTTTTCTTTCAATTCTACTATAGGTCTAGCTTGTGACTCCCAAACTTCTTTATTGGTTCTTTCCTGTTGCCATATCTGTGTTATCTCAGCATATGTTAACTGATTGACTTTCTGTTTGAATTTGTCGAACCCTTTTGGTGAGGCAGATAATGCCCTGTTTATTTGTTCTCGGACTACACTTGACACTTTAATGAAGTCTTCTGTAGTGGCCCTCATTTCTTTCCATGTCTTGTTTAGTAGGACTATGCAAATACAGAATAGCTCTTCAAATGGATGATCATGAGTGAAGAACAAAGGATGATATGTCTGTCCTTGTTCACTTGGTGGTTCCCCAATATGTAGTATATCACAAAGCTGTCTGACTAATGCAACACTTGTTTTTCCAAATGGGCACTCATGTTCATCAGCTCTGCAACTGTTTTCTAGTACTATTTTTGTATAATCCTCTGGATATTTTCTAGCAAAGTAAAGCATACAGTCTAAAGCCAGTACCCCTGGTGGGACTTCGTTGAAATCTTTTATAGGATCAATTTCACATTTAAAGCCAAGTTTTTTGAAGTCTTTTGAATATGAACCTACTGGTCTTCTCATTGTTACTTCTACATTAGGGTTATTATCATTTTCAAATGCAATTTTTCTTAATTCTTTTATTTTTTCCTGTGATTCTTGTTCCTGTGAATCTGCTCTCTGACACATTTTTGGCTCGAGTAATCCAAGCATCAAAGTTTGCAATACGTACAGCTGATGAGCCAGTTCTGTGCCCAGTGCATCTTTTGCAGTGTTTTTCGAATAATCACTATTCGCAATAAGATTTTCATAAATCACATTTCGTACATCTTTGGAAGAGAGAGTATCCGCAATTGCTTTCTTTTTAATCATATCCGCTTTTGAGAAAATTGCATTTATAAGTGCAATAGCATTTTGTTGTATAATGCTATCTTGTTGAGCATTTTTTAAATGTGATATTAAACTGGGTATAGTAATTTCTTTCTCAACGTGCGAGTTCTTTGAACTATTCATAACAATATTCTCTAGTATCGATAAACAGCACTGTATCACTTTAGGGTCCTGTGAGTTCGTTTGATTGCTGACGAAACTTGCAACTTTGTTTATGAACTGGTTTTCAAGGATATCCCAAAAAATGGTACCATGATCCATAAGCTCTACAAAGGTTACCAACGCATACTTAAGCAGTTTATCTTTGAATTTTCCGTTTTCAATGTTATTTATGATGAGAGAGAGACCTTTTTTGTTGATAAATTCTAGTGCAAAAGTTAAGTCACTACTCAGATGTGATAATTTTGATAAAGCTGATATTTGTTCAGCATCAGAACCCGTGTTAACTTTCACCAGGATGTCTTGTACTGTCTTAGCTGGTGATAATTGTAAACGCAAAACAGATCCGTTTTTTATTTCGTTTCTGTTCTTTTCTGTGATATAGTTTTGATTGTTGCTCTCGGAGAACTGTAGGGCGTAGTTATCTGGATCAGGGAGACCCCACGGCTTGCAAAGAAGCTGGATGATTGTCGACAAAGGTTGACTTTGGTCAAATTCGATGAGCTGCGGCACCTTATCTGGAGCGTTTAACATCTCCACTGCTATTTTCAGTATGGTAGAGTCCTTCTCTTTAGTTGCCGACGGCATTTTTATTGGTTTTGCAGACATTTATTTATCATTTGAAACGGATTCTTTCACCATAAAGAACCACACCTCGCGTTTTATATTCACTTATGTTTCCGTGAATCAGAATCCCAACTGCAAGTTGACAGCCGCAATTGTAAGTTAGGGATGTTTGATATATATATGTTCAAAAAAACATCGATGTTTAGTATTGATATATCGTAATAAATTGATATAGCAGTCCGTTCAATATCGCTATAAAACATAAATGTATTTTTTCTATATATGGAACATTGGACGTATACTTAACGATGTCAGCCTACTGTTTTATTTACAGAAATAAAGCAGTCGATTAGAATTGAGAAAATTGTAAACTATGTAAAAATGTTGTGTTCGATATTAATTAAAATAGGTTTTTTATTCGAACTTTGAACTTGGACAGATCACTGAAATGACTGAATTTGTTCCAGAGGGGAAGAAAATAATGATAACCAGCGTGGATTTTAGTAATTACGTCGCTCTGTACAAAGACATAAATGGGCGTCTATTAATATAAATTTTAAATATTAGTGTGTATATTTCCCATGAATTTAAATGATTATATTTTGGTGTTAATAAATTTAGAAAGAAGCATGCAATATAACATTGTTATGCAGAAATGAACTTAAAAACATCTTTATTTAGAGACTAGTTATAAACATTTATAACTTTTTAGTCTGTTAGCTAAAATGTCGCCCCTAAATTTAGCCGTCCACATAAATTTGCAGGTAGGCTAATCCTAGAAAGGGCGCTGCTCTAAGGAAAGTGAATCAAATAAGTTATTTGTTTATTTGAGGGCATGACTTAAACGATTTCATGAAATTTCTACGGCAGTGCGATTAAATGATAAAGTACATTTCTCAAAGTTCTCAATATTACGTACAAATATTAATTTATAGTGCCCAACTCTGCAGCATCTCAGTAGCGTTGTTATCTTAACAAACTATCCAGTTATACGTCAAAAGTCAGTAAAATAGTTTTATAGACAATAAAATAAGAAATATTGAGAGTTATTTAAAAAAATAGTACTTATAATACTAATTCTATTTTTAATTTTTACTAGAGACTTAATTTTGCTTCCTTCTACATGTTAGTGTCCAGTACGGGAATATGAACTAACTACGATCTATCAAAAATATCGATGTTTTTATGCGTATATTGTGTAACATTGAAATAACGTTTCGCTCTATTGTATTAATAAAAAGTTCGTTGTTTTTTTCCTAAACATCCCTATTGTAAGCCGCCAAAACTGTCAAAATATATTGTATTTTTTAATTACATAGTAAACAATCAATGGAAGCCAATTAAATCAGCCAGATACCGAGATTTTAAGTATATTGACAATAAACAAGGTGTTAAGTATTTTGTCACTGATATAGAATTAAAAATCAAAGATGGTTTATGCTTTAAAAATATGACCGAATAAATTCACTCAAGCATACATTAGGGAGCCGTATGTTTTAAAACAGTATTTGTAATATTTTTAATCGTGATGATACAATAAAATAGATATAATAAACAAATAAATATGATAAAATGGTAAATTTTTATTTATTATTCTTTTACATATTTCTTCAAATATATATTGCATATCGTTACGTTTGAAGTTGCTACTGTGAACAGATATACTTCTCAAATTACAATGATTGATTAGAGAGATAGTATATAATTGCGAAAAATATCACTTTACTTCTTAATTATTAGGTCAAGGAATGATTTATTTCTTAGGATATTAATACATTAACATTTATAGTTTCAATTGTCCCAATCGGGATAGTCAAGTCCATCTCAATTATTCAATTGAAGCAAGCAACCTGATCTTTGCTAGTATTTAACACAATATAAACATTTCCAGCTATGATCTAGTCTCTTTAAAACATCCTGAGTTCATTCCACTCGTTAGTGTCTCTAGTTTACGACGCAATGTGGGTTTGTAAATTTATTTTATTTGTAACTTATCTCACTTTTCAAACAGCAGCTTTGTCTCCTTTGCATTCGCTTATTCCAAACTAATTTTATTTGTGCTATCGTCAATAATTTCATAATCTTTAATGATTAAAATTTTCATGATATCTCACAGTAGTAACTCTGATAGAATATGGAGAATTTAATGTCATGTTAAATTATGACTAGCAGCCTTTCTTCTTTTTTTATTTTGGCAATCGATGCTCTGTATTAATTTATTATTAACTAGCTTTTGCGCGTGACTTCGCTCGTGTTGATGTAGAGTTTGAAACCAAAATACAATCTATATTACTTGCTGAAGATTTGGCTTTCTGTAGGTGACAAAGAATTAAATCTTTTTCACTATAATTGTAGTATAGATTCAGTTTACTACACAATCTACTGCATTAATGTAAATTTGTATAAAATGTATTAATATTGGGACAACTAAAATTATTTTAGAAATTAGGGCTAATAGTAAAACAATGAAGATCGTGATGCTTTTGTTTGTTTTATTTGTAATTTCAATTCAAAAATCACAAACATTCTGCCCGTATCACTGTCGCCCCCGAGTATAATTTCCATTTTATACTTCCATTAAATATTGCTATAAATTTTTTATTGGACATGCAGAGGGTTCAACATTATGCCAAATTATATATACAGAATTGTTTTTCTTTTTTGTTATCCTTTATAGGTTTTTTTCGCATTTGACCACAATTTCAACTGATGTTAAACGATGATGTGGTCTAAGATAGTAAACTTAGAGACTGAGAGAAACTGGCTCTCAAGGGCAGCAGATGGAACACACCTACATGTGCTTGGCGACAGACACTCAAGTTGAAGGTGATAGCCTAGGCAGTAGGGCTTAGAAAAACTCCTGCCGCCATACTAAGGTCTCATTAAGATGTTTTCCTTGACCGAAAGCTCCGGCTCATTCACAAGGATTCGAAACTACGTCCATCGACGCGGTGTCCAAATACGCTAACCTCTAAACCATTATAGCTTCATCGCATCAATTTTATATATTATAAAATATCTATATAGTTTAATTAGAATAGTTTACTTTATTTTCTGGAAGTCACAGTTGCTTCAGGTTTCTTGTATGATTTCAGAATATGGACAGTATAAAATTATTTATTATATGCGTATTTATTAGTTTAAATGGAGCTTGTAGCTTTCGGTGTGATAGAAGACCGTATGGATCGACAACCCAAGCATCGCAATCCGATGGCCGCTTCAAATTATTAGTTCTGAATAATGAGAACAACGCTTATATTCCTGAACAATTGTACACAGGTAATGGAAATCTAATAATAAACAAAGTGTACGAAGATATTTGTCAAAGTATTCGGTCCTTGTATTCTATTGCATTCTATACGGAACTAAATAAATTGTAATATTTGTACCTTGGTATATTTATGCTTGAGAGTGGTTTTCTATCTATTATATAATTAAACACGGATCGGTGCATAACTCTCGACCGCAGTACTTAATTTTGGAATTTTTCAAAATTCGTATTTAATAGGTCCTAGTAAATAAATAACTAGGACTTTATATTTTTTGGTTAAGAACGAATTTTCTAGAAGACAGACCGAAAACTTGCCTAACCCCTTGATGCTTAATTTTATTTTGTTGTAGTACAGTCCTTTTCATCAGCAGTATTTTTACAGACAGTACAAATTTTAGATTATCTTTGATATCAACTTGTGAGAAAGGGTCGCTGATGTCTTATGAGCTGTTGTTATAGTTTGTATGAAGAATATAGAAATTGAACATTTTCTAGTGCAAATAACTGAAACGGACGGCCAAAGTCAGTTCACAGCATTCATGATATCCGCCGAGGGGGACACTAAAGTTGATCCGAGGAATCCTAGAAGAATGATATCTTTATATCCCGGAGACTTGCGGCCTCAGAATCCAGCTACAGCGAAGTTCAGCGACCGATGTTTATATTCGGTTGAACAAGTTACGATTTCTTCGAAATCTTCTGTAGAGGTACCTATAATCTGCTGAGAATTATAGTCATGGTCAGTTTGTGAATACCGTCGCTAATTTATTGCGGTATTTAAGTCAGTAGCTAATCGAAAATCAATGTTTTATCAAGAGTCAAGTTTGTGGAAATTTAGTAAAGAGAGTCGCTGATGAGTGATAAAAATTTAAGCTTGCAAAATACATAGGGGTTTTTGATATGGCAGAAACTTTTCAGATTATGACTAGATGTTGAAAGATCTACTAGTATCTTCTCAACAGTTGTTCTCCTAATGTGACCTTAGAAAGAATCGGACGCAATAGAAATAATGATTAATAAAAAAATCCAAAAAAGAGATATGTGTTTTTCGAAACATTACTTTCTCTATAATTTTATTATTATTCAAGGTTTATATGACATGCTGCTTTGTCTAACTCTATATGCTAATTTTAGAGAAGATCTAACATAATAAAAGAGATGCGCTTGGAAAATACAACTGAAGCTGATTATTGGAATTCGCGTTTTCGTTATGCGAATTCACGTTCAAATTTAGGTAGCCTGACGCATCTATTTTTACCCCTGAGTGTTATCCCTTCAAGCACTCAGTAATCTGAATTATACTGTACAGGTACATTGGCTAGCTCCTCCTTCTGGCAACGGTTGCGTAACACTACGTGCTATGGTTGTCGAGAACAATGAAATGTGGTTCGAAGATGGTACACCATTGACGCAGAAGCTTTGCGAAGATCTAAGGCAACCAGATGATATAGCCCCACCTATAAATTCTAACTGCGACATCTGTGATGACGCTAAATATGAGGTAACAATTTTTTCGTAAATTGCAAGTTTTTTAAAATTAAAGAATGTTATATAACAGAAAGCTATCGAAAACCCATAGAATGTTGTCCATATGCCTCATGAAAATATATTTGAAATGCTGCATTAGGTAACCTTCATGAAAGATAGCTTTGTTGAGAACCAATCGAGGCTAATCTTCAAATCAATTTACTAGATCTACAGTAGGCTTTAATAACTCCCTTCCATTTGTATACAAGTATTGCTTAGTATTTGCTCTGTACAGGACAAAGCCATTATCGTAGCAAAGGAACAAATAAAACGATTTCTGTAACCTCCTTAGATCATTTTCAAAATAAGCAATGCAAATGGGGACAAAAAGGAATCGACCTTCGCTGAAAATGCTAAGATCAGAATTTTGTGCCGTTTAAAAATATATAGATTCATCACGACATCAGGCTGCATAACAATGAAAACAATCAATAGGATCTCTCGCCGGTAGCATTATTCTAGGTATTAATTAAAATACTTCAAATATAATAGAGAAACATTTATTTCTAGTTGTCCTTCACCGGCGTTTGGTCTCGGAACACTCATCCTCGATTATACCCAGAGAACGATTGGGTGCCACGGTTCAGCAACATTGTGGGTGCTTCACATAATACAGACTATATTCTCTGGTCTCCTGGTAATTTGGCGAGTGAAGGCTTAAGAAATCTCGCAGAACATGCGAATTCTAGTAAACTCGAGGAAGAGATCAGAGAAAAGGTGATATTAGGGAATAACACCTAAGGCTACTTATGATAATTTTTTTTTACTGTTGACTGGTACTTATTTACAAAATATGTTAAATATATATTTTCTATTAACATTTAAATACAAACAATATCTTAGACAGACGAATAATTTGAAAAAAAAAATGATTTTATTGCTTCACAATATTTATTTATCTCTATTAATCGTGGTTCTCTTTTCACATTTAAAATGTTTTTTTTTTAATTACTATGTAATCAATATACCTCGATTATCACTTTTAAGTAACTTCTTTAAAAATTTTATCATTACTCCTTAACTCTTATCATCATCATCATCAGCCTGTAAGGGAATCACTCTAGGGCCATAGACCTCTTCCCGAAGGAAGGTATGGACATAATCACCACGTCAGGCCACGACGTATCGGCGATTTCAAAGTTTGAGAAATCCACAGTTCATATTTTTCTTCCATACGGTAGTACTACAAGAACACTTCTCAGATTCAAGTTTCCTCACGATGTTTTCCTTCACCGCCAGCCGATAGTGCTACCAATTTAAAAGAGTAAATGTAGTCGAATTCCGAGAAATTCGTTGGTTCATGCCGGAGTATGAATCTACAGACATCGGATCGATATTCCACCAGTAAAACCATTAGACCACCGCGACTTTTAATTCTTTCTCATGAAGAGAGAATTTAGCTCTTATAGAAAAGCGTAATAATATATAGGCTATATAATTATCTGAAGAGTAGGAGCTGCAATCCACCAGATTAAGGAATCTGGTAGTAAAGGTCTGATCAAAATTCATTCAGTAATATCGTATAAACAATAGACATTACATTTTTATTCATGTGTCTCAAATTTCCTGCAAGTGTACACGTTGCCATAATACAGGCTACCACCATATATCGCAGGCAGAGAAGAAATACAATGTACATAGCGTACCGAAAAATTTACCCAAGAATTATGTCCATAACATACGAACCCGGCACACGACACTCTAAAGCGATTCACTATAATGAATTATAAGCCATGTGTCTCTTGTCTATTGCCTAGTTATTTATTCATAATCCGTTGTTATAGATCGGCGATGGTGTACGTACCCTTATAAAGGGGAAAGGTCACGGTTACCGTAAAATGAACAATCCGACGTATACGTTCTTCCGCGTAAATAAAGACAACCATCTGATATCTGCCGCAGTAGCTCTTTATCCATCACCGGACTGGTTTCTCGGAGTGACGCGGTTCGAACTCTGCCAGGAGGACAATACTTGGCTTCACGAGAGAGAGTTAAACCTATACCTTTGGGATGCCGGTACGGACAGTGGAATATCTTACGAGGTAAAAGATCACTGGATAATTGTCTATAACTTAATAATGTTATTTGTAACTTTTTTATTCATTATAACTGATGATCCTAGGAACTTCTGACGTTGTTTTATCTTGTAGGTTGGACTTAATAATGGATGCCACTGGTAATTTTGAGAATATTGTTCGTTACTTAAACTGTTTACTAGTCCCAGTTCAAATGATTAATTAGACTAATATATACGGGGAAATTTCATAAATAAAAATGCGACTTATAAAGGTTGTCATGGTATTGTTATGTTCCTTTTAGCTTTAAATCAGGAAACTGTTTAAAGATTATAAAAGAATATATTTGTATATGTGTATTTCCAGTCGCCAAATATTGTGACTTTCCCACAAGACGCTGTCTCGCGCGTAGAAATGAGCTCCTACGACAAACATTCACCATTTTACGAAACAGACATGAAAGATTTGCATCCGTTCGGTAAACTGCACATTAAATTAATCAGGACTTATCACAGAAATTGTGAAGAGACGCCTGTCACTGGTGAGTGATAATCAAAATTCCTGGATTCTATATATCACAATAATTTAGCATTTCGTAATCATACAACGTCTAAACATCAAGAAACTTTATCCAATTTACTCTACGACGAGGTTCCTATAAACGTTAAAACTCTACCATGAGTTCTCAAAACTACTTAGACATGGGGAAGATCCGGCAGTAAAATCAATCTGGTTTGTCTTTTTAAAGTGAAACTTCTTATGGGAGGGCTTTGAAATTCTGATCGGCAATTTCTTTGTATAATAAATAAAAAGAGTGTTGAAAACACCTGCTCTCATCCGATCACCGTAGTTATAGTCACAGAACTTAGAGCGTTCAAAGACACAATCTTTCGAGCTGATAAATAGGTATTTGTATATTTTTGAATATTTATGTTCTCAGAGGAAATCGAAGTTAAAACTACTACAGAAGAAACTATGACAACAGTAACCGAAGAACCAGAGCCAAAGCCCGAGGAGCCCGAGCCACCATCCAGGTACCAAAACCTCCAAATAGCTAGCGACGACGCCGGGGGGTGAGGAGTTATTAATTCTACAATATTAATTCACCGATCAGTCATTTAAATTCACATTCTATATTGTCGATAAAAACAGCCCCGGATCTAGAAAGTGGGGGCTAACTGAGGTCTCTGCCCTGATGCAACAATTTACGGGGGCAAAAAGTTGACGTTTAACTAAACCTTTTTTCATTAGGTGGTAGAGCTACGCTGAAGCTACTACTGGTTTCAGAATGAATGGGTCGGCTCGCCCGACGCACGGGGTAGTACCACCCGACACACAGAAAGCCGACGCGAAGTAACAGTGGTTGCACTGTTGCGTTTCGTTCGGTCAGTGAGAGCGCCGGAGGCCCACATATATTAAAAGGCCGGCAACGCACTTGCGACTCCCCTGGTGTTGCTAGTGTCTATGGACGGCGGTGATCACTAACCATCAGGTGAACCACCTGTTCGGTTGCCCCCTATAATATAAAAAAAAAAAAAAAAGTTGGTTCATGCGATTTTGGAATGCAATATAAAATGTTTTTTGGACACGTGCGCAGCGAGCGATGTCTCTATTATGGAAATCCTCGTCGTGTCAGTGAGCCTCAGTTGATGGAAGAAAGGGTGCCAAATATCAAATTTGTATTACATTTCAAAAAAGTCTTAGATTCGGGGCTGAATAGAAACCATGCCATTACCAGGCCATATCACCATTGTATTTTCCAAGGATTATCGTGTATCGTATAGCAATGCAGTAATGCTTGTGCTACTGTATTCCGCGTCAAAAGGATGTGGTAAATAACAGTCACTGGCGCTAAAAGTTGGTTTATTTCAGTTCTCAGGACTAGCAACATATAAATCACTAGCCTTTTTGAGCTTAGTTTTATAAAGAGCTGTAGTGACCACTGAATATCTGGGAAATTTGAATTTTCGAATCAACAATGGCTCATTTGTTAGCATGTCTGGACACCGCGTCTATTGATGTAGGCTTGAATCCATGCGACTGTGTCGGATCTTTCGGTGAAGATAAACATTGTGCTGAAACTATATTATGGTTGTAAGGCTTTTAGTAAGCCCGTTTAGGTAGCTACCATCCTCAAGTAGAATAAATCTGTCGCCGAGCATCTGTTGGTGTATTCGGACAACTGCACTTGAGAGCCAGTCCGCGTCTAGGTTTAAAATGTTTAGCATCTTAGACCACATTGTCATTTAACATCAGTTGAGATTGTGATCGAATCTAGAAAAAAAAATGCTATATCGCACCATAGGAAATGTCTTCTAAAGTTTATTTAGTAGTGTCATTTGTTGAGCTAAAACAAATCGCCGACTATAGGTTTTCGTGCATTGCTTTTCTCAAATGAGTAAGTGAATCGTCAATATTTGTTGAAAACACTTTCAAAGTGGTAATTACGGATATAGGACTTATATAATATTACTTATATTGTATTTAAACAGGAGACTTTGCAACATCATTAAACATATAGGGAAATATGTAGCTACACATATACATACCTCATTATAATTACATTAGTTCTTTTAATAAACAATCATCAATAAAATATAACAAGTTAAAGTTCCTTACTAAATACTCCTAGTGAAAAGCCAATAGTGGTTGATCCTGTATCCACGGAAGAATGCCCTTTATCACAATGGGAAGAGTGGAGTCCTTGCGAGGGGTATTGTGAGGATGGAATACTACGAGGGTATAAATGGCGAGAAAGGTATCATTTGGTCGACGGTATAGCCGTAGAGAAGTATGACCCAACTGTGAGTACCGCTAAAGCCTCTAAACATCGCCTTAGTAACTAATGCTAAGACTTCACCGCGAAACTTTGCCGCGCGATTATTATTTTCGTGGATTTGACTTAACACGCACTACGAACAAAATTGTATGTGTTTGCAGTTTGAAAAATAAAACTTAAGGAATATTCAAAAGAACTGTATAAAACTCCGTAATTTTTTGTTATTATTATCTACTTAGAACTGTATTTTTATAACCTTCAGATATTATAACCTCAAAAACAAAAATTAGCACCGGAACAAAGCCGATCAGTTTGTTAGTGAATTCGCAAAAATAAACATTCGAATTTTTTGTATATATTTCCATTAAGTTCCGATTTCAATCATAGTAATGAATAAGGATTCGATTTAAAATATGTTTCAGGAAAAACAAACGTCCACTAAAGAAGTATCTAAATACTGCAAGAGTCATTATGAAGTTTTTCAACAGAACGAATGCGAAGAAGCTTGCGATGAATCTGAAAGTAGTGAAGAAGAACAGATTACCGGTAATTAATTATACCTAATATAACACATATATTTCCTAAAAATCTTCAGGGTTAATATCACGTGCTTTTGTGACCCTCTATGGATCCGCCCTTGCATCTGAATAATTGCCGTTCGTATTTCAAACAATAATTTATAATAACCAAATACTAATTGATATTTGTAACCCCTAAATAGTACGTATCATAAATATCAATTCTTTTAAATAAATAATACAGTGTAGAATCGATAAGGATCTATAGAAAGCTTTTATATTGTTACTAAGAAATTAAAATGATATTAACCAATAAATTTAAAGAATGTGTCTTTATTACTTCAGGCTGTTCATAATAACATCCATTATTTTTCAATGATTTCTTTTTGTTATTATAATTTACAGTTGAACGAAGAGTAATGCCGCCTGTGTTGCCAGGTTCATCGTGGAGAACGAAGAGACGAGGTTTCTTGAAATCGATATCCTAATTCAGTTATTATTTTGTAAATACTTTTTTCTTTGTAATATTTTGTAACTTAGTTAACTTTTACATAAATAATAATAACAGTTTCATATGTGAAAGCATAATAAAATGATGCCATTATAACGTTTTTTATTACGTACCACCTAGGGCCCGTGATTTGACTTGAGAACTGTGGATCAATTGTGGGCTCTATGATTTTATATTTGTTATTTTGTCATTACTGCTTAACCTCTAAGCCTCTAAGGTACCGTCTTTTGATTTGATACGTCGACCGAGATAGTTGGCTAAGTTTTCCTATAGCTTTGCCTCTGTCAAATACAATTATTGATTGCACTGTACAATAGATAATGCTTTATAAAATTAAAGCAAGCTGATCTTACACGGACGTCTCACTCTTTCCCTGACGTCTGTAAATAAATTCCCGGTATTGTAAATTGTGATATATGGATATATTTCTTTCACGAAAAGCGCGCGCTTTTTTAAAAAGATTATTTTTATTGATGCACTGTAAAGTGGGATAGTAGTGTGCCTAATGGCAAAAACATTAAAATCCCAAGACAGCATCGACCACCATCAATTAATAATCAATGGTTACCGTAGTTATGCCGGCATGCATAAATATCGCTTTACATTGCGGTCTAAGGACCTGATGTTACGAGGGAGATAGTTCTAAAGCGTCAGGGTATGCCAAATGAAGAAATTACGAATTTCTCGGTATATTTATCATCCCTTTTATGCTTTAATGATGAAGGAAAATCAAGTAACTCTTTTCGGGTAATCTAGCATTATCTAATAAAATATAATTGAGATTATAGTTTTATGGTGGGATAAAGCGTAGAGACTCGCGGTATTAATTGCGCTTCAAGTCGGTTTCATTGTATTTTTGGAATGGATACCATACTCTGTATTCCTTCTTGTCATTCATGCACTAACATCAGACATACAGGAGGAAGTACCTTGGTGTATGCTGGTGATATTGTTCTTGTCGGTGAAAATGCTGCCGAGGTCCAGAGTAGGCTGGAGTACAGGCAAGAGTAGCTGGAGGATGTTGGTTTAAAGTTTAGTGGGATGAAAACTGAACATTTGTTCTGTGAATTCGGAGGTCTATCCAGTTTTTGTTAAATTACTTTAAACTGTGTATTCTTAGCAGCTGGCTCCAATTTTCGGTACCTCGGTCCATTACGACGAAGGAATAGACAAGGACGTGAGGAATATAATAAATTCAGAGTGGATGAATTAGCGAAAGGTGACTGGGGTGGTTTGTGACCCACTAATGCCGTTGAAACTTAAGGGGAAGGTGTATAAAACTATAAGAAGACCAGCCGTGTTATATGGATCCGAGTGCTGGGCTACGAAAGAGACGGATGAGAAAAGATTACATGTGCTATAAATGCGAATGTTAAGATGGATGTGTGGTGTAACAAGAATGGATAAAATTAAGAATGAGTATATCAGAGGAAGTTTGAAAATAGCACCAGTGACAGAGAAGTTGAGGAGTAATAGGTTAGCATGGTACGGGCATATTATGAGAAGAGATGAAAGTCATGTAACAAGAAAAGTATTGAGTTTCAAAGTGGACGGATATAGGAGTAGAGGAAGACCGAAAAGGTGTGGATGGATTGTGCGAAAAATGATATGTGTATAAAAAGTGTGAATACTGAGATGACATTTCACAGGGGAGAGTGAAAAAGGAAAACATTTTGTGCCGACTCTACTTAGGTGGAATAAGGGTAAGATGATGATGATGACTCTGTATGACGGTGACATGTTTAATAGGGGTGATGCAGTGCATACTCGCGCGATCCCGTGTTGCCCCTTGAAGGTGATGGGTGATACACGCTGGGGTTTTAGTGATTTGGAGTTTCGCATAAACCCCCCTGTTTTCCTGGACGGGAGTATACTTGTGTGTTGAATCCCCCACGTTAAAAAATCAAAACCTCAATCCTTCCATCCTATTACTCAATGGAAAGTCAGTAAAAGTCTTTGCATCCGAACAAGATACAAGATGACTAATAAGTACAATTCATATTGGATTGTTATTTAGATAATTTATCTAACCCCTTTACGCAATAGCAAGTGTATGATAAACAAACATGCGTTTGTTGTATAAGCGTTATATTTGTTTAGCGACGTCCCCGGTTAGGTGTTTAACAACGTTTTATGCAATTGTCAGTTGTAATTTAGCTAATTATAACAAATTTAGTCTCCGGCTGACTTGACACGAATTAGTACTTTTTATCGTCATTCCCGTAATTAATTCTAGGGGAGATGACCTATTGTTTACATTTAATCAACTGTGTGTTACTTGACACGTTTCTAAAATAGTGCCGTATTAAAAATGTTTTGCAAATTTATTGGTAAGTCATTTATGTCTTAATTGTTTTAAAAAAAAATCTTTCTTATTAATGAATTAATGTATAAAATGCCTTACGTTAAAATTTCTTTTGTTATTATTTCAAAATAGCTTGTTGTTTATATATTTCGAAATAAACAAAGTCAATGTTTAAAAGTATAGATTATTATGGAAGTAATATTGATCGTTTTGACAAAAAAGAGGAAATATGATTTCCGTTTTTACAACAAATTGAGAAATTATGCTTAACAGATAAATAAAAACAAAAAAGTAAATTATATTTTTTGTCTGTGAAGAGTACTGTATTTGTACTGTGCTGTCTGTATTTGATACTGCGTTTCAATATAATTCAAGTTATGATAAAAATTAAGAATTGCAGACTCCTAGACCCTAAGCTAGTTTTTAGATTTAATAACGTAATTTTTTTATTTTATTTGCCGAATTATTTAATTTATTTTTGTTTCTTTAACTTACTTCTGATATTGTGTACTATATAGACTTTTCTCGTTTTTGGAATTCGTAGGTGTGACAAAAAAAATGAGAATACTGTTACCAAATAAAAAAAATATTTTGTAGGTTTTCGTCATGTGTTTGTTTTATTTTTCTTCGTTAATCACTGCGTTTGTGATGATGAAACTTGTGATCGGCGACCCCTTGGAACGAAGACCGATCCACTCGCACCCGATAACCAGTTCCTTTTAGAAATTGATGACATATACAACGACTTATATATACCGAAGCGGGAGTATATAGGTCAGCAAAACATTTTTAAAATCTATTTTTTTTTATTTCAAATCTACAGCAGTACAATTAGCCTTTTTTTGTCGTGATGCTCTAAATTGAGTATATACGACGCGCCCAGAAGCATGTTTTTTTCCATCCTCTGTACATTTTCGAGCAATATCCTTCAAAATATTCTTCAACAATAGAATATAGCACTAATTATTTTATTACGATGCTTATTATTTTAGATAAATAATGTATTGCATACAATTTTGTGATATCACATTTTTAAGCCAAATGGTAGCTAAGATATAGATGGCTCAAGAGATGGTAAACAAAAAGAAAGGTTATAAACAATTGCAACACCTTACGTTACTGACCTTAGAGGTCATTAATTAGTGAAAACAAATAATTTTGTAAGAAATCAAACGGTTCGTAAATATTTATGATATTTGCTTCTGAGACACTTAAATAAACTTTGATTTATATGATTTCAGTGCGATTGAAATCGCGCGACGAAATTGCTACTTTTATTGCATTCACGATATCCATTCAAGAGGATTCTGTACATAATAAGAATAATCCAAGGAGACCAATCCTTCTGCAAGCTGGACGCCTCGAAAAAATACCAAACTCTACGAATACTAGAAACAGTTTTACATGTAAAAATACAATTGTAGAGTCTGATATATCGCCTAAAATTTGTGTCGAGGTGAGATTAATAAAACTCTATGATTTATGGGCAATTCACTAATAACTTTTTTTTGAAGTGAAACTTCTTTAGAATCGTTGTGATTTCAAACCGGATGCAACGGAAAAACGACAGGTAAGAGGTAAGACACAAATACAAAAATGTGTAGGATGAAGCCGGCAAAGAATGAGACTGAAATATACATACTATTTTCGAAGTGAAATAGTGAGCCAGAGTGAGAGAGCAAATGTCGGTGTGTATGTATATTGTACACTGTTTTTGTAAGCATTTCGTAAAATAGTGTTTGATGTTCGCATGAAGCCTATAACAAAATCATTCCACTAGCGCCCAGTCTAAGGACGGGTAACGTCGATATTTGTCCAGTGCACCCATAATTTGTATATGACACATTTATTTATTTTCTGATTACTAATTATATATATTTTCTTAGATGTTTCTCTCCAAACATAGTGTAAGCTCTCCATAGCGTCACTCGTTATAAAGTAGAATTATCTTTAATTTGGTTACCTTAAATATCCATATATTGAAATAGCACTCATAGCGCAACAGCGCTTCTTTAATACGAATACTAATTACATATTATAAAAACAAAGTCGTCCGCCTAGTAGTCTGCCTGTCTGGATGTTCGCGATAAACTCAAAAAGTACTGAACGGATTGTAATGTGGTCTTCACCAATAGATAGAGTAATTCACGGGGAACGTTATACTTTGTCAAGGTTTTTTGTTAACTGCTTGAAATATAATGATAATTGTTGAAAGAATCGAAAAGAGTTTCGCCGAAAACGGTAATTCCTTTGAGATATAACAAAATAAATGCATACTGACATATTCCTCTTTCATAGACCTACAAAGATGTCTACGATGGCATATACCTATCTCTTTAGAATAGCTTACTATAGCCATGTATCTTTCAAAAATGGTCACATTATAAGGTAATTGGAAGGCTACTTTGACGGATACAGTATTAATACTTATCATATAAATTAGATACCTTAAGCATTTTATACACGTAAGTATATATTTTTTATTAACAGGGCAGGACAACGTCCGCGAGGCCTGCTAGTAGCTTATAATTTATATCTCAGCAAATATTTCCCGTAACTGGTACCAATATTTTTATTTATGTTATCAGTTTACAAATGGCTCCAAATAAGTCTTTGAGAAGCCAAAATGTCTAAGAAATATGACCGACGTAGTACAGATCCTCTTTGACTTTAATATTGTTAATTGCCAAGAACAGGGCTTGCTACTACTCTTCGATTGTAATGCCTATAGGAAATTTTGATCCTAGTCACAGTAAACACCAGGCACCTATCTTCTGTCAGTAATAAACCAATTTGAAACCTTTAAATTGTAATTGTAATTATTGACGAAAAAGTTTAATTGATTTACGGAATAAAAAAGGGGGAAAAAAATATATAAAATTGCAACAAAACCACAATAAATGTAGGGTCCGTTAAATTTCCTTATGATGAATTTATGTGATATACAAATATATTATTAAAATTAAAATGAAATATTTTATAGTAACATTATAAACCTTTTCATTTTATTTCAAACTAGATGACCCAGCGAACTTCGTACCGCCTAACAGCCGATTCTTTAATTTTTGAGTATTATTACGAATCGTTTGTATGGGAGTATAGAAAAGTATTGTTTTTAGACCTTTTCAGCCAATTTTTTAAATTTTTCTCTCCGTAAAAAAAAATAGCGAAATCGGTTCAGCTGCTCTCGAGATTTGCGCTTAGCAACACATTCAACGATTCATTTTTATATTATAGATGTATTTTAAGGGAATGCTATTTGCTTTTTTGTCTGGGGAGATATAACCACGGATTCCAATGCAGATATTAAAAGAAAAAAAAATTCTCGACCTGAATTACCCTGTTGACCCTGGGGCCTCTACAGATTCACCGGACTACTAAGGGGAACGCTTAAGGCACTCACCCGATTTAATTACCCGATCAGCGCAAGGGCACACGTTGCGTCTCGCCTTGAACTGTCGCCGAGCTTCCCGATCTAAGGAAAAAATAAATACATGCTTGGCGATAGATTTTTACCTTGAACATAATTACAAATAAGGTTATGTCGTAACTAAATTACAATGCATTACTGTGTCGAAGACTCGATCACATGCTGTAATTGTATCAAATGGCACATAATTATGTTTGCTCTCTGGGTTAGTCGTCAGGGCGTTAATCCAGTGAGAGCATCGACGTTGCGTCACACACTATCATTATACTTGTAAATCTAATTATTATTCTAGATACGATCACAGGGCCTACTGGTACTATAAATAAAGTGACTTTGAAGAGATGATGGCTCAGTTGGTAGTGTGTTCGGACATAGCGTGGAAAAACTTAGGTTCGAATCCTAGCAACTGAGTTGGAGCTTTCGGTGAAAGAAAACATCATGATGAAACCGTATCATGATGGTAGGACTTTTCCTAAGTCCGCCTGGCTACCTACCACCCTCAAGTTGAAAATCTGTCGCCAAGCACCTGTTGGTGTGTTTCGGCAGCTGCACTTGAGAGCCAGTCCCCTTTAGGTTTAGCGTGACTACCATCTTAGACCACATCATCATTTAACACCAGATGAGGTTGTGGTCAAACGCTGACCTGTAAAGTATAAAAAATATATACGAGTATATTCCAACATTTCCACGTGTTTTAAAACTTTATAGTTTTTTAGCTTAATATGGAATAACCAATAAATACCGATTATATAAATACACTTTATTAATTCCTTTAGGCTCTTTGGACAGCACCTGATAAAGAGAACAAATGCGTTACAATATTCGCAGTAGTTGCTGTCAAGCCTAATGTATGGTACAGCTACGAAGGTCCCCTGTCCAAAGTGGTCTGCGAGGACACGCGTAAAGCGGACGACATGCTACCCATGGAGAACGACAAATGTCAAGCCTGTGAAGATGCAAGATATCAGGTACTTTAAAATAAGCTTTGGATGTATATCAAATAGAGAAATATCTTTCGTCCATGCTAAAAATAATTCTAAATACGTGTCTTTAAGTATTGAATTAAGTAAGGAAGTAAGGACATGGATGAAGGATGGATATACAGAAGTTGTTGTGGAGGACAATTCTTAGATCATGATGGCACAGTTTATCTGTTAATAGAGGTTAACAATTTGCAAAGTTTTTATTATAAGAAGTGACCTTGAATTTAGAAGGGAAATTCAAATACAATTTTCTTTTTAATTGAGTAACATCTATTTAAAAGTAAGGTTGATGGTGGAATGTGTTTAAAAAAAATTAAAGCATCTTGAGAAATAAAAAAGAGGGCTATATAGAGATATTTCTAATGTTGATTGATAATTATAACTGATCATTAAATAGACAATTGAAAAAGAGTTATAATACAACACGAGGAAGTAAAACTACGTGGGAACACTCTTTGAATTCGAGTGTCTTACCAACGATGCTTTGGTGCAAGGAAATTACAACAGAAAACACATTTTTACAATTAGACAGTAATTAGTCTTTGCGCAGATTTCCTTATTATTTAATCTATACACATATGAATAAAATTGGAGTGTCTGTTTGTAATATCAAAATAACGACATTTTACTGATTGTATATGAACGTATACACGATACTGATAACACAACACAATTTTATAAATTTTTGTCTGTCTATATGTTCCGGGTAATCTCCGAAACGGCTGCACCGATTTAGACAGAAATTTCACTGACGGATATAGTTAAAATTACAGCGGGTGACATAGGTTACTTTTTATTTTAGACTAGCTGTCATACATGGCTTCGGCTGTAGTGCTATCTCCAAAACGATTGTACCTATTTTCATGGGACTTTCACTGACAGATAGCTAACGTTATAAAAAGTAATTAAAGCTTTTTCACTTTGGACTAGCTTTTAACCAGGGCTTTGTTTGCAGTACTATCTCCAAAACGTTTGAACCATTTTTCACGGAACTTTCACTAAAAGATAGCTGATCTTATAGGAAGTAATTCACAATAATAAAAAAAACGCATGCGGAGCTGCGGGCAACAGCTAGTCTTCAATAAAACCCAGCGCAAACTTTTACATAAAACTACAGAGATCACGGTGTTAAAGTAGTTTTGTATCTTGTGTACATGCACATGAATTTAGAATTAAAAAAAAATTGGTTATATACTAACAGATCTCGAAACATGTTAAATTAGGAAAGAGTCTCTTTGCATAGATATGTTATAATTTACTACCTGTCAATTTAATTTGTGCAAATAAGAATAAAAAAAACTTGGCGTCATGGATAAAATTAATGAATGAATTAATTTATTCACAGCTGTCCTTCCAAGGCCTATGGTCATATAACACTCACCCACAAATGTTCCCGTTGGACCACGAACTCGGCCGATTCAGCGACGTGGTGGGCGCGAGCCATAGCAAAGATTATAACCTGTATAAATACACGTCGGAGGCCAGTATGGGACTGAAAATGTTAGCCGAACAAGGGAACACTACGAAACTCGAACTGGAAATACAGGAGAGGGTATAATTTTAACCAATTTTCATTATATAATGTTCATATAAGAGTTTTGACACGTAAAACGGAACCATTTTTAGGAATGAAAAATATTTTGTTTACGCTATAAACAATCGGAGATTTATTTTGATAATTTAAAGAGATGCGTTTTTTTTCTCTTTATATTAATAAAAAGATAGAGGCCTGCCTGCCATTGTGCGCACGTTACGTAAAAACAGCTGGATAGATTTCGATTTTTTTTACTTTTACTTCTTATACACTTGGTTCTCATCTAAAAAAAAATTATCACGGTATCTTCACCTATATTAATAAAAATCAATTGTCAAATATATGTTGCTTTATAACTCTAGAATGTCATCATTACGCAGACTGGCCGAAATATGTTAATATATAACATTTCATATATAGCAATCAAACAAATGAAAAAAAAAATTGTGACACTACAATCCTTATATTTTGTCAAATACAATTCAGTCTCATTTACGCTCTCCGAGTTTTATTATTACACTTTCCGAATCCAGCTGCCTTACTCTTGACTCTTTCGAGTTCGAATCGTGTCGAATTTTATTCGAACTCGGGCTAGTTCGTACTCTTGAAATGAACACTAGCGCTCAATCGTGCTGTGGCTATAGTCTAAATTAACTACGATCGACTTCATATAATCCAAAAAATTATTCTTAATTTATGCCCTAATAATATTCTTAATTTATACCCAAAAATTGTTATCGTATGCGAAGTATTATAGGGGTTTATAAAAAAAATAACTTTTTGAGGGTAATCTATTCTTTTTTTTTAAAGTGTAGTTTTACAAAATGAATCACCATCTAGTACAAACAATTTGTCTATGTAAATGTAATATTAAAAAGCGAGCGGATTTATTATTTTTAATTTCGTTTGAATACCCCGAACTACAAATGTCATACACCGAAATATAAAACTTTCAATTTGGGTAATTCCTTTTTTATACAGTAGAGTCATTTTTGAGACATTATGCATTTAAGGGCTAAATTCTAGAAATTGGTAACTTTACGCCGACCCTTATATAGTGAAAGTCTTTGAAGAGTTGGAGATACATTATTAGTTGAAACTGAAAATGTGATACCCTGCAGAAATTATTGTAATATGTTTTTAATAACGGGTATTATATTATATCAATTATGAATTATGTTGCCATGTCCTTTGGTGCTGTTAAATTTTTGTAACTTCTGACCTGATTAGCAAAAGTAAGTAATGCTCTTACCACCCGAAACCCCTCCCCAATGTTCAACCTCCTATATTTACGTAATTGATCGTACGAAGCAGATAATTTATATTGTACTTGTAAATATGATTTACATTTGTTTTTTTTTCTTTCTTACAAAGTTGGGCAAGACCGTTCGCACTATAATCAAAGCGACAGCACCGCCAAAACCGAATATGAACACTGTTGCCAGTTTCCGTGCGACAAAGACGCATCATCTCGTCTCGCTGGCGACTGGGCTACTACCATCCCCCGACTGGTTCCTAGGAGTGGCCAATTTAGAACTATGCAGCGTGAAAACAAATGACTGGGCGGATAGCATCACGTTCAATTTATATCCTATGGACGCCGGCACCGACAAGGGACTCACATTCCAGGTAATTTGCCAATAAGACCAATATTCTATGTAATATACTGTTCAAATTGAGTAACGGCGAGAAATGTCGTGTTTGTTAAAAATTGTAAAAGTTACCATTACTCTTATAGGCTGCTAACGAAGAATTGTCTCCACCTCAACCGATATCACCTGTGAACATTCCCAGTGATATGAAGCCGTTCGCAAAACTGCGCTTGGATTTGATAAGAACTTACAACAAACTCGATTGTAATATGAACATTGGTGTTGGGGAAACCACTGGTAATACCATTTGTTAGTTTATTAAAAGAAATATATCAGTAAAGGGTTATATATATTGTGATGAAATAATATCATGGTAGTATGGCTATTTCTAAAGCTGGAAATCTATTGCTAAGCACTAATACGTATATTTCGGTAGGTGTACTTGAGATCCCGATTCACTATACCCGCTACGCCAAACAGCACACGTTCGTAGCACACGTAAAGGCGTAAGAACGTCGCATACTAGCTCCGCGTTAGAACGTAACGAACGAAATAGTCCGCTGAAACAATAGTACTTCGACGGATTTGAACATCGATTAAATATAGAGTGTTGTCAATCGTGTAGGTTGTTGGCTCGGGGTTGTTATTAAATACAACTACGTGTTTTATTTTACAACCCGAGTCAGTGTCAGTCACTTTCTCGAGCGGTTCGTGCATTATTGCACTGCATCGGCCCCTATCGGCTATTACCGGCATCCGGCTGACGTCACCGAGGCGGGTTACCGGCGCTCTCGCTCACACCTTTCGAGAGTGATAAACCCGCCCGCCAAGGGGAACGCCGCCCCACCGTACCTCACCTCACCCCCTCCGAGGCGGTGACCGTTCGGTAGCGGTGTCGACCCCAACAGCTGGTCCTGTTACGCCCGACCAAGAAATGCTGCGAATATATGTGAGGTGGTTGTAAATCATCAATGTCAATCCGCAACATTAAATTATTTCTCGTTCTATATATAAAATACAAGTCGTATAGTACAAATGTTGATGTGGCTCGTTGACTCGTCGCTCGTAAAGTCGTTTGCCGTAGGTATTACTGTGGTTATGTTATCGCCGCGTATCCCTTATCTTGAACCTCTCGAACTATTTATCACTGTTTCGTGTGTCTGTACCGATCAGACGCTACTCAGTCTCTGTCCGTCTGATCAGAACCTGTTGGCTAACAGTGTAGCCAGTTCGAAAAAAAAAATATCCCTGTTGTGTTGTATTCTGCACATTGACGCAAAACAGAGTGCGTGCGCGTCACTAACGTCGCGTACTACTGACGCTAGTACGCGACTTTGATACGCCTTGACTCGCACTAAGTACACGTTCTGTTTGGCACAGCCTTTCGCGTGTTAACATCCTGGGTCACATCGTTACTTAATATCACGTTAAACGCTAAAAATTAGAGATAATCTAAAAAATCGTAATATAAAGAAATAGGTCCTCTGTGGGCTATTTTAGTCTACATCATCATTTAACATTAGGCGTCATTGTGGGCAAATGCTAACACCTGTAAAGTAAAAACAAAACAGTAACATTCTTAAAACTGGCTGATGTACAATTTCAAACTTAAATCGGTCTAGCGTAGAAGTGTGATTTTTTTTTAAATTCATCCTAGTATCCTAATTTTCATGAAAGATGAAGGACCTTAGGAGGTGAATTAAAAAAAAATACTCACTCATATGAAAGATCAAGTTTCTTCGTAGGAGAACAAATAGGGCTGTGTTCGGAGATTCTCTGTGTAATTAAACAAAAAATAAAGAAATCAGCAGAGGAATCAAAGTCATAAACAGCTCTTAGGGTGGCTGGACTTAAAGAGAGAGGCCGGGACACAGGATTTGTAGAACAGGTGGCTGATAGGCATTAGAATTTTCAAGTTGATGACCACGAAACGAAAAAAGCAACGTGAGCAGCCTGCTACAAACGTGTACAACCAAACTGATACGAGGTTCAAAAGCTCGCTGAATCCGAATAACGCAAGTTCGGTCGTTGTGACTATCTTTGGAGATGCCTATTTTCAGCAGTGGACATCATCCACTGAATGCATCGACGAAAGAGATTCGATGAAAAATCCCATCAGCCTCGGGGCTAAAGGATAAAAGATAAAAAACACTCTGGACACTTCGATTCTTTTAGTGGGTCCTTTAGGATGATTTTCGAAATTTAGTTGACAGCAAACCATTTTATTCACATGTGACTTTTTTCCAATTTTATTTCTGTTTCATAGTCCTTTAATGACTTCAATTTCAGCGTTATATCTTTTACCGAACGTAAATTTCAAATATCATAACCTATAGATGGAAGAAATTATTAAAAAAAAAAACTCGTGTCGCAGGATAGTGTAAATTAAATGAAAAATTAATTACTCATTTATATACGCTTTACAGAAATGAATAGCAATGTTGACGGTGCAACTAAAGACAATAGTGACGGCAAGGAACATGTCGATGAAGGCGATGCATCCGTTGAGCTAACCACTACAAGGTTGTTTTAACTAACATTTTATTTGTTTTTTATGTTATGAAGCAGCAAACGGGTATGCAGTATGAGTAGTCACCGCAGCTTATGACTATATATAACAAACATCACAAGGACCCTAGTATAAAGACAATCTTAATAGGTTTGTATTCCTGAGGTCTGAGATGGAATGGCTCGTGTGTCATCTGTTGCCAACTATACTCTGTTAAACCGGAACACAGTAATGCGACTTTTGCTGCTTTACGACTGAAGTAGGTGTAGTGTTTGTACTCCTCGCAGTAAGATATTGCACAGACTCTACCATTCTTAATATGATCGTATTTAAAATCGGGTCTGAATAGTGAAAATCAAGCGGTCTTTCCTCAAAAGCATTGATCAACTGTAGGTGTAAACGCAACTTTTGGATATTTCATTAACATTAGAATTACAATGATTTCAAACACAGTGAACCGCCTCCATCCGTGGACCCAGAGTCGACAGTGGACTGCCCTTTGTCCACATGGGAAGACTGGTTACCGTGCGAGGGCGAATGCATCGATGGAAAGGTCCAAGGTTTCCAAATCAGATTCCGGTACCATATGATCGATGGTGCCGTCATTGGGAAATATGTTGATGGTGTAAGTATTATTTTCCTCTTTATTTGAGGAGGATAGTTGTTCGAAATGGTTTATATATTACTACCAATATTTAATTTTTTTTTTAAATCTCCTCTTCCTCATCCTCTTAAACCTTTTTCATTACCGAAGTTTGATCATTTTTGATTAGTCACAGGATCACGTTGGCAAACATACCAACTTTAACATTGCTTTATAAAAAGACTCTCTTAGAATAGGAATTGTTGGCGACGCGCGTGAACTTACAACCCGGGCCACTTACTAGTTGTAAGGACAACTCGTGACGACCAATTTTTATAGTTTATTTTTAAGATTTTTGCATATTTCCCAGTTAATTAATTGAAATATTGAATTATAGAAATAAGTTTTATATAGATAGGAATGCAATACACAAAGAATTATGGGAAAATTATGAAAAATAGAAAATCACATATCTGCGTACGTAATTACGAAAATGTTACGAAATTTATATTTTTTAGTAATATATAAGTAATAAACAGTGTAAAACGAATAAATAAAACATAGAATAGAATATAGAATTATATAAACATGTAGAAAACATAGATTTAAGGAAATAGAACCACAGAAATCTGTGTAAAATCGAGGGTTTTTATGACGTAACTTTTTAAATACGATAGTTATTGATTAGGTAATTATTGTATCGTATAGAGTGTACATTTACCTATAAATTGATATATAATGTAGAGATTAAAAGTTATTAATTAAATAAATATCGAGCGAAAACCGAGCCAACGATAGTGAAAATTAAATAAGAAAGCCACAAAAATTGGGTGGCTCTCATTATGGTATAGCCTTGAACTACTTAAGCTCCATCGGGTCAGTACAAAATCGTAGTTCGTGCAGTTCCAGTAGTTCCGGATATAACAAGTAGTTCAAGACGCTTCAACCAGTGATTCCATCGAGTGCGTTTTTACAAGTCTCTGTGACGTCATATCGACCGTTGGCTCGGGATCGCCGTTTCTTCGAGAACAACGTGTTTTAATTCGTCGATTCCTGTTCCGAGACATCATCGCCCGGTTCGTGCCGTATAGCACCCCTGGGGAGGCTACTCGACAAACACCGACATCCGACTGTCACCACCGAGACGGGTACCGGCGCTCTCTATTAGACCCAGAGAGAATCTACGCCCGTCCAAATAATATAGAGGGGGACGCCGTCGCACCTATCCTTCTCTAAAGGTGGTAGCGATTAGCGGTCCGCCCCCCCAACAGTTGGTCCTTCGAAGCCGGATCTTCGTGGCAGCCAAGATGCCGGTCACGAGAAGCCAGAAGGGTTCACCGAGGGAGCAACCAGGCGAAACGGAGGCTGCGGCACAACAAAGCAGCTCAACAGAAACGACGTCATATGAGATATATGACACCTCAGCAACGGGTACTACAGGTACTACGGGTACAACAGGTACTACGGGTACAACAAAGGTCACCGAGGCATCCACATTGAAGAGACACAGGCCAGCATCGACAAAATCACAGAGAAGAAGAAAGGTGCTGGAGGCCCGTGCAGAATTAGCAGAAAAGGAGCTTCGGGAGGCACAAGCGGCTACAGTGGCAGCGAGGCTTCGTCTGAAAATCATCCAGGCGGACGACGATGAAGAAGATGACTCAATTATTGAAGAGCCTACTGACAGGGAGGACCAGGTCAGGGACTGGGTCCGTCAATCGGCAGGGCGTATAGAAGACACCGAACATATAGAAGAAAAAGGACATAAAGTAGACGTTCGGCATATTGAAACCGCTCCAGCCCTCGCCACCAAACCAGAAGGCCAACATATGGAGAAGAGTCAAGAGCATCGAAGCCTAGCCCAAGCCATCGCTGAGGCAATGAAGACCACACAGCAAGGATGGATAGCGCAACCGGACTACATGCACCACCTACCATCGTTCGAGGGAGACTGCAGGGAGTGGGTGGCCTTCAAGGCCGTCTACGACGACACCGCTCCGCTCTTCTCCGACGTGCAGAATATGGCACGATTAAGAAGAGCATTGAAGGGAGAGGCAAGAGAAGGGGTTCGCAGCCTACTATACTCCGAAAGCACACCGGAGGAAGTTATAGAAGCACTGAGGCGGTTATATGGAAGAGCGGATGCCCTGGTCCTGGCGGAATTGAGTAAAATAAGGAAGCTGCCAGCGATCAGTGACTCCGCGTACGACATATGCATGCTAGCAAGCTGCATAAATAATACCGTCGCAGCAATAAGGGGGCTACGGAAACCGCAATATCTGCAGTCACCGGAAATACTAAAGAGCATCACGGATAAGATGCCTACTATATTAAAGTTCCGTTGGTACGATTACGCCGCGGACAAGATGGATGGAGGGGACCCAGACCTCAACATGATATCGAAATTCTTAAACAAGATGGCGGACCGATGTGGACCTCACGCCATACCAGAGGAAGCAGCCACAATGAAGCCGCCGCAGAGAAGACAGGCCACGTACACCACAGCGGATATGAAGCCGGAACAACAGGCGATCTCAAAGGAGAAGCCAGCATGCCCGCACTGCCAAGAGGGACATCGACTCTACGAGTGTCCGAAATTTCGACGGGCTCCGGTACAAGAAAGATGGAGTATAGCCAAGCAGTCACGCTTATGCTATAAGTGCTTGCATGGAAAGCACCGCAAAGAAGCTTGTCAACGACCGCCGTGTCGGACCTGCAAACGATGGCATCACGACCTACTACATGAAGAAAAGGCGGTAGCTGCAAAAATAGAAGATAGCAAGAACGTCAACAAGGAGGTAGCTAACAATGTACGGCTACCCGTAAATTGTACACGATCAACGAAAGCCTATCTGAAGATGGTTCCAGTGGATGTCTATGGACCGGCAGGGACAAGCAGAGTCCTGGCCTTATTAGATGAAGGTTCCACCGTATCACTATTGGATTCGACGGTGGCCGAACAAGTCGGCCTCAAGGGGCCTAAGGAAACCCTTCAACTGGAAACCGTGGGTGGCAAGACAGTCACGAAGATAGACTCAATGAAGATCGACATAAAGATAAAGGGGCTCCACCAGAACAAGAAGAGGACCGTCACTGGGGTTCGCACTATGGATAATCTACAGCTAACACCCCAGCAATTAGAAAAGGAGGTCATCGAGCGCTGTGCGCATTTAAGAAGTCTGGTGGATCACCTATGCTACGAAGAAGAGTCTCCCAGGTTGCTGATCGGTCAAGACAACTGGGGGCTTATAATCACAAGGAAGACGCGTAAAGGTTCAAGAAACCAGCCGGTGGCGTCCTTCATCAACTTAGGATGGGTGCTTCATGGTGTCGATGGAAGCGCGTCAAAACGAGTGAACTTCCTATGCGCACACGCATCGGAACGGGAAGATGCACTTGACATGCTCATGAAGGAACACTTCGCGATAGAATCGTTGGGAGTCGCGCCGAAACGGCCGAGTACCGACATGGAGGCGAAGGCCCTCAGCATTTTGGAGGGAACGAGCAAAAGACAAGAAGACGGAAGATTTGAAGTCGGTCTTTTATGGAAAAATGAAAACGATGTCTTACCGAATAACTACAAATTGGCCGAAACCCGATTAAGAGGAATAGAGAAGAAAATGGATAGAGACCTCGAACTGCGGATGGAGTACAACAAGCAAATAGAGAATCTCATCGAAAACGGATACGCAGAAGAGGTCCAGCATGAATCATCGTCAAGACGGAAGTGGTACCTACCTCACTTTGCAGTCACACATCCTACAAAGAAAAAGAAAAGACTGGTTTTCGACGCTGCTGCCAAATATGGAGGAAGAAGTCTCAACGATGCTCTTCTGCCGGGACCGGATCTGTTACAATCCCTCTTCGGTGTACTGTTACGATTCCGCCAGAAGCCTGTCGCAGTGGTCGCAGACATTAAGGAGATGTTTCTGCAAATAAGAATAAGAAACGAAGACCGTGATAGCTTACGGTTTTTATGGAGAGGAGAACAACGCGAGGACATCCCGAAGGAGTATCGGATGACGTCAGTCATATTCGGGGCTGCTTGTTCACCGAGCGCTGCTATTTTTGTTAAGAACAGGAACGCAGCCGATTTTAAGGAGCAATTCCCGGAGGCAGCACGTGCAATAGAAGCAAACCATTACATGGACGACTATCTCCAGAGCTTCGATTCCGAAGAAGAAGCCATCAAGATAGCCAACGAGGTGGACATCATCCACAAAAGAGCGAAGTTTGAATTGAGAGGATGGGCATCCAACCGAACAAATCTATTGAAGAACTTCGTGAATGAAGTTCAACAGATGGAAGTGGAACTCGGTTCTAAGGAAGAAAAAACATTAGGACTGCGTTGGTTTCCGGCGAGCGACGAGCTAGGGTTCCGCGTACGCCTGAGCAACGCATCCATATCTGAAGACGACCGGGCTCCAACAAAACGTGAAGTAACGAGCGTCGTGATGTCTACTTTCGATCCTATGGGAGTAGCATCGCCTATATTGATACAAGGGAAGGTGCTCATACAAAATATATGGAGGAGTGGCGTCGAATGGGACGAAACAATTGAAGAAAAGGACGTCAAAGCCTGGCGCGATTACAATGAAAATATTCAAGTCTTGGAGGATCTCCGCATTCCAAGATGCTTCACGCACTTGAATCACGAGGGGGAGCTGCACGTCTTCACAGATGCCAGTGAGACTGCATACGCATGCGCGGTATACTGGAGGCAACCAAGCAGCAATGGAAGCTACCACGTCGCCCTACTCGCCGGGAAAGCAAGAGTCACTCCTTTGAAGCCGGTGTCTATCCCGCGGCTCGAACTACAAGCCGCGTTATTAGGCACCAGGATGGCACGAACGGTACACGAAGAACTGGAATTGAATGTCAAAACGAAGACTTATTGGACGGATTCCAGTACGGTTCTATCATGGATCAAGTCTGACCCTAGAACATTCAAACCGTTCGTCGCACATCGCCTGGCAGAAATTGAAGAAACATCGAAGCCACGGGAATGGCGCTGGGTACCAACGTCCCAGAACCCAGCGGACGACGCGACCCGAGGCATACCGAAGGACTTCAATAACAAACACCGTTGGTTCAATGGTCCAGCCTTCTTAAGCCGGGACGAAGAACATTGGCCTAAGCCTCGTTCCTTCAAGGCGGAACCAACGGGAGAAGAAAAGGAGAAGCTCACGGTAGCAACTACCAGAGTTTCCACCAAGCAACTCACGCCGGACCCGGAAAGGTTCTCGAGTTGGACAAAATTATGGAGAGCAACAGCAAGAATGCTTCAATTCATCGAGTTGTGCCGGAAAAATAAGGAAGTTATCTGCACATCCAGAAAAATAGAAAAGCTTGACCCGACTTGGAAAAGAACAAAGAGGGGAAAGATTAGTGTAGAACCGAAGTATAACGTCAGGGCACAACGAAAAGAATTCATCGCAATTGAAGAGAGCTGCCTAAGAAGAGCCGAAACCTTACTGCTAAGAAGATGTCAGGAAGAAAGTTTTGGAACCGATGGAACAGGCAAGCTCAAGGAACGTCACGAAAAACTTAGGAGACTTGATGCAGTAATAAAAGACGGCTTACTGCGCTTAAAAGGCAGGATCGATGCAGCCGCATATTTGGACACGGATTTCAAGCGACCTGTCGTTCTAGATGGAAAGCATGCGATCACTAAGCTCCTCATCAAGTATCACCACGAGACGTTCAATCACGGAAACCACGCTACCGTGATCAACGAGATAAGGCAGCGGTATTGGGTGCTGGGGCTACGATCGGCGGTCAGGGTAGTGGCACACAACTGTCAGTGGTGTAAGGTGTATCGAAGCATGCCACAACGACTACCCATGGGGAACCTACCGGAGGAGCGACTGCGGTTCGGCGAACCACCATTCACCTGCGCTGCGGTGGACTACTTCGGGCCGATGACCGTCACCGTGGGCCGACGACATGAGAAAAGATGGGGTGCTCTATTTACCTGTCTTACAACACGAGCAGTTCACATAGAGCTGGCGGCATCTTTATCAACGGACTCCATGGTGCTAGCCCTTCGTCGGATGGCAGCAAGGCGAGGTATGCCGAAGGTCATATATAGCGACAACGGCACCAACTTCGTGAGAGCCAACAAGGAGCTGAAGGAATCCATGGAACAGTTAAACATGGAAGCAGTCGCCGCCAAGACCAGTCTCAAGTGGAAATTCATTCCACCTGGGGCACCGAACATGGGCGGAGCATGGGAGCGCTTAGTGCGTTCTATAAAGACAGCCTTAGCCGTTACATTAAACGAAAGATGCCCGCACGAGGAGACGTTACACACACTTCTCCTCGAAGCGGAGCATATAGTAAATTCCAGACCTCTCGTCGCAGCGGAGCGGGACAGCAACGACGAAGCTCTCACCCCCAACCACTTTCTCATCGGGAGGTCCTGCGGACTACCCGGTATGGGAGGCACCTGCGATAAAGACCTCGTCGGACGGCGTTCATGGAAGGTGGCGCAACGAATGGCCGATCACTTTTGGAGCAGGTGGCTAAAAGAGTACCTGCCCACCCTGCTCCCTAGGCGCGTCGGCGGGGAAGTCACCACGAGGGATCTGCAGTGTGGGGATCTGGTCCTCATTGTGGACCCCACACTGCCACGCAATACCTGGCCTCGAGGAGAAGTGGTCCGCACTTACCCCGGACCTGACGGCCGTACACGTGTCTTGGAGGTACGCACTGCAGGCGGACTGCTGAGGAGACCGAGCTCCAAAGCGGTGCTGCTGGTTCCAGCGTCGACAGGTGAAGAGCTACGAGCCACCGACGACTCTGCAGCTGCGTCGCCAGGACCTGAAGATGCAGCGGCGTCGCCAGGACAAGGAGTTGGTGCTGCGCACGAGGGGGAGGATGTTGGCGACGCGCGTGAACTTACAACCCGGGCCACTTACTAGTTGTAAGGACAACTCGTGACGACCAATTTTTATAGTTTATTTTTAAGATTTTTGCATATTTCCCAGTTAATTAATTGAAATATTGAATTATAGAAATAAGTTTTATATAGATAGGAATGCAATACACAAAGAATTATGGGAAAATTATGAAAAATAGAAAATCACATATCTGCGTACGTAATTACGAAAATGTTACGAAATTTATATTTTTTAGTAATATATAAGTAATAAACAGTGTAAAACGAATAAATAAAACATAGAATAGAATATAGAATTATATAAACATGTAGAAAACATAGATTTAAGGAAATAGAACCACAGAAATCTGTGTAAAATCGAGGGTTTTTATGACGTAACTTTTTAAATACGATAGTTATTGATTAGGTAATTATTGTATCGTATAGAGTGTACATTTACCTATAAATTGATATATAATGTAGAGATTAAAAGTTATTAATTAAATAAATATCGAGCGAAAACCGAGCCAACGATAGTGAAAATTAAATAAGAAAGCCACAAAAATTGGGTGGCTCTCATTATGGTATAGCCTTGAACTACTTAAGCTCCATCGGGTCAGTACAAAATCGTAGTTCGTGCAGTTCCAGTAGTTCCGGATATAACAAGTAGTTCAAGACGCTTCAACCAGTGATTCCATCGAGTGCGTTTTTACAAGTCTCTGTGACGTCATATCGACCGTTGGCTCGGGATCGCCGTTTCTTCGAGAACAACGTGTTTTAATTCGTCGATTCCTGTTCCGAGACATCATCGCCCGGTTCGTGCCGTATAGCACCCCTGGGGAGGCTACTCGACAAACACCGACATCCGACTGTCACCACCGAGACGGGTACCGGCGCTCTCTATTAGACCCAGAGAGAATCTACGCCCGTCCAAATAATATAGAGGGGGACGCCGTCGCACCTATCCTTCTCTAAAGGTGGTAGCGATTAGCGGTCCGCCCCCCCAACAGGAATCAACCTTCTTTCTTTATTCCGTGGGAATCAACAATTTAGTCATAGTAAGATTTTCCATCTATTCGGCTCTTATAATATTATTTCATTAATAGGATCTTAATCTCTTTCGTAATCTCTTAATCAAACGCCGTTTTCAGTCAAAATGAAGTGATTTGTAATTACATTCAAAACTAAGAATAGATAAAACTGAATATCACAGGGACAACAATATCTATAGTTATCTGTGGTATCACGTACACCTTATAGTACCTACTCAGTGAATGTAATCTTTCATTTGTCACGTTTTGTATTCACGTCGATGTCGAAATCAAAACTGTTTTCGGCTATTTTTTTTTTTTTCGATCTGACCTACACTGTTAGCCTGACAAGGCCGCTACAGTTCCACCGGACTACTAAGGGGAGCGCTTAGGGCACTCACCCGATTTGTTACCTCGAGGGCACACGGTGCACCTCGGCTTGAACTGTCGCTGCTGTTTTCGGCTAACTATAGCGAGCTTATGGTATAGTATAGTAACTATAGGTAACAAAAGCTGGGGTCAAAACTGCTAGGAAACCATTATAAGTTGATTTCACACTGATAAATTAAATGAAGAGTGAAGTATCAAGACGTGTTATTCTCTAGCCAGATCGTTAAAATATATATAATCTAATATTTTTTTAAAAACGTTGAAGTAAAAAATATAAGCAAATCAATGAATAATTTACTGAATTATTTTGTTCTAGAGCTCTGTGGACGACGAAAAGGCAGTTCCCGATTATTGTTTCCGTACGTTTAAGACAAGCGAAACAAGAGCCTGCGAAGAAAGTTGCGATGATGAAGAAGAAGAAGAAAAAGAAGAGGAAATAGAGGGTACACCAATTGCATTACAATTCGATAAGAAAGAAAGAAATTCAAACTTAATACTTAATTAGAATTGGTTAATACGAGAAGTTGGTAAATTCATTTTTGTGTATTGATATAAAGTTATTCCGTATACAATTTAGTATTCGGCAACGGTTCTGTGATACCTCTGGTGTCGCAGGTGTCTATGGGCGGCGGTGATTACTGCCATGAGGTAACCCGTCTGTTCATTTGCCTCCAATCACAAAAAAATAAAAAAATATTATGCACTTGACAATATATACACTGAGCTAATTTTAACATATTTATGTACACAGTTTTATTTATTCGTTTTTTTTTTAGCGGCGCCACATCGTGGGATTTGGTGGAATTAACAGGCAGGGCCTACGAAAACTAGTTTTTTAAGATTTTTGTTAAATACATATCTTACAAAGTTTTAACAGTAAAATAGATCTACATAAATAAATGTTAAGTATGTAATCTTTTATTAAGATATAAATTTATGATTGTACATAACCACAATTTGTTATTTTTTAATATAATTTTTATTCATAAATTCCCTATTATATTATAAGTTTTGAAAGAAGTAGAATTATGAAAGTTTGAGTAGGTATATTATTTTTAAATCGTCTAAGGACTAGATCTATAAAGCAGAGATTTTTTTTTTCAGATCAATATTATTATTCAGATTGGTTAATTAACCAATACCATAAAAATATTTGTTGTTGTAAATATACATGATTTATACATAAAATGTGTTAATGATTTTATAATAATATACTTATACACATATTTTGAATATGTATTTATTCATTTTTTTAAGCATTATTATATTATATTTATAATTCGGGTACAGAAAAAAAGAGAGGTCGTTCGGTGATTTCAAAAATGTATAGTTCGTGTCGATCTTTTTGGCCGCTCTGAATATAGCTGTAAGTTCCCACTTGCGCTTAGTATAGTTGAGTTTAATACAAAACAAAGTTATTTATCGTTGTTTCGATAATATAAATATAATATAATACATACATATTTATATGTTTTTTATTTTTTTTAATTTTCGACAACCAATCTTCTAGTATATTGTTACTACATTTGTCGAGTAGGTAATGATATTATATTTTGCAATCATTACAATGACCTCGCAAGATGATGGCCGTCTTGTTAGAACTTTCCAGGGAGTTTTTGTGGTAAGTCAGAATCCATGTAATGTGACATTATTTCCTATCCACTTCACTTGTGCACAATAACCAAACTATATTACGTAAAACGTCACCAATATTAGAAAATATAGGGCTAAATAATACAAGATTATGAATAAAATATAAAATCCACTACATGACAATCCAAGGTTCCACCAAAAACTCCTACATATATATTTATACCTAAATTTACGTTCTGTGCATCTATACTAAAAGCAGTTAAAAGTTTGACGTGGAGTGTATAATTCGGGATTTGATCAATTTTAGCTTTTGTTTTCTATGATAAGAGTTTTTCGTTTCCTCATTGACATTAAACACATTTTTAGTATTATTTATTATTTAAGCGAAAACTTATTGCTATTCTGTTTATTATTCTCCAGTATACTATTCTAATCTATGATTATGCAGTTATCTGTGGTAACGCTTACGTCATCGCATGAGTTTGATAGGTGGTTGTAAATTTTTTTGAGACGGATTTTCAAGAAAAATTTAATTTTTGTTTATTATGCTCACAAAAACTCCCAAGTCTGGGTTCAGAAGATTTGTTAGTTTCAGTCTCGAAACTGTATTCATAGTTGAGGCGGCGGCTTTTGCAGCATCTTACGCTTGCTGGTACAGACTTAACACCAATCGTGGTAAGTTATTTTTAATTCTATATTAGTATTATAAGGAACAAAGACATCGCGTCTCTGCTTTATTTTCTACTAAAAATACCTGATACACGAAAATATATGAAGATTCTGATATATTTAATGGAGTAATTCGGGAAATTATCTTGAAACAATTTACACTACTTGAAAAGAGGTCATTTATAATAAAACCAGTTTATTTGTATTTTCCATCTCCAAATGCTTTCTCTGTTGATATTTATAACTCATCTTTTCACAAAATCATTTTGAGATGATATAAAAAGATATATAGACATATCTATATATCTTTTCTTGGTTATGCCAATTTCCTTTGGTTTGAATTCATCTAAATGGAGTAGTAAATTATTTCCCATATTATCTATGGACACATAAAAATGTTATTAGTTTTTTTATGTGTGTAGATCACATATACAGGCTTTAATTTTATATAATGCTTAGTGCTAGAGCTTTTTCTAAATCCGCCTGGCAAGCTATCACCATTAAGTTAAAAATCTGTCGTCAAGCACCTGTTGGTATGTTCCGGCAGCTGCACTTGAGAGCCAGTCGCCCTCTAGATTTAGCTCGACTACCATCTTCGACCACATCATCATTTAACATCAGATGAGTTTGCGGTCAAATGTTAACTTATAAAGTATTAAAAATATTAAGATTAGGCTTAATAGAATAAGGTATATTAGATTTTTTTTTTTCAATAATTAAGTAGCTCCGATCTATTTTGCAAGTTGTGATTTAATTAACTTATATTTAGTATTACCCTCAATAGAAATAGATTTATTAAAACAACCGAATCATAAAGGTTTCAATTTTGTATGTTTTTGTGCACCTATTTGTATATCTGTAGGAGCCCAGATTGGTTCAGAGAGCACAATATTAAAATTCACAAGTGGGTAAAGCTTTTAGTAACAAATATATTTTTCTTTTGTTTAATTGACATCTCTGCTTCAAAGTAAATTCGTCATCCCATGCTTACGCACCAGTAAAACGGGTAACAGTTTTTTAGGTAATAGTGTTAGGTTTTACAACAAAGGCCCAAAGCATATTACCAATTTGCTGAACAGTAAGTCTTAAGAACCATGTCAAGCAGGTTTTGGTATCAAAAAGTGTGTGTTATGGTGAACCAATATATGAACAATTGTGGTGTCTAGAATCGACACTTCTCTCTGTGCATCCACAAAAAACAATTATAATGTTAATGTATTTGAAATATATGTATGTTAATAAGATAAACCCCATGCAGTTTATTTCTGGTTCTTCTCAATTGTTTTCCAAACTGGTGGTATATTCATAATCATAAGTTTGGGTCCTATAATGAATACATTATCTTTGATTTGAATATGTTTCAGCCAGTCTGCATAAAAGATGACATTCTAGACTCATAGAGCTATATATCAACACACAATACATTCAAAATACAAGAAATGCAATGCCAGAATTTCTTTTCAGATTTTCGTCTTTACATGTACAAGAATCATAATTGGATTCTAGAAGGATACTATGCAATAGGAGAGAAAATTGCTGACCAGAAGACTCGTGAACTCGATCAAGTAGTCTGGGCTGGTGAAGGGAAAATATAATTATTGGGAAAAACACACATATTACCCTGGTGAGATGAGTGTTGCTATAAGGGCCACATTCTGGGTGGTCACATTTGGAAGTATCGGTTATGCATTGTTCAAGTTGGTCAAACCTGATGATGAACTACTCCAAAAGGTCATTATGTAGTGAATTATGATTGTTTTGTGTCAATATTGGTCACTGATTTTACCTGGTTGGATAATTTAGATTTCAGACTAATTATTGTGCATGTGTCTTTGTTTTTGTTTATAGTGTTTCATATGTTCTAATGCTTTATTAAGGTCAATGGTTATTGGACGTTTCATTCATTCTTCTTTACATGTGAATGTTTTAAATTACATTTGTGATAGAACATATATTACGAAATGTCTTAATCTTATCTCAATACTATAATTATTCAACATAATGAATAGTGCCTGTAACTGTTTTGTCATTAAAATGATTATGTTGCTTCATGGAAGCTACATGCTTTACCTATATTAGTTATGGACTGCCCTTTACTTATATAATTGTTAAATAATTTCTACAGAACTCTTGTAACATTTTTACTGATTATAAATTACCAATTAATTTTTATCATTATTGCAAGCTCTGATGGAAATGCGTGTTGATATGCATCTCCGATGATCCTGTGAAAAGTCCTCAATCTGCCAGTTAAATTCTTTTCAAAATCTGTTCAACCGTTTTGAAGATTTGTATGTACAGATGACAGATACTTCTATTTTATTTATATACTAACTGTTACCCGCGATTTTGCCTGTCGTTTATAATCATAATAATATATTTTATGTACAGAGAAAAAAAAATTCAGCACTACACCTCTCGTCCCATTCATCTACAACAAGAAAACGCACAGCTAAAGGCATAGTGCTTATAAAAATCGGAGTAATTTGAAAATATTAATTATGTTATATTAAATGAATCTGTCTAGTAATTTTTGGGTGTGTGCACAATAACATGCTTCTATATTTATATCTATATAGATATTAAACTTCAATGATTAAAAAAAAAAAACAAATAATCAGTGCCCATTATACAGTTCATAGAAATACTTTTCATTTCTCATTTACTGTTTCATCATGTTTGAGCCATATTGATGTGACTACCTGTGTTTTCTTAATAGTATAGAATTGATTGATTTTTTAATACAATATTTAATACAATTTCAGTTTAATGAAGAGTCTAAACACACTGATGCACGTAGATTAACAAATCAAACAATACAAATTCTCAAAGAGGCTGCTGACCATAATTCTGATTTGAATAAGAGGATCGATGATCTTTTGAAGAAAGGAAAATGAATGATAAAAATTCAGTTTTAGAGAGACTCAGTAGGAGAGATGCACAGCGATTAGAAAAATTACAGAAGGCGCACAAGGCAAGGGAAGACGTAGATGCGTGCAATGAAAATGAGGATTATTTCTCTAATGTTTTCAAAGTTAAATCGGAATATATAGAAGATCTTTTAATACAAGTACCTACTTTAGAAATAAACGCACTACCATTGCATTTCGATAATATAAAAAGAGAAGTTAATGAATTAGAAAAATATGTGGTCACGTCATCGTTTTTCTTGAAAGGTTTTAATATGCGTAAATATTTGGGTATAATTCAGAATTTACAAACAAAATGTTATGAGTTGGAAGATAGATATGTCCCGAGAAAAAAGTTTGGTTTCTCTAAGAAGAAATTGCCAAGATCTCACAATCAGAAACACAATTCTATGGACGAGACTGATGGAGCTGCAATAAAAGAGAACAATAAATGGGATGAAAAACTATTTGGATTTGATTCAAAAGAAGGTAAAGTTCTGTTGCTTGAAAATGATGATTTATTTCAAAGAGATGTGGCTTTGCGAAATTTAAAAAATTGCACAATCGGTCTCAAAGGTGTAATGGGAACATTACATTTGACCAATTTAGACAACTGTATAGTTCTCTCCGGGCCTGTGACCTCGTCGGTTTTCGTTGAAAAATGTTCAAATTGTAAAATTGTAACGGCTTGCCAACAACTCCGTATGCATACTTCGAACAAATGTGACATTTACTTGCATGTAACCAGCAAAGGTATTGTAGAGGATTGTACTGAAATTTATATGGCACCATACAATTTGTTTTATGAAGATTTAGAAAAGCACTTCAATATGTCGGCTTTAGATAAACATTCAAATAATTGGGATAATTTAGATGATTTCAATTGGTTAGCTCCTGATGTACCATCACCGAATTGGTCGGTTTTGGATGTTGGTAAAAGAGTAATTAATTGGACCGAATGGTGGTCCAAGTCACCATCCTAGTAGTAGTTTAGTATTTAAATAAAAAGAGGATTTTCAAATATATTTTTTTTTAAACAGCTATATAAAGTTCATGATGGAATTGCTTTAAAGTTATTAGACGTGTCACAATTTTACAAAAATTTACAGTAACAAATTGCCCATATATATTTATTGCATAAAATTGGTTCATAAAAATACTTATACGATTTTATAAATATCCCCCTACCTTTTTGTGATGCCTATTTACGTTTCTGTTTATAAATCATGAGTTTTTGCTTTTACAAAAATAAAAACCAACTACTTACAGTTTAACAAGTATAAAAAAGAGCAGATTAAGAAGCTCTAAATATTACAACTTAATATGAAAAGTGCTTGTACATATAAACAAGCCATAACCGGTTAGGTAGAATCCATAAATTACGTTATGCATATTTAATTATAATTGGCAGAGTATGAAATCTATAATATATATGTAATGAAAATACAATTTATTTGAAGCCCTAATCGCGTAAAAATTACTAAACATATGGGCATGAGACTATAGCGCATTTATTTGTAGATGGTTTTAGGCTATTTCTAGGATTTGATTGACTTTTTAATACCCTATGAAGCGAATGATATGCATATAAATAGTGTATCAACGACATTTATACATGAACCTTGTAACTTATTAGTGTACTTATCTAAGCTTGTTGACCAGAAAGGATCTGTCTATTCCCTTGAAAAGCGAAGGTCCTGGAAACCGAAACTTAATGTAGCTTAATAATACAACATCCTCGTGTACTAATTAGGCAATTTTGGAGCGGGTGGAGAACTGCTAATATATGTGCTAATTGCTACGATACAAAGTTGCATTTTTCGTAACGTAATTTATGGATCTATCTTTAGTTATAGATATAAACGCTTAGTAATAATACAAAATTATATATGTAGTAGCATTTATTAATAGAAATTAAATAATTTATAAACTATTTTACTTAGTTTTTCAATATATTATTCTGTACTCATTTGATACCCAGTTTATGAATTCGTTATTTTCATAATCATCTAGAAGAGAAAGCGAATGAGAATCTAATTTTATTGAAGCATAGTAAACTTTAACATTTTATTAGGAAGGAACCATTTTTTTACCAATAACGTGAAATTCATCAACAATGAGAAAATATTGAAACAGTTTTATGTTTGCATATTATTTTACTTAATTGAGTTTCTACCATTTGAGATATTCACATTTACATCAGTTCTACGGTGACATCAGTCTAGATTTATTTAGGAACAGTAGCGGTAATTGTAGCGACTCTAAATATGTAATTATCTATTCGTAATTCAAGGGAAATAATTCTTTTTATTCCCTATAGCGTTATAAATATAAAAGTCAAGTTACCCCCAAGTATCAACGGCTCTTTTTTAGTTATGTAATTAAATCTATAATAATAATTGAAGTTAAAGTTATGGGAGGGCTTTGAACTTCTGATCAGCAACCATTTTGCGTGACAAATAGTGGTGGTGGTAAACACTGTAGCGTAGAGTGTTTAAATCACCGATTTCCCTCCGATCACCGAAGTTAAATAATGTTGGGCGCGCTCATTACTTTAACCCGGCTTTTTGTTGTACTTTTCATAAAGAAATTTTCACTTCTTTCGTGTGGCCATCAACACACACACACATTTTTTTTATGAAACAAAATAGTTTATTTTACTGCTGTTTTCGGGCGCTGACATTAAAAAGCTTGGCAAAATCTTTTAAATACATAAAAATAATGTACTACAGAACCGTACATCTGAAAAATGTCTATAGAAACTCCGCGATGGTATATGCATATCTCCTAAGGATCACCCTCAGTAATATTTTATCTTTTACATATTGACAAAAAAAATGCTATTTGCGATGCTATTCTTGATGAGTATACTATTAATTCTATATAATTACTTTGAACATTTAAAGTAGCTGAATTGTTTTGGCCAGTGCCTATCATACTTTTTTAGGCAAGGGCAACATAGAAACATGTGTGATAGAACTGCGGGCCGCATATTCATGGATAGGATAGTAGACACCACAAATCAATTGACATATTTTTATGTCCTGTCAAAATTTGATTGACCTATAGATTTTGTATGGCAGTAGCAACCTGTGAAGCCATTTATGTACTAGGTCTGTTCACTAACTAGTAATTGATTTGTAAGCAACTAAAAATCTAATTTACGGTTACAATCAAGGCTAAAATAAAGTCTACCTTAGAGAAATTGTGCCTTGGAATTATTGATTAAAGGTGTCAACCACCCAATTGCATATTATTTTATTGGCAACACCGTAAGCACTATGGAAGTGGCTGTCAATAGATAATGTATATTACTTAGCTTTTATTTATACATACACAAACATGTTACTGCTTTACTACCATTTAGTTATTAGCAAAATCAGCTTTGATAGTAATTGCTCACTAAAATTGTTATTTTTTAACTTTATTGGTCAGCGTTTGACCACAATCTCATGTGATGTTAAATGATGATGTGGTCTAAGACGGTAGTCACGCTAAACCTAGCGAGAGACAGGCTCTCAAATGTAGCTGCCGGAACACACGAACAGGTGCTTGGCGAGAGACTTTCAACTTGAGGGCGGTCTACAAGCCAGACGGATTTAGAAAAGGCCCTAATACTGTGACCAATGAGACCACAATGCTATGGTTACATCACGAAGTTTTGCTTCACCGTAAGCTCAAACTCAGTTGATAGGATTCACTTCAAATGAGCTCGATTTGCATTTAGAATATCGTATGATTTATGAATTAAGTAACCGTTTGATTTAGTAAGTTACTGTTAATAGCGTGTGATGCAGCAATCTGATTGTATTTTTTTTATGGTAGAAATAAAAGAAACAACAACATTAATAATTTTTATTTTACTTTCTATTTTAAAAAAATAATTGTGATTAGGTATTTAAATCTAAGATGGTCAGAATAAAAAAAGTGTGGTGTGCTTATGATCACACGAAAGAAGTGAAAACTTCATTATAAAAAGTAGAACAAAAGGCGAAAAGCGAGTACTGACCGCACCCTTCGTGGCTTAACTTTGGTGATCGGACGAGGACTGTTGTTTTCAGTATTTATCCCCACCAGTTTTCGTCACACAAAAAGGTTGCTGATCAGAATTTCAAAGCCCGCCCCCTCCCATAAGAAGTTTCTTTGAAAAACTGCAGTTAGTTTAGAAAGAATACTTTGAGTACTTTTAGATACTTTATACAATTATTTCCTTGCCACTGTACCGATTTAAAAAGGAAGAGGTTCTCAATGTGATTGTATTTTTTTGATGTTAACTCAGAATTTCTTTATTTATGAAGTGATTTAGAATAACATTTTTTTATTGGAAAGGGCATATTATCAAGGGGTCTCAATTTAATTTCATTACCACATTGGATTTCCAAGACATACCAGGGTAATCCGCAATATCGAATAGGAAATCCATAGTAATTGAGATATTGATAGGCTTATGGCAATGCAAGAGTAGGTAGGTACGTCAGAATAACTCTGGACAAGAATCATTTGTCGCATGTTTTTTATAAGTCGATTACGGGATGACTTTGGAATTCTGATCTGCAACCTTTTTCGTTTCGTTTCTCGTCCGATCACCGAAGTTACGCAACGTCGGGCACAGTCAGTACATGGCGGGATGGCCGCTTAGGAACACCACCGTGTGAAATTGGCTTTTTGTTATACTTTTTATAAAGAGAGAATTTTTCACTTCTTTCGTATGGTTATAAGGACTTACCTACACACTTTTTTTCTGTAAAAAATATATAAGTAGCTTTATTACAAATATAAAATTCATGACATCAGATTTTAACTTCGTAAATACAATAACATGTAGTTGTTGTTAAGTCTAAATATATCTTTTAAATACATCAAAATGGTCGCGGTGGTTTATTAAAATTATAGTTTAAATATAAGTTGTATGCATCAATCAATATTTATATTATTATCACTGTATTTTTTACTTTCTATTACATATCCGTTTCAATAAATAATCGCAATTATATATGCATAAAATTAAGTAAATCATTTCTTTTATGTCCGATGTTTTTTTTTTTATAGTCAGTTAAAATAATACATTTTAATCTAGTATTTAAATGAACAGCAGTCGTAAATTTATATCGTAAAATAAATATACAATACAATTAAAATCTATAATAGAATTACATACAAGTATTTTTCTACACAAAATTTAATTTTACATAAACTAAAATACATCAAAGTATACGGTGTAAACAAAAAAAAAAAAAAAGATTAAATTCGTAAATAAAGTTCATAATTACAGATGTCTTTAAAATTAATATATTTATATATATTCTATACAATTAAGGCCAAGGTTGTTAAAATATTTTTTATAAATAAACATCAAAATGAGATAGGACCGTTGCTGGCGTTTTGTAAAATGAATTAAACCTAATATTTACTTATATGGGTTAAGAATAAACTCGGTAAACGTTTTTATTGGTACAAAAGAGCCATTGTTTGAATAATCGGAAATAATACGGTCATTGACTCATTTTCCTATCCAACGTGTAATATAGTAGTGGAAATATTTTTTTTCATGCAATATCGCTTTTCAGGGTCACGAGCACGAGCACTTATAAAGTATAGTTTAAAGTCATGTTCTACGAATTGGCAAACTTGTTCGACATTTGATAAAAATCAGTGTATTAATCTGTCTTTCCAGACCGATATACAATTTCTTGAAAACAATCGGCTGGCGAGAAAGTTTACTGATTAATTGAAAATAGCAAACCTCCATTACATGCACACGGTTGTGTAAATATTTTGATTCCCCCCCCCCCCCCTTTTATTCGATGTTGAACGACTTTTAACTTTTTTTTTTCGAACTGACTACACTGTTGACCTGGTAAGGCCTCTACAGTTTCACCGGACTAAAACTCCCTTTTAACTATCTAATGTTAAACATATATTAAAAAAAAATTAGTACAAACTAGAAGTATGAATGAATTATTTTTTATTTTCTGTTGTCTATGGTCCGTGGATCAAAAGACGTGACACAAATTACGAGGACACGTTAAACACTCTAATATTTGTGTACCTGAATTAATAACTCAATATTATACGTTTTTTTTTTCGCTGTTTGTTGTCTATGGTCCATGGATCAAAAAACGTGTTACAAATTATCTCTTTAATATTCATCTGTATGAATTAAAAACTCATTGAAAAGTATTTATTAGTACAACACCTGTTATTAAAACACTTGTACAATTAACATTAAAAATCTATGAATTTATATAAATATTGTTTCAGTTCATACAAAGAAAATGTTTACACAACAGTATTGTATGAAAGTACTTCGGGATGATACTTACAAAATGATTAAAACGAATATAAGTTTTATTATAAAATAGAATTTGCATAGTTGATCTTTTAGATCTTTTTCTATGTCCACTTGACTAGCTACCACCCTCAAGTTGAAAATCTGTTGCCAAGCACCTGTTGGTGTGTTCCGGCAGCTGTACTTGAGAGCCAGTCATCTCTAGGTTTAGCGTGTTTCCCACCTTACACCACATTATTTAATATCAGATGAGATTGTGGTCAAACGCTAAAAGCTATAAATGAAAAAAAAAACGAAAATACAAATATTAAAGTTTTTATGCGAACATTCGTACCCAAGTGTATCGTTACAAGTGTCCCATTAAAAGACACTGATTTTACCGAAAAAATCTAATATTTCTTAAGACTCATTTCATCGTATCGCAATTATCTTTTCAAAGTACTTCGCGTCTATCGGTAAACCCGATTCAGTGTCACCGACCAGAGCGTGACAATTCACTTTCAGTCACTGATCAACGTGCTTAAAAAAATTTTCTCTTAAAAAAAACCGATATTAAAGCAAATCCACGTGCAAGCAACGGTCCAACACATTATAATTTGTCGAATATAAATTTATCTTTTTAATATACATCACCACTATAATCAAAAATATACCTATCTACATGTCCTTATTAAATATCTGGAAAAATTGCTTACGTTATTAAGGCGATTTCAATAATTTCATTTAATCTCTATTTCATTCAAATCAAATCAAATCAAATATTTTCATATTTATTTAGGAGACTATTTTATTTTCATTGTTACCAAGATAAATTATTAGTTTTACAAAAAAATTTCAATTCAACTATAACTTATTGGATACTATGTCGTTTTATTTTGTATAATTGCAATGAAATGAAAATTCTCAAGGGAATTATTTCGATTAAGCCAACAGCATACAAATGCAAATAGGGTAAAATAATTGTAATTTTGAGTTACCTGAAATGTTTATATTCTATCGAAACCGGAATACGATACAACGTTAGGTAAAGTTGAATCGATAATTTTATTACAGTTTTATCACTTTGGACCAGTTTCATTCGGCATATAAAAGTTTATCGCCGTCTCAATTGACATTTCTTTGACTTATTTTTCTTAATCAAGCACACGCATCAAAACTCCAATTTCATAATAATTTCAGAATCGCGATTCTGTGTTATTATTGGAACGAAGTTCCGTAACGCGTCTTACAGTAGGAGCTGATTTTAGGAATCGTCACGTCAGGAAAAAACGTTATGACGCGACCATGCTACTTTCGCTCGCTCTATCGCTTTCTATTTTATACGAATGTGTGCTAGTTATCGAAATACGAGCGTGAAAATGTAATTGAAATCTATTTTAATTAGTTTTTATATATATAATTAACTATTGTATATCTAATTTTAAATGAATATTTTTTTCCAAGAAAATTAATGAAAATGTTGATTTGTTTCCTTATTCTTCGTTCCTCAAGAAGGCCCCCTGATCACATACGTGTTCTTATATAATTTGTTTATCCAAATAACATTTATGAATACACAGAAGGATTTTTTTCCACTTTATATATAACTTGGAAGCCATGAGGATGGACCATTTTTTTAAATACCGGTTATATACAAATTAAAAGGAATGTTTACGAATAAAATTAAGTACACACGCCAGCCAGTGAGAAATTTAGGCGTTGTTATTATATCATCGTATTTTTATGAAACAGTCACAAAAACTATTCGCATAATAATTCCACATAGTGGAAACTTAAAAGATTCACGGTGTTATAACAAAAAAGTTAAATACACGTTGAACACTTGTTTCAAAAAAGTTTGATCACAAAAGAACGTCTTACCTTTGTTTAGAAATAGACACTATTTAAATTTAAACATAGTATAACACTTGTGTAAGTTCACAGTTCCCATTTTATTGTTATGATTTATTAATATTATTTCTATTTGCCGGCTAAAGACGTTTCGTAGTAAATTATGGATTTCGTGTGTATAATTACTTTGGAAGATGTAGATAAATTAGACAATTTTGAAGTAAATGACAACTACTAAAATATGACATTATTGACATTTCACAATGTATTTACTCTGAGATTATACTGTTGTTCTACTTTACAGAATTTGGGGTATTATTTTTAACTTATATATTGCTTATTTTAATAATTACATTTTTTTTTTTTACACCAAATGACACAATAATTATAACCAATTTCACTTAAAATAAATAAATATTCTTAATGAAGATTTGAACAAAAATATTATTCGTAAATTGGAACGTTTTTGAACGATGAGATTGATTTGAATGAATGCTATTCAAAGTTGCTTGCAAAAAAAACAAACAAAAACCAGTTATTTAGCTAGAGACCACTAATTTTGTAATAAAGAATTTTAAACATGTATTTATAATTTTAGAGACTGTTTAGAAAAACTCGTGTTAAACGCGTGTTCATTTTTGGTTTTGTAATAAGACCGTCATTATTTATTTAGATTAGGTTTTTCAGTTGTTATGCCACAATTTCCAATGAAAACTATTTCATACTACAAATAGGGTTGCAACTTTTTATTTGAGCATATATATTTATTGTTAGGGATAAGAAAAACATATACTGTACAAAATAAACTACGGTATAAGATATCAGTAAAGACAGATGAGTAAGTATATCTCAACTTTAATTACAATCAACATGTTTTGTCTTTTAATGATTCACGTAAAATGAATCTTAAATAAATAAAACTAAGTATAATAAAATGTTTTCACTTGCTGTATTGTTAACATAAAGTATAATTACCCGAAAATAACGTACAATAATTTATTATTAAGTACGAGTGGCAACCCTAGACACAAATGGTTGAGAGATAAACAAATTAGAAGTTAAAATGTTTTAAATAATCCTACGAGTCAATAAAATCAATTGTTTAAGTATGTTATAAGTGTTTTTTAAATAGTAATAGGTAATATGAAATAATATATGGATTATATCGGTTCCATATCTCGCATAAAAAAAACATCGATTGTTTCGTCAGAACGAATAAACTATTAGCCCAGCTGTAAATTTCTAGACACATTAATATTATGTCAAAAACTCTGACACGTCCATTGTTACCATCACATAATATATTATTACACCTTTTTTAAAATATCGTTCTGCATTTACAGATAATACATAATTTATAAATCTATGGATAGTTAAGTAAATAGCAAATGTCATTTAAAAAAGTTACCACAGGTTATTTAACATTTTTTAAATATCGTTCCAAATCTACAGATAATTAATAATTTAGTACTTAACATATGTCGTTCGTGTAAAGTTACCACAGACAAAATTCTTTAAATATGTTCTCATTATAAAACCTTAGGTTGTATTATAACATAGTTAAAAAGAGTATTTTAAGCAGTAAATTAGAAGAATATGAGTTCCAAAAATATATATCATATAAAGCGAAATAAATACAATTACCTCATACCAGTCATAAATAAAATTAATTAAAATATATGCTATAAGAATAATAAAAAAAAAGTTTATTTTGACAAGTTAACGGCGTAAATGAGTATACCGACGGTGGATAGGCCTTACTGACTGACGTGGAACGATCGTCGAAATGTGTTAGTCAATTTTGTCTATCCACCATTTATGTGATATTAATTATGCCAGACCCATAATCATTTAACGATTTATTAAAATCGACTTATTATATTTAATTTCGTGTAAATAAAATATTCTTTATTAATCGTGAACATAATAAAAATGGAATCGATCTGAATGATTTTGTTGTTTTTTTTTTGTCTACATGTTTTAACTGTCCTTCAGCGCAGAATATAAAATTTTCCAAACTATAATTAGCTTCTTGAAATGAGTAACATGACGTTACATGACACACGTTTTTACGGTGGATCTCACCAATCCGGTTTTTTATGAACAATGGTCCATTGTTGGTAGGTATTGTTAGGGTCACACGGCGCTAGACCAAGTTGCTGCGAGTGCGGCTGAAGAGTTAGACAGTATCCGTGAAGTCTATGAATTAATTGGTGATGGTTCTCGTCGTAACTGTGAAAAAAATAAACGGCACATTATCTGACACGTTCTGCCTTCACAGGATACCGATTTAATGGTTTCTGTTGTGGAGTTTACACTCAAAACCACTAATTATATTTATTGAATCTTGAGGGTATGGAAGAAAAAGACTAGTATGGCGCACGATGATTTATTGCAGAAGAGAGCGAACAATACAAGGCATTTGCTTATATAGACGATATTAGAATATAATAATAATAATAACGTGGAAGGATTAAGACGCCGACGCATTACCTACGGTGATTGGTCGTCATTTATCGTATGTTAAAAGGGGTGTGTCTTAATCCTTTTGTTAGGTAATTACTGCTAATTTCTCGTGGAGCGTTTAAACGGACTAGCCTACTATCTTATTTCATAGGACAGTAGACTAGCCGTCCGTTCACTACACCGACAAATACCCCAGAGAGTAGTCACATGGAGACTCATGTCAAATCCATCCATCCGGCAGGGTCATCAGTTTGAGTTCAGTGCTTTTTTAACAAATTTCAAAATACAAGGATCTCAATTCAGTCATAGTTTTTAAATATTAATTACCTCAGAATTTCCGTCATTTGTAAAGCGATTTAGAAAATTCTTGTTTTATTGAAAAATTGGTATTTTAATTTCAAACATACATTAGAAAAATTCTCAAAATTGTATATAGGAAATGTATAGTGATTGGTATATTGGTATGTTGATGACAATCCAAGGTTTTTTCTTTCTTTCTTCCACCTTTATTTTTTACCCCAAATTTTTTTTTTTATATTTTATAAGAGGCAAACGAACAGGTGGGTCACCTGATGGTAAGTGATCACCGCCGTCCATAGACACTAGCGACACCAGGGGAGTCGCAAGTGCGTTGCCGGCCTTTTAATATATGTGGGCCTCCGGCGCTCTCACTGGCCGAACGAAACGCAACAGTGCAAGCACTGTACGTTACATGTACATGGCGTAAATATTATCAAATGTCTTTGTTTCTCTCATACTCAGATATTATGATGAGAATCACTTTTTGTTGGTCTCAAAAAAGAAATCCATTTGTCAAACAATAATCCTGTTCAAAGGTCCGTCGACGTAATCAAAACTTTTATACATCATAGGTTATGCCTATAATCTTATTCAATACAAAATGTCAATATAATTAAGGATTATAAAACGCTACATCTAAAGGACTCCCAAGTGCAGTTGCCTGAAAAAAATGCCAATAGATTCGATGATAGATTTTCAAATAAAGAGTGGCCAAAGAGTCATTAGAAAAAAGAATACAACCAGGCCATGCTTGGTATAAATAGCAATGTCCCAAAATGTCCAAGTCTGAAGGATAGGGTCTATATAATTCCGAGTCCACCTTTAGATATAATTGTATGGAATTCAACAACTATCTGGCATAATTTGGATTAATGCCAGAAAAGTAAAAAAAGAAAATACTTCACTCACCTCCAAGGCCCATCTACAGTACCGAGTCTGCAGATAGCTTGCTTCAGGTTGTCACTGTCTGCTTCAACGCATCGTTCTCCGACACCCAACTGTCCGGCCTCGTTGAGCCGGAACAGCTGACTGTTACTAGTACCGTGGCATGCTGCTGTACCTATTGAAGTAAAGACTTAATGTGTACTTGCTTTTACACGCGCCTTCGTTCGCGATAATGTAGATTTAACGTGCCCCTCGGAGACGGTACTGTTTACTGTATAAAAAGAGTCCTATGTCCTTTTCTGTACTTCTGTGACGATTTGTATTCCAAATTTCATGATAGGTTGAGTATTTAAGGCGTGAGAGCGTAACCATGAAATTAATGAACTGACATTCGAATTTTTATATTTAGAAATTATGATTAGCTTTGCCCGCCGTTTATAACTTTTGATACGGATTCTATAGTGTCTAAAAGTATTGTTGATTAATTTCCAAATAATCTGTCTATAGAAGCTCATGAAAATCGATGGAGACTAAAATAGTCTGGTGAAGCTGTAGAGGCCTGTCAGGCTAATAGGCCGGCAACACAATTGCGACTCCCCTGGTGTTGCTAGTGTCTATGGACGGCGGTGATCACTTAGGTGTTACCTATCTGTTCGTTTGCCCTCTATAATATATATACAAAAAAGCGTAGTCAGTTCGAAAAAAAAATGGAGACTAAATAAAAAAATAATTTTCGTAAATATTTTTTTTACGAAAAATTAAAAGTATTGTTGATATTTTTTATAACCTATAAATTGAGAAATGACTTATACTTCGTGTATACGAAATTTCATGAATCGGTGAAGCAATAAATATCAAAATCAGGGGTATATTAGATATCTATAATGATAACAACTTTTAAACATACCGAGAATTGTCTGTTTTAATTGCGTAATCGATTAACATCGGTTACTATTATTATTTTTTATTCGAAATCTTTTGATCGTTCTCTAACTGGTAATAATATTCAAAACATTTAACAACATTTTAACAGTTTTATATTGAATAGTAAATAATTTATTTTTTAAAGCCAATCTGATTAACTCCAGACTCTAATATACTAAACTAATATACTCTAATATACTAAAAGGCCCGGCGGACGTTGTCCTACCCTGATAATAGAAAATATATAGTTATGTGCATCAAATGCTTAAGGTAACTAATGTATTCAATTTAATAAGGATTAATACTGTATCCGTCTAAATAGCCTTCCAATTACCTCATTGTATGTGACCATTTGTAAGTTGATAAATGGGTATAGTAAGCTATCCTTAAAAGATAAGTATATACCATCACAGACTTTTTTGTAGATCTATAAAAGAGGAATATCTCAGTATGCATTGTTTTGTTATATCTCAAAAGAATTAGGCAGCGTTTTTGATGAAAGCTCCCCAGGCGACTTGACTTTTTTCAACACTTCCAACAATTATCGTTATATCTCAACCAATTTGAAAAAAACCTTGACAAATTATATACCTAAACCTTCCTCGTGTATTACTCTATCTATTGGTGAAGACCGTATTCCAATCCGCTCATTAGTTTTTGAGTTTATCGCGAACATACAGACAGACGCGGCGGACGACTTTGTTTTATAATATGTAGTGATAGTGATAATTATATCACAGAGCTATAAAAAATTAGTAAAACACTTTTTAACGTAACGTGACAAATTGTCGTGTTGTTTTGTTTCAGTTCAAAAAACTAATAAAATTAATCACTCAATTACTGTTTAATGACTACAGAAACAAGTACTAATTGTCGTTATATTCCAATATAAACAAAGTAATAATAATAATTATTATAACATAAAGGAAAAACAACTTCTTTTTTAGTACTTAAAAAAAGAAATTAAAATGATTTTCATAATTTTCTTCTACATACTAAATTATTTATTACTAGCAGGGCCGGCGGATGTTGTCATGCCTTGGTAATATAAAAAATATATATATACACTTATGTGCATGAAATGCTTAAGGCGGCTTGACTTTTTCCGATTCTTTCAACAATTATCATTACATTTCAATCAATTTACAAAAAAAAAACCTTGACAAATTATATACCTAAACCTTCCCGCATTGCAATCCGTTCTGTAGTTTTTGAGATTATCGCGAACTTCCGGACAGACAGACAGACAGACAGACGCGGCCGACGACTTAGTTTTATAATATGTATTGATACGAACATTTAATCAAATTAATTCGAATAAAATTTCTTCACTCACCTATATGAGAAGGTGCCGCTTTCCCCATAGTGTCAAGGCAGAGTCCTGTCGCTTTATTCTTCACCATACCCCAGTGCACGTTCTTCGGAAGTTTAGGGAACTTATCGTACACATCGTATGCAACATTCTCCATGAACCATCCGAAACTTTTACACTTCAATCGATCTTTCAGAGCCACTTGCTCGCTTATGTCACCCATATCTAAGAACCTCGCCATCGGTTCTCTCGTATAAAAGTATTCCTTATGTTCCTCATCGAACCACGTTTCTATAACTCTTTTGTAGTTTATCGTGATCAAGGAACCTTTACGATTCTTCGCTAAGTCACCGAAAGAATAAGGCATGAACGCCCTATACACATGTCCTACCCTGGAGCAAGGAACCCATTCTATACTACCACCACACTGCCAAATCTTGAAACTTAACTCGAAGTTTTCACCACCCCATACTAAAAGACCGGGATCGTAAGCTCCAATCTCAAGGAAGTACCTGCGGTTTATAGCGAAAAGACCGCCAGCATGAGTCGGACTTTTGTAAGGTTCCGATTTATGTTTATGACGATCAGCTTCTCTATCTGGGACTTCGTTTTCTTTATACAGCATGCCCCATTCGAAAATACCTCTATAATTCGTTCCGTGTTGGTAAACCGGCCTGTATTCGAACGTTTTGTGATCGACACCGTCTATTACGGGTACAGTCATGATTCTATAATCTCTGTAGATAGGAGCGAGTAGTGGCGGAAGCCAGTTAACATTGACCTCGCAATGAGCGTCGAGGAATACTATTACTTCGCCCGTTGCTTCCTGGGCGCCCCGAGACCTGGTCCGAATCAGACCTTCACGTTCGGTGTTTCGTATAACACGTACCTTGCCTCTCCAACGTTTTATATAATTGTCTAAGTTCTTCTTTAAATTGTGTTTATCGGAGAAATCGTCTACCTATGGAGAATAACGGTTTTTCAACATTTTGTTGGAAATTAGGTAACTTTGAAATTAATTAAACCCATAGAGTTAAATGAATTCTTCGTAAAATGTACCCAATATTTCTTGTGTCAATAATGTTAAAATATGTATAAATTATAATACCAAAAACACTGGTGTTCAATATAAATCATCGCAGTATGTTAATACAGAGACAACATATATTATGTTTATACATATGTATGTGCATGATGTGTTACAAGAACACCTGAGTAAATAATAAATTAAATTTGATATTACCAAAAACTAGCTATGAACAGTCGCTATGGTATAAAGATCGAGAAGAAATAGTATTTAAACATATAATTAATAATTAAAATTATACAGAGTATAACAATATTTGACAGATTACATTTCTCTGAATTTAGATTGTCTTTGAATTGATTTTTTAATTTAAAGCCAAAATACAATGAATTTATTGTTACACTAAAATCGTACTTCCGTACTGAAAACGTGTTCACTGCTTTACAAAATGATTAACTAACTTCTAATATCAGCACGTACATAACAAAGGTTTTTCGTGTTCCGGTATTATCAACGTTGCAAACTTATTGTGTATAATCTGGCACAGTCATAAACTGTATATAAAAAAAAATCCTGTTTCCATTCAAAGATTTAACAGTAAAATTTAGATAAGTAACTAAATAATTTTATATTATTTTTTTCACAAAATACTCTTTCATACCGTGGGTGTATTTTTATGACGTCAGAGCGTTACGTCGAAACCGAAATACCTTTGACAGAATTTTTGTTTCCATGTAACGAAAATGGAGTTATTGCCAACATAGGACTATCTACTAATAATCCTATCGATTATATATACAAAGCGTTCATAAAAATATAATTACAGTAATGTAATAAAATGAGAATCGAAATATAAGTATAAGCAATCTAACGATTTATTATACTTAAATCATATCGATAGATAAAAATGTACTATGTTAATGTTTTTTTTTTTTGTGAAAAATATAACCGTTACGCGCGGTTACTTACATTTATAAATGATTTCTAATAATATGAATTATGCTTCCTATAGAATCGCAGATAATATCTACAAAAATAAAATACCGCATCGAAATACAAAACATAACTTATCTACGTTAGATAAGCAAATTATAAAATGATGTTCACAATATCGCAATATAAGTGTTTTCATTTTTATACGAATTTGATAATTAAGTTTCTGAGAAGATAAATTCATTACACAAATAAATTACTCCGACAGGTTAATATTATCCATTGTTTACTTCAGTGCAGTCTTTATGGGATGGAATGAGTGACTTAAGCACAACCTTTATGCCTACTGCGCTACGGTTGTGGCATGAAGATATCCAAATACATTATACAGAGGAATATATAAAGACTCACCAATACAACTTCGTGCAAGATATCGGCCGGTGTCCGATCAAAAACAGAATATATTGTCCTCATAAGTACAGAGAATCCTTCGTTGTGGAAGACTATAATTACGGACGTTTTAGGTAGTTGTTCTGGATAGTGCCAATATTTACATTCGTCTAACCTTGTGTCTGGTATAGATCTAGTAAAAGGAAGACAAAGTTACTTTCATAGTTATTTTCTTCAATTTAAATTATGTACAGGCACTTGTGATTCATAAAGTTCTTATTTATCCAGAACATATCCTTTATAATCTATATTTATATGGTAAAAATACAGGTCATATGGGGTTCAATCACGCGCAAACTACTGAATACCTTAGCATAATGCAAATTAGTAATAGCAATTGATGTGAATGTTTTCATAGATGATTCTAGGTCAATTATTTTTTGCCATTGCCACTTTGTTTTTTTTTTAAATTAAAAGTTAGCAAAATTAGTTTCATACACTTACCTATTCATTGCAATGTCATCTGAAGCAGCTATATTCATACCATATTCACTCTCTGACTCAGCTATATCATTAGCTCTGTCTTGTGACATGTGATAAGGCTTCCCTTCTTCACCTGGACCTTTCACTATCCTCTTGTCTTTGGGCTCAAAATTACCAAGCTCTGTAAATGTTACAATTTTGAAGTAACTAAGCTAAAATCCTTTGAAACAATGATTGCTAGTAGAGTTTTCTGCACTGCATTGCAGTGACTAAAGGAAGCCTGAATCTTACAAATAATTAGAACTGTACTATAAAATTTTTGGGGTAGATTTTAGCACTTACCTGATTTAGTTATCAATGTCAAGTTGAAAATTTCATACCAAGTGCCTAGAAGTAGTAGTGGTCAAAAGGTTTGAGCAGTGAAATATCAATCTGAAGTGGGCTGGTTTAAACTCTGGTATGTATCAACATATTTTCTGAATATCACATACATTTGCTAATTTAAACTGGTAACAGTATCATATAACATTGTGAGTAAACCTGAACCTGAGAAATACTCTCATTGTATGTAGGAAAATATAGAACTAAGGATCTCTCCGAGTTTGAAAACGCCAATAACTCATGGGTTGGTGTGATGATTATGCCCATACCTTCCTTTGGGAAAAGGCCTATAGCCCTGTAGTGGATCTCTTACAGGCTGATGATGATGAAGTGTTTAAAGGCATTTTCTAGTAACTCAACTTGAGAACCCTCTTTATGCTTAATATTTTATCATCTTTGACCATATCTTCACTTAACATCAGGAAAGATGTTGATCTAATGACAACATACCACAAAACCTGAAGCACTAAATTCTAATACATGTTTTTCATCACATCTCATATAGAAATGAAAAAGTTAAAACTGAGAAAAGAATAATTTTAATTATTCATGGGCCAGCTAAATAAATAAACAACATTCATATACTTAATTTCGTTTCATGTCGTAATCATAATTTAGTATGTACTACATAAAATATTTATGGAATTTATGCGTGTTGTTAATTGTGTAATATTATATATTGATATATATATGAATAAAAAAATACATATGGCTAACCTGACTAATTTCGAAAAATGACAATAAACATTAAAGCAGTAGCTTATTCATTTTGTTAAATTTATAAAAACTGATATATCTTAAATAATGTACTATTGAGATAAAAATATTCTAAAATGAAATTTTCTTTATTTTTTTTATACACAGAATTTTTAATCTTAGGAGTAGACCTGATATCCTAATAAGCATATATGAATATTCTGCCACAGACGCATAATTTATTAGACATGTATAATGTGGTAAGAATATTCAAATTTTTCATATGTATATTTTTAAAACTTAAGTTGTATTACCCTGCTCAACTTTACTAATAGTTTTAAAGTTATGTATCGAAGTAAATTAAGTTTTACTACCGGCAAATTAATTACTACTTTTGTTTAAATCAATATTACTTTAAATTTATTATAAACTTAATGTTTACAGAGCATACAAATGTTTTCAAAGCAATGCACAATAGGTTTGATTGCCACGACAAAAACAATGCGAACTGCCGGCCGACTTAAATATAACTGTAAAAGTTTGTCGTACCTATTCCGCACTAAAAAAAGTAAATTCCTCATTATATTACCTGTTCTCAGAGTAGGGTATACATCACGGTGGAATTTATAGTAACTAACTTCAGAATCCGAAAGTAATACTTCATTATTACTGGTTAGATTCTCATTTGACCATTTGTGCAGAGCGTAAATTAAAACCAATAACACGGCGCAAGCTGCTACCATGCGAACTATTCTACCACTTCTTACGTTAGTGATTCTCATTTTTTAAATTAGTGTATAACTTGCGCATAACAAACTATAATTTACACAATTGCTACTATGTACAATTCAGATAACTCAATATTACGGTGTTAGAGTAAACGTAAAAGTCTGTCGATAATCAGTAGGCAACAATTCACTCTGGAAAGTCGGCGAGAGCTTTCAATGACAAATTGACAATTATGATGTTCAAGCGATAACGTCAACCAGGTAAGCATTTCTGTGTTTTTTAATTTATAGGTACTATTGGATACATATTCTTTAAGCCTAAATGGATAATATTTTTCAAATTTTTGAACATCGCTTTAATAGGATAAAACGATGACCTCGTTTTAAAAATGCACACAGAGTAATTTTTTGTAGAAATGCAATATCTATATTTGTTTTCATGTTTTATTATTTATAAGTAGCCAATAATCAAGCTATATCGTACAAAATGTGACACAGTAACGTTAAACAACGTAATTTTACAAATTTAAATAAAGAAAAAATTTAAATATGATATATTGATATCTCGCAACAAACTGTAGCATCTGTGTAAATGTGCAGTATTTGTCAGGAAAATACTATGCAAATAGTTACACGTTTGTTCACCGTTCATGTTGAATCATGTAATGCCCACCTAGTTTAAATGCTCAAGAACATGTTTGTATCGAGGAATCTCTGCACACTTTGTTTCTATTTCAAGCACAAGTCAAACATTTTTTTGTTTATCTGAATTAAACGCATGTGACCTATCATGAAATTCGGTCATCTTTAGGCCTATGCCTCAATACACATACAATACATGACTCAAATACAGTCCATCCTATAAAAATTATGTCCCCGATTTATCGCTCATAATAAAATAATTACATGCCATGTAATCTAAAATGCAAATGCATTGCCGTGATTATCAGATTCAACGAAGAGGCGTCAAATTTAGTGTGGGACATATTGACAGGTGATGAAATATGGATTTACAGCTACAATACCAAAACAGTAGCATTCAACCGCGCTCTTTGTTGGTGAGCCGAAATCAACTAAAGTGGCGATTGTGCAGTCTGCCGTTAAGTGGATTATTGTAATTTTTTTTAATAAAACTGGACACATGGCGACTGTTTATTTGGAGGATCATTGTACAGTAAATAGTAACTGGTACGTGAGCATTTTTTCCCGGAAATTACTGATGAACTCCATAAAAATACTGGAAAACGCCATATTATATTATATCGTGACAAAGTCAGCTCATACATGGTCAGATAGATAATCGAATGTTTTAAAGAGAAAAAAGTAGATATTTTTGAAGTTATACTTCTTTTGGCGCGTTAGGGAAAAATGATGAGAGTACATTTTTACGATGCGCGCGCACACCGTCACGAAAAACCGACATCCTGAAGTTAGCTATAGTCAACATTTTATTCAATAAAGTATGTATGTATTAAATACTTTTTTTCTATCGTTAGTATCGTTTTTTCTACAAACGTAGAATAAGGCGAAAGATAAAATTTTTGAAAAGAGTTTTATCTTGTTACGCCAAAGAAGTATAACTTCTAACGCGTGTAAATAAGTACACACTATTTTTTTGTGTACGTCTGTACAAAATCCTTTCGTGTTTTCTTCAAAATTCTACCTGTTTTCAGAATTCAATAATTATTTACGCGGTGAACAATTTTCAGCATCAGGAAAGGATGTTGGAGAGTATAAAAAGCATGTTTCTGAGACCACAACGGAGAAGTGCCATAAATGTTTTCAAAATCGGCTTATTCGTATGAAAATGTGCAGTGATTAAGATGAAGAGAGAATATTTTAAGAAAAAATAAATTCATTTTGTACCGTTCACAGTATTTCTTTCTTTACCTTTCGGAGGTTTTTAGTTTTTGATGTTTGTATGCTGGTTACTACCATTGATAAAATACTCAAATAAACTACAAAACACAATATTTAGGTTAGTGTGACAGTACATTGTTTTTGGTGTTATATGATTGGTTCCAAATTATTCTTTTCAGGAATCTAAAAAATCAGTTCACATTAAATCTTAATTTTTTTTCTTCACTGTAATTTTTGTGTCTATTTACTTCTTGCATTTTATGAAACATTCATATTACCATAATAGTAAATGCATGAAATTGGTGTTGATTTTATAAATATAACATACTACTGACAACCAGAAACAAATTTGGCTTACTGTATAAATCTCTATACTGTCTATGGTATTTCAAATTTGAATTTGTCGCTAACAGTTTGTTGATTGAACTTGTTCTTATTGCTTCGATTAGGTATTTACTTTCAAAATATATAATGGAACAAGGTAATTTATATATATTTCTTTTAACGTGTACTTTTTACTGTAATATATTAAACTGAATAAATGTAAAATCACATTCCAGTACAAGCATTTACGGTTGAAAACTTAATCAGTTGTTGGAATGAAGAATTTCAAGACCATAATATTACATTAGCTGCACTGAAAAGTCCACAAGAAGTAATGGGTGCAGTGTTAAAAATATTTAATCGGATTGGATATGATAGCGACAACATTATGTCGGTATGTTTATTTTTTGGATTAACTATTCTACACTTCCTACAAGTAATAACATAACTCGATTTGATAAAATTTATAGTACGGTCGAAGGATGATTCCAAATGTATCATTTATTGTACATTAATATACAAATAATATATCATTACCCTTGATCATTTAAACTAAGTATATATCTTTATATGAATTTATGATCAACAAAAAACTATGTGACACAAATATTCATCTGGCTGCAAGTTCATAAAATGTAGTTACAATGATATATATGCTAGATGTCTTATTGTGGCCACTAATTAATGTATTGTCTACCAATTAGACCACTGTACGTTTTCATTTTGGTTTATTATACCTTACCTAGAAGTAAATATTTCACCAAATGTGAGAACCTAAGTGATATGCCTTATGGATTTTTCTTTTGTTAATTTGAAGAATATTTTTAATGTTTCCATTATTCATTCCTTATAATAAACCTGTCACATCTAAACTCCGCGTGTAGAAGTTTTAGATTGAGTAAAAAAGTGATTGTATGTTGTGGTATGTTTGTTGTGTACTTTATCTCCTCTTTAATTTATATGTGGAAACATATTAATAGTTTTTATTTTTATTTTCATGTGTAAATAATTTAATAAAGAATTTAGACTGTTTTCCCTGAAAGATAAAAATTAAATGGTGAAGATAATGGGGTTATCTATTGTCAGCTTTCACTGTTAGCAGGTTAAAGTTTATAAGGTTTCCAGTTTTATTCATCTTGTATTTCATAACTTTGGTAGCTCCAAAATTTTTGTGTTCACTGCTGTCCTATGCTGGGAATAGCTTTAGTGGTAGTTTTTTAATACACTTCCATAGTCAGTCAACTTGAATTTCCTTTTGGAATGCAATTCAGTAAAAACTGAATATAAGAAAAAGTGGCATTGTTACTTTTGTATAGTTAACGGAATACATGTATAGGAATAAAGTCTTAAAGTCAAATTTAAATTTCATTTTTATTATTTTTTTTACTTGTGTTATGCAGTTCACCTGATGTGAAGATGGTTCTTGCAACCTATACCATATATACTTCACATATATAGAAGACTACAGTCCTAAATCTAAATTTAATAGTTTACTACTCCTGAGTGTTAAGTTGGAACATGTTGTGTCAATATTTATTGCAATGTCACTGTTTAATCTGAAACATAGGAGCGTGAAATAAGTGTTGTGTACTTGCAATCGAAACTTATATAAAATTTGCTACTTTTTCAGATCAAATGAGACAATTTCCACTAGTAAGGGATAGTTTTTGTACGCACACACAAGTAAAGTAAAAAGTTAATATTGCATGCATAATGACTATTCAGAAGCTCCTCCTCCATGTCGTCAAAAATAAGCAAAGTATAAATTTTGATGTCTACATAACTGTTAAAGGGACACATATCCCACACCAAATTCAAAATGTAGTGTATCAGTTATATAGGGTTTTATGTGAAATGTGCCCCTTTGGCTTTGTGATTTTATTTTTATCTTAAGCTTACAAAATGTCTGCTATATAATTGACAATAACAAAAAAATTATGCCCTCTTATGGCTATGCAAAGCGCGCGCCTATGTTCACATACACCCATCGTATTTGCAATTGGAATAGAATATTTTAAAGTGAATAAAGTTCCAGGTATCAGTCATGTATGAAATATTTTTATATAAAAACTACTTTCGTTTTTATTGTGAGCCTACTAGGGATCACATTATATTTAAAGTTTAGTATTGACTTATGTTATTTACATATACAACATCTTCCTATTTTCAGCCACCACCAGAAGAGCATCGCAATAATCATCTGGTTTACTATCAAGATTTACTACCGATTATTAACGTAACAAGATGTTTCAATCACTTGGTCTCAGTAATGTCACAAGTATACGCAATAAGTATTTCAAATTTCCTGCAACCGACTGCTTCCACGTCATACTCTATGCTGATGCTTTTATTCAATCTGATGCTGTTTAACGACGATAGGTTGAGTAAAATAGCACCGAGCGAAGAGGAACTGTTTAATAGAAATGATCAGGTATGAAGAACTGTATTAAATGTATACACATATATATATATAGAATTAAAGTGTTTCTTCTTTGTTTGGGTTAATTATTGGCAGATAGACAGTAGTGTAACTATAGGGCGGCAGAGGCTTGGCTAATGCTTAGGGTCCCGTCCTGATGGGGTAAATCAAAATATGTAATTTGGATTTATTAAAATATGACAATTTTTACTCAAACCCATCCAATGAGTTTGCTATGGGCCTCAGATGGTATAGTTACGCCACTGCAGATAGACTAACATTTCGAATTTATTATGATTAAATTTTTGTCATTACGCTTTTCCATGTTGACTAAGCAGTAATGAGAAATTTAATTGAATTAACTTACAATTAAAGAGATATTTAGCAATGAGAAAATTGCAATTGTAATACTACCTAGGAAATAACAAAACGATTTTCACTAGAACAAAGTCATGACCAATTATGAGCACTTTAGTATATTAATAACAAGACATAAATACCAGATACGTGTTATTGTGAAATTCTATCACAGACTTAATCTATAGATATAATAAAAATGAAGTGTCTGTATGTAATATCAAAATAACGACTTTTTACTGATTGAATATGAACGTATACACTATACTGATAACAAAAATACAATTTTAAAAATTTTTGTCTGTGTCTGTTTTTTCCGGGTAATCTTTGAAATGGCTGGATCGAATTTGACAGTAATTTCACTGATGGATAGTTAAAATTATATCGGGTGACATAGGCTACTTTATTTTAGACTAGCTATCATCCGTGGCTTCGTCTGTAGTACTATCGCCAAAAGGATTGGACCTATTTTCATGGGACTTTCACTGACAGATAGCTAACGTTATAAAAAGTAATTAAAGCTTTTTATTTTGGACTAGCTTTTATCCATGACTTCGTTTGCAGTACTATCTTCAAAACGGTTGAACCATTTTTCACGGAACTTTCACTAACAGTTTAGCTGATCTTATAAGAAGTAATTTACAATTATAAAAAAAAAAACGCATGCGGAGCTGCGGGCAACAGCTAGTTTTAAATAAAGTTAAGTAAATAAGTAAGTAAAATCGTAATTTTACTTCGCTATTTGTTCCATATTTAACAAAAGCAAAGCGATAGAGCATACTTGGTTAAATATTGGCTTCCTGTAAAACCTTACTAGGGGTAAGACTATAGAGAAAAAGTGCAAATTTTAATTTGCCTTATTGGGGGTAGATAATCTAAATTTGTTATTTTAAAACTGATATTTATTAATAAATGCTATCGTGTTGTTATTGCGAAAAACGTAATTAAAATGCGAGTTTAATATGTGCTATTTATATGGGACTCATGGTCCAGTTAAAAATGAAACTAGTTACTAAGTTTAATCAAGTCCTTTTGTGTTCCAGTTAAAAATATTAGAGGACAAAAAGAACAATTTACTTCAGATGTTAAATGAACAAATACAGAATAAATGCAAACGTCCTGAGAGATTGGAAAAAGTAAGTACATTACTGTACACTAGAGTGTTTCAAAAAATCTACTTTTTTTTTTTCTTCAAATGGTCGGCAAATTCTCTCACAGGATGTCGAACACGAAAAGACATCGTCAAAATGAAAGCTCTTAATTTGATGATTTAGAGGTTGCAGATCGCATTTTTCTATTTCCCGTTTAAATAATATAGGAAAAAAAAATACTTTGGAGTTTTATACCTTTGTATTAAAGCAACTTATGGCAAGGATCATCTTAAATTTTCATAGTAAATTTTGCCTCCGATCTGATTACATTCAAGTGTGGATCAAACTTAAACAAGAAATCGGAAATTAGCTTTTGTTCGCGGTTTCGTTCTTGTTAATTTATATTTGAGCTATACCTGGGGAACGGTGTTTTTTTCCTAGATAATAGGTACCCTATGTGCTTTTCTGTACCCTTGACAATGTGTATGCAAAATATCAGAATAATCGGTTAAGTAGTGAAAGCATAAGAAATAAAGTCATTCGTATTTATAATATTAGTCTGGATTCTGTAACCTTTTGTATTATAAATACGCTTGTCATATCATATTTGGAAGGTAGTAAAGTGTAGGTCCTTTTTAAAGATAAACGTTTTCAATTAACTTAATCTGCAGGTTTATAAGCTTATAGGCTGTCAAATTTTGGAAAGCACAAAGCTTGTTTTTTTTTTTATTTATTTCAACAGTATTTAAATATTTGAATTTTTACATATTATAAAATGAAGTCGCTTCCGCTGTCTGTTCGCTTAAATCTTTTAAACTATTCAACGGATTTTAATGCAATTTTCAGCAATAGAGTAATTCAAGAGTAAGGTTTATATGTATAAGACATATATATTATAGTACAGAAAAGCCGAATAATTCAAAAATTTGTAATGCGATGTGATGCGATTTTTAATCACTCCACACTGCCCCATATTAGTATCCACATTGCATACGTACGAAGCCGGGGCGGGTCACTAGTACATTTTATAAAATTCATATACAAGTTTTACACTATGTAAATAGTTGTATAAGGTGTGTTTTAGATTTATTAATATTTAGTTCAGGATTTTTTTTGAAAACAGTTTACGATTTGTATTTATTTAAATTTAACCATAATTTTTAATACACCTATATTAATAGATATCCATTAACTAATGTATGTAAGCGTGTCACTTCAGAATTGTCTTTGTGATTGTGAAGACAGGGTTTGTATGAAAGAATATTTTTTAAATAGTGAAAAAATTGTGTTAAACAATGTCCACATAAAGTTCAGTGAGTGAGTGAGACAGAAGACAGATTGATGTTCAGTTGCCATTTTATTTTAATACATTACGTGGTCATACTATAAAGGATCTACCTACATCCAGTATAATTGTCTCAGTTATTACACCCGTGGGAAGCCGAGGTGGACAGTTAGTTTATACTAAACATTAAGATCCTCTTTTTCAGTCAAACCGGAGGTTCTAGGTTCATGCTCTACATGCTTTTATGAAGAAGTTCGAACTGTTCTCATATCTAAAATCGTGCATTGTTTTCAGTTACAAAAGTCTATAATACAAACCGAGGAAGAATTGAAACTAGAAAGGGAGGGTCTTAGTGAAGAAAAACAAAAATGTGAGGGACTGATTGAAGAGAACCGTCAAGTGGAAATGACCTGTGAACAGAAGAAGACACAAAGAGATGCAGAGATAGGAGAGGTGGAGCGATTGAAAGCCATGAGAGTGTATGATGCTGATGATATCCAAGCTCAGTCGAAGCAGGCGGTGCAGCTTGTGCAAGAGGCAGACGAGAAGCTCAGCACTTTAGGCGATACTTTAATGCAAAAGGAGAATAGTTTGAAGAATTTGCAAACGACGAAGCACCACTTGGATACAACACTCAGTTTGCTGGATGAAATTCTTAAACAGACAGAGTGTTTAAAGTAAGATTATTTTTATGCAAATATTAAAATCATCATCATCATCATCATCATCATCATTACATCAGCCTGTGAGATACCCACTACAGGGGCATAGGCCTCTTCCTGAAGGAAGGAATGTGCAAAATAACCAACTACATTAGTCCATGACATATTGGAGATTTTATCACGATGTTTTCCTTCACCTAAAGTCCCGGTGCAGTCAAAAGGATTCGAACCTGTGTCTTTCGACGTAGTGTCTGAATATGTTGTCAACTGAGCCATCGCATGAGTCATCGCTTCAGATGCGCTTTAATTTATGAAAATATTGTATTGTGATGTTATGTGCATATATGACATACATGTATGCGTTTTATGCTTACTTCCAGTCACAGTGTAGTCACTTTGCAAGGTGTGTTTAGACTCGGAATCTTATATTGTTATTGGTTACTCAACATCTGGGTGATGTCTTTCTTTTATCGCTTTGTTCTGTGGGAATATTGAATTGAGATAGTATGATAGTGATGACTGTTGTTGAATTATAGATGTCTTGATGGATTTGGATTGCACTGTGCTTACTTCAAGTGACAGTGTAGTCATTTTGCAAGGTGTGTTTATACTCGGTGTCTTACATTGTTCTATGTTTTTCAAAATCTGGGTACTATGTTTCTTTATTGCTTTGTTCTAGGAAAATAGTTTAATTGAGATAGTATGACAGTGATGACTGTTGGTGGATTATAGACTTGTTGATAGTCACTGTTGTTGTTGGATTGTACTGCACTATGCTTACTTTCAGTCACAGTGTAGTCACTTTGCAAGATGTGTTTGGTCTTGTCTCCCATACTGATTACTGATGTTGGTTTTTTTGAATAGAGATTTTGAGAACCGCGACCTGGAGTCGGACAGCAAGGAAGGCGAGCTGGAGGTGCTGCAGACGGAGCTTGCGGAGGAGCAGGCCGCGCTGGCGGAGCTGGGCGCCGCGAGAGAAGATGCAGCGAGGACCAGGCACCAGGAGCAGGCCGACAGGCAGCTAGCCAGGACGAAGGCTCAAAGGTTACCTAATCAAAGTTGAATATACTTTTTTCAATTTAGACCTTGAGAAGGCGCTTATGAAGGTCAAACTCACGGTCTAGTTTACCTTTATTCTAGCTTTTGCTTGCGGTCCCATGGCAATGGTACATTTACTTTCTTTATGAAACACACAGTTGAGTAATTTACAGAAGGCATCGTACAAAAAATTCACCGAGTTCAAATATCTTCTCTCTTTCAATAATTTTCTCGAAGCCCAATTAAATTAGAGATCTGAAACTTCCAGGCTTTTATTATTTTTGCTTTTCTTTTTTATTTATTAATGCCCTGAGTACTATTTAAATATCTTTCTGGGGTCGATTAACTATTCTTATGCCCCTGTAGTCTTTTGCGGTTATTAATTTGTCTTATAAATAGCGTTATTTGTTTCGGCCACTTCAGAACATTGCTAAGGGAATAAATCGTAAAGCATTTGCTGAGTTATGATTGCTTTATAACTTAACAAAACAAGATTCATAACATTACATATGAGATATTAGTAATTTATTTACGCCTTACAAAACCATATAAATGATATCGTCAGGGTGACCATGTCTAATCAGTGTTTACTTCTGCAATCAATATCAATTTATCATTACAATGATATATTTCGATTGATAAAATTGATACGATATATCCTCACCGATGTTATAAATGTGAATATTTATTTTACTGGCCTAGATATTAGATATTTTTACTTGTATTTTTGCCGTCTCACGCGACAAGCACTATATTAGTAAAGACAAATATGAGCCAAGTACTTCTTTTCCGTTTGGAAAATGATTAAAAATCGTATTTATGAATTACTACGTTAAAACTAGAGGTGGAGGGAGGGCCTTTTTCATATACTACGAATGGCCACCAAATAGAGGCTTGGGGGTAAAAAATGTTGAAACATTGGTCACGTAGTATGGGTAATAAGGGGGTTATTCCCGACGGATACGTTAAATCTATATTAATGTAAGCGAAGCCGCGGGCATAGCTAGTTCAATATAATTGTGTCTTTAAAAATTTTCGAGTCCGAAATGAGTTGTTTATACAATACGTTCGTGCTTATGGGGAGCAGGGAGAAAGGTGATGTCGCTTACTGGGACAAGGGGTTTCGCTTACTGTAGCAAGGCGGGTGTCGTTTATTGTAATAAGGGAATGTCGCTTACTGTGACAAGGGAACGTCACTTACTGTGACAAGGGGGTGTCGCTTACTGTGATAAGGGGATGTCGCTTACAAGGGAACGTCACTTACTGTGACAAGGGGGTGTCGCTTACTGTGATAAGGGGATGTCGCTTACTGTGACAAGGGAACGTCACTTACTGTGACAAGGGGGTGTCGCTTACTGTGATAAGGGGATGTCGCTTACTGTGATAAGGGGATGTCGCTTACTGTGATAAGGGGGCGTCACTTACTGTGACAAGGGGGTGTCGCTTACTGTGATAAGGGGATGTCGCTTACTGTGATAAGGGGATGTCGCTTACTGTGATAAGGGGGCGTCACTTACTGTGACAAGGGGGCGTCACTTACTGTGACAAGGGGGCATCATTTGCTGTAATAAGGGAGGGGTGTCGCTTACTGTAATAAGGGGATGTCGCTTACTGTAATAAGGGGATGTCGCTTACTGTGTTAAGGCGGCGTCACTTTACTGTGATAAGGGGGGTGTCGCTTACTGCAATAAGGGGATGTCGCTTATTGTGACTAGGGGGGTCGGGTAGATCTAAGGAAACGTGATGTTCGCAGCTCATTGATCAATTTTTATATATTTAATTTTTTTTCTTACAATAGTAAGTTATTAATTTCACTTTTCTAATGAATGTATAAGTAGTTTTACGTATTTATCTGTAATTCTACAGTGGAGATCTGTCATTCGTGACGCAATATTGGTAGGGGGTCGCTGAAAATGTCTTATAGTTTGTCGAAGGGAGGAGAGGTCTAAATAGGTAAAAAAATGTTGTGAGACGTATTTTATGAACGAACCCAAAGCTAATTCCATGATATGTTATGTCATTTTTGTATTTAACAGTGCTCTACGAGAAGCGGAAGATAAGGAAGTGAAGTCACGCGAACTCGCGAAGAGGAAGTCGCAACGGAACCAAGAGCTCAAAGAGCTAACCGGGAAATATGAAGAGGAGAAGGCGAAGGGAATGGGGGAACTGGATGACATCAAAAATAACTTCTGCAATGAGGTATTTTTATTTTATAAACGTTATGTTTATATGTTCTGTTATCATACAGAATACTGTAAAGGTATTATAGAAAATATTTGAAAATGTAATGTAATTTATTATACTAATGGCCGAAATTCGACCGTAATAAGGGGCACTTTTTTATCGTTCAAATGTTTTTTTTTTTTTTTTCTAGATTAATTTATGTTTATTATTGTATAGTGTGAAAATTATAAATAAAGACTTCGACTCGTCAACTCCATCATCATCTTACCCTAATCCCACCTAAGTAGGGTCGGCACAACATGTTTTCCTTTACCACTCTCCCCTGTCAAATGTTCATCTCAGTATTCACACCTTCTATACACATATCATTTTTCACATAATCCATCCACGCCTATTTCGGTCTTTCTCTACTCCTATATCCGTTCACCTTCAAACTCAAATCTTTTGTTGTTACATGACTTTCATCTCTTCTTATAACATACCTATACCATGCTAACCTATTACTCTTCTCTGTCACTGGTGCTATTTTGAAACTTCCTCTAATATATTCTATCTTAATCTTATCCATTCTGGTTTTGAGGTAAATCCATTTTAAGATTCGCATCTCTACCACATATAATCTTTTCTTCCCAGCACTCGGATCCTTCAGCACTCGTCAACTTCATTAAAAAAAAACTTCTAAATATTTTTTTCTTGATGACTCTTCAATTCGTCAATAGCTACTAAACCAGAAAATAAAAAAAAAATCGGTTCACAAACTGGAGAAAATGTTACTGAACTGTTTTATCTTTGCCTATTTATGCTTAATATAGTAAACAGTAATATCCTGTGCCTACCCTTTTAGAGATATATCGTAAACATAAACTATACAATCTGTTAATTAAGATCCCGTTAAGGCTTAACAATTAAGTTATTCAAATAATTAATAAATATATACATATATTTGTGAGAGTATGCATTTATTTTTATATTCATTTTATTTTTTAAGTACATTGCTTGTGTATTCATACGAGAGATTAATTTAAGAGATTTTATGTATGTACTCTGAAGAAAAGGTCTTATAAATTCTGATAAATACAGTTTTTTCTACTGTTTTTATGTTTGTTGTGATCTTTGAAAAATATCTTTAACACATTTTTACAACTTTATTATTTTTTATTTTAAATGTTTTATTATGAGGAATTACAAGTCTACTTTTATGGGAAAAAGAGAGATTTCTTGGAAATATCAGACAGTGTCAGTAAAAAGTTGACCAGATCCTAAGAATGTTTTCATTGTTACCAAGTTTATTAATAACTTTTAACGAGTACAAATTCAATTTTTTCTCACTGTACTTATGATTCAACTAGGCTTTCCACGCTGCTTCGCTCGCGTTAATATAGTTTATACTTATCCCCCGAGAAAAATACAGTAATAAAACAGTTGTTAAAGCGTGAGAGAGTAGCAAACAAACTTACGCTAATATTTATAATATTATTTAAGGTTATTCTATGATTTTTTTATTGTCATTAGCTGAATTACCATGTCTTTTTTTTTATTGGAAATTATAAGACTTTTTCTATAGTGTTGCATATACAGACTATTTATATGTATTGATACTGGTATTAAGATAACCTTTGTTAAATTTTATCCTAACTTCTTAACCATAAGGGATAAATATTTTTAATTAGTCTTGATAGGAAGTTCCTGAAAAGTACTCTACTTATTAGTGAAATGATTTTTTTTTAATCAGTTAAACTGTTTCGGAGATTAATCTGGACAAACGGACAGATACGGCAATTTTATTTATGCATAATATATCTATTCATGAACGTGACTCTTGACTCACTTCATGTTGAAAAAATGATGGCAAAGGTTATCGAACGAGTGATTAGTAAATATGTATAGTTACGATAATTTATGCAATTTAACACTGGACGGGAGAAACTAGTTTAATTAAAATCGTCTGAGAGACATTATATGACGAACCAGATACGAAAAAAAGGGGAATCACTTTATATATGTCTTTGTTCACTCGATTAGTCATCCCTTTGTCTTTCCTTACGGCCTTTTCCTTATGCAAATGTTTGTCGTGTTACGTGCAGCATATAAACAAAAATCTATATTTACAATTTACCATAAACGATTAGTTGAAAATTAAACCGTTTACATCAATACATATTTCATACGCAGAGAGACCAGAAGTGATCTTATGAGCTCGTTATATAAAAGTCACTCATGTACGGGGATCGAACCTATGAACTCTTAGTCAATACTAGGGCTCATTATCACTGCGCTAAGAGGCATTTGTTGGTTAATGTAAAAAACTGATTAAAGTAATTAAATATATAAATTTAAGTAGAATATTTTAATTTTTGATAATTTGCTGTTTTGAGGAAAGTTCGATTCTTCAATTTATAGAACTGCTATATCCATAGGTTAGATTACTTAATAATGGCATAGATAAACTTAGAACATATTTGTATTGCGTCATAAAAAAAGCGGTTTTAAACGTTGTAAAACGTAACTGAATTTATTCGAAGAGATTACGTTATTTTGATTTTGTACCTTACCAGGATTGATTCGAAGTGAGTGCTATTTTTTATGTAGTACCTTACCTGAATTAATCGAAGGGAACGCAACATTTTTATATTGTACCTTATAGGGATATATTCGAAAGGAACAGGGTATTTTGATTTTGTACATTACCTGAATTTGTTTGAAAGGGAACAGGGTATTTTGATTTTGTACATTACCTGAATTTATTTGGAAGGAAACATTATTAGATATATTACGATAAGCCAATTTCATTTGTTTTTCAGTTAAAAAAAGCCGAAGATATACTGCTGAAGAAGGTCGCCGATGTGAAGAGACAGATAGAGGAGAAAATACGTAGTCGAGCTTCCTGATTTTACCCTTACCTTGATTGATTGTTAAACATTTATCTGATACTAGCTATTTAAATATAATAAAGAGTATTTTTAATAACATTTTGTTTTTGTATATTCAGTTTATATTTTCAGTGATATTATTTGACATTTATTGTTGTAATAATACTTAGATATTTTTTACACGTGTTTCGACTCTATGTACATTTATTTAGCATTCTCCGCAGTTTTAGGTGGATTTGGATGGTTGGTTTTGGTGGGATTTGGATGCTTGGTTTTGGTGGATTTGGATGGTTGGTTTTAGGTCTGCTTGGTTTGCTCGATTTTTACTTAAAATGTGTCGTTAGATTCGTCTTGTTTCGTCATTCGTCTTTGTTGGAATGTCGATCAAAAATTGTTTAAGTAATGACATGTATGAAGAATAACTATATGTATGAAAGCGCGTCATTTCAGAACGGCTGAACCTATTTGACTAATTCTCTTTTTGTTGTGTTCGTAAATGTCAGGACAAGGTTTGTATGAATGAATGAATGTTTGAAGAATCCTATGGAAAAAATTAAAATTTTGGATTAAAAAATCTCCATATAAGAAAGACAGTGAGGCAGATAACAGTAGGTAAATTTTCAAAAATATTGACATTTTATTTAATTGCACTGTGTTACTCTGAAGCGAAGATTTGGTTTCATTTCCTCAGGGACAAGCAAATAGTATTTCGATAAAAAGTCCTCGTATAGTTGTAGGTTCCTTAAGATTTCTTTTAAATTTAATGTGGTTTGTAATAATTGGCTGAAAAGTAAGGAAGATAGCAAATATTACCTATGGCCCGGTTGAATCAATTGGTATTTCTTTTTTGTTTATTTTGTTATTTGATCACATTTGATCACAATCTTAGCTGATGTTAAATGACGGTAACGTCTTAAACCTTGTGGAGGTTTGTCTTGGCAATAAATTTCAAATTGAGGGTGGTAGCTAGCCAAGTGGGCTTAGAAAAAACCATGCCAAGAGGCTATAATTTCTTCACGATGATGCTCAGTAAACATGTGGCGTCAAATAGTAACGTGATAAACTCAGCTTAAACCTAGTGAAAGACTGTCTCTCAAGTGAAGGAGTCTAGAACAAACATATAGGTGTGCTGGGCGATATATTTCAAATTGAGGGTGGTAACTAGGCAAGCGGGCTTAAAGAAAGCGCTACCACCGTGCTATAATTTCTTCACGATATTGTTCAGTAAACATGTGGCGTCAAATAGTAACGTGATAAACTCAGCTTAAACCTAGTGAAAGACTGTCTCTTAAGTGAAGGATATATTTCAAATTGAGGATGGTAACTAGGCAAGCGGGCTTAGAGAAAACGCTACCACCGTGCTATAATTTCTTCACGATATTGTTCAGTAAACATGTGGCGTCAAATAGTAACGTGATAAACTCAGCTTAAATCTAGTGAAAGACTGTCTCTTAAGTGAAGGATATATTTCAAATTGAGGGTGGTAACTAGGCAAGCGGGCTTATAGAAAGCGCTACCACCGTGCTATAATTTCTTCACGATATTGTTCAGTAAACATGTGGCGTCAAATAGTAACGTGATAAACTCAGCTTAAATCTAGTGAAAGACTGTCTCTTAAGTGAAGGATATATTTCAAATTGAGGGTGGTAACTAGGCAAGCGGGCTTATAGAAAGCGCTACCACCGTGCTATAATTTCTTCACGATATTGTTCAGTAAACATGTGGCTTCAAATAGTAACGTGATAAACTCAGCTTAAACCTAGTGAAAGACTCTCTTAAGTGAAGGATATATTTCAAATTGAGGGTGGTAACTAGGCAAGCGGGCTTATATAGAGCGCTACCACCGTGCTATAATTTCTTCATGGTAATGTTCAGTAAACATGTGGCTTCAAATGGTAACGCGATAAACTTAGCTTGAAATTACGGTTAGTATGCATTTTATTGTCAACAATTCCTCATTGTTTTTAGTACCACTACATAGTATAAAACAAAGTCGCTTTCTCTGTCCCTGTATCCCTATGTATGCTTAAATCTTTAAAACTACGCAACGGATTTTGATGCGGTTTTTTTTAATAGATAGAGTGATTGAAGAGGAAGGTTTATATGTATAATAACATAAATTAAATAGTAGAGAAATACTGTTATTTTTGAGGTTACTCCAAATTTAACGCGTGTGGGCCACGGGCAATAATGAATAAATCAAAACTACTGGATCGATTTTAATCATTTTTTCAGTGAATAACATAGACTATATATTTTATATACGTGCGAAGTCGGAGCGGGCCGCTAGTTACCTGATAAAGTTCGAAAATGTGAGATTTTTTTTTTTGGTAAAATTCTTTTATAATTGACCATAAAACATAGGAACGTACATAGATTTCATCAGTAAACGTTATCGTGTATTTGGGTATTGACAAACAGTTCCGCATGTAGTCGGCTTTATCTTTTATTGTCCTTAGAGGTTACTCATCAACAAGGCTTATGTAAGGATATATTTCTCGATATATTATTGTAGGAAAATATGTATGAAATGAATTGGTTTTAACAACCTCAAAAGATATCGTACGCTGTATATATTGTATTGTATTTAATTGCAAAAACAATTATTGACGCATTTGAAACTTTTAATATTATTCTTGTTATTTATTGATATGGAATGAAAAAAAAATACCAATTAATTAACCACGAAGTAACATTGCTACAAAATTGATATTTCTGATAATAGAGTGCACTGAATAAGTTTCTGAACAAGGGAAAAACCGAAGAATATACCTAGATATTATTAATCCGATTTCTTTTTCTAATCCGTTTTGATTAAGACCAGTGTACGCATAAAGGTATGTTACCGGATAATTATTAGTTTTTGGTAGGTAATTTTGACGTCCATAAGCACCTTTTTAAGTACCTAAATGGAATAAAGTATTTTTTAATTTTTAAATAATTTATCAGAAAGGGTTTTTGGCGGGATCTTGGAATGTCATATAGTGGATTTTGTATTTTATTCATAATCTTGTGTTATTTTGCACTATATTTTCTAATATTCATGGCGTTTTATATAATACAGTTTGGTTATTGTATGATAATATCACGGAGTATGAATACTGACTTGCCGCAAAAACTTTCTGGAAAGTTCTAACAAGACGGCCAGCATTCATTGAAATGAACGCATACAACTTATAATATCATTACCTACTCGACAATGGCTGTAATAATCCACTAGAATATCGGTTGATCCACTAGAAAATAAAATAAAAGAAATAAAATATATCAGAGAGTATATAAGTATCGACGGAACGACACGATATTCATATTAAGATTTTCTATCGTAATGTTAAAATACGAATGTGAATTACGCTTAAGCGTTTATTATGATTTTATGCCTTAATTTTAAATTTTGCAAACACGTCAGGAGTACAGAAAAGGATATAACGTACTTTCACCCAGACAAAAATGACTGTCCCCGAGGGATGGATCAAATCTACGTTAACGCGAGCGAAGCGGGGAGCTTTAGCTAATTTTCTTACAATTTTTCTTTAAAATGATGACATATCTTGCACTGAATGAAGTTTTGTATCGCGAGGGGCTTTACAAACAATAAATTAACGAACGGGAAATACAGTCGGACTCGACAATCAATTGTGGTTCACGCAAATAATTACCCCGTGTTGGATTCGAACCGAGAACAATTGGCGTAACGACATAGGCGAGGCGAGGGGACCACTTAAACCATAATGCGATTTTTTTCTGTCGATTTATTTAAGACCATAGAGGTTTCATCAGTGGCCATAGATTAATTATTTCTATATATAAGGGAAACCAAACAATTGGTATCGTGTTTCGTATATCGAATATCTTTTTTAACAACAAGATAACCTATTAACTTATTAACATAAATAACTGTGATAACTGCACCAGCGTAATTCGAATACACGTATGAAATATAATTAATGATATAATTAATATAATCAAATTGAAATGTGAGTTATATTTTACAGTTTTTTTTAAATATACTCCTCATGTGCAAAATTTCATTAAAATCTGTGAAGAGGAGATAGATTGTTAATTTTTTTGAGTATTTTTTTTTTGCGAAGTCTACAATTTATCGATAATATCGTATACTTAATAAACTTAGAAATTAGATATCTTTTTTTGTGTACGAAATTTGGTAAGATTAAATAATATTTTTTTGTTCACGATTTGTAAACGTGTTATTGATAATTTTTATTAATCTTTAATTTTAGTATGATGTATGTATATTATTGGCTTAATTTTTTTTTTCCTAAAATTGGTTAAGAACGGAATAAATTTTAGCTTTCACTAATGGTTTTATTTACGAGATCTAAAACTATTAATTACCTTTTGATTATTTTTGTAACTGATCCACTTTTGAAAGACATACTTCTTCTGTATAAAATTACTTTAAAATCGGTTGAATAAAAAAATCTTAATATGTTGTTTATGATTTCTAAACTAATATAATTAACATTATTATATTTCAATAAAACAATGATTCGTAAATAATTATCCCATAAAAACGCACGCAGTGCCGCCTGCAATTACTAGTCTATTTATGTAGTTTTGTTGTTGTTGTAGTTGCACGAACCGTTTGTATCCGTAGCGGTTTGACACTCGGACAAAGCGATAAGAAGGATTCCCCTTTACCGCATGCAGAGGATAAACATAATTCCGTGCATATATAAATATATCGCGCGTTGATGTACGACTCCATACGTCTAACGGCATCGACGCAGGTGACACGACACGCGTTTAAAAATGATCAAGTACATTGTTTTGTTTGCCGTCCTGGCTCTCTCTTTGCATAATTGTGAGGGGAAACGGTTCACCAGATGTGGACTCGTCCAGGAGCTGAGGAGACAAGGCTTCGACGAGAGCCTAATGCGTGACTGTGAGTGTTGTTCTCAGTTATTATAGTTAGTATCCTAAAACGAAGTAAAAGCGCCGTCGTTTCAGAATTGAATTGTGTTTATAATCAGGCTGACGTTGTCGTGTTCTGATAAAAAAATCGATTCCATACTTTGTCGTTTAATAGAATACGAATATTACACTACTAGCAGGCGCGGCGGACGTTGTCCTCCCTTGATAATAAAAAATATGTACTTATGTGCATGAAACGCTTAAGGCGGTTTGACTTTTTCCGATTCTTTCAACATTTATCATTATATTTCAACCAATTTACAAGAAAACATTGACAGATTATATACCTAAACCTTCCCAGTGAATTACTCTATCTATTGGTGAAGACCATATTACAATCCGTTCAATAGTTTTTGAGTTTATCGCGAACATCCAGACAGACAGACAGACGCGGCGGACGAATTTGTTTTATAATATGTATTGATAATAGGTTATCGTTATATTATTATGACTCTTGAAATTTAATCTCATATCTTGGTAATACCATCACGTACTTCTTAGCGTGTCCAGATCACCGATAGATAAAGCTATAACCTTCATATTACGGCTAGGTTTTGATGTTTTCCTTCACATATTCAGCCTTTCTGTATACTCAAGCTACGTCGGTTGATGTATTGTCTAAAGATGCTGCCACTAACTTCAATCATCACACTGAGCTATCATCGGTTGTATCAATCACGCAGAAATTTTAGAGAAAATTGACAATATACTTGGATATAGTTAAATATTTTTGAAGGCTGAGTCGTGATAGAATACATTGTGATGTCTTCTTGGTTACCAATACCGAATGCTGGCTATCTGTCGTGAAGTATTTTGTAATGTATTTCGGGAGCTGTATTTGAGAGTCGGTCCCTAATTGAAGCAATGTATATAGAAATAGCATTGAAATGTGTATTTGTTTGTTCGGATTAATTTAAAATAACTGAACCGAACAGACAGATATAGAACGTTACATAGTTTTCAGTGTACTTTCAGAGGTAAATTAAAACCGTTACATTAATTATTGGAAGTTGGTTCAGTTCAGTAGTTATAAATAAAGAATACAATTAAACGAATAGAAACAGCCCGCAATAAATTCTGATAAAACGTATTTTTACGAAGTTGTCCGCAGAATAAAAAAAAAAGTTGATTAAATGGGAGAATAAGTCAAGTTCAGTAGATAAGTCCATAAGGTAATCTGTTTACACTCAAAAAGATTGTTTTATGTATTTTATTCTTTGAAGCCATGATAGCTCAGTTGTGTTCGGGCACAGCGTCGAAGGACGTAGGTCCGAAACCTAGCTACTGAGCCGGAGCTTTCGGTTGAAGGAAAACATCGTGATGAAACCACAACATGGTGGTAAGGCTTTTTCTAAGTCCGCCTGGTTAGCTACCACCCTCAAGTTGAAAATTTGTCGGCAAGCACCTGTTGGTGTGTTCCGGCACCTGCACTTGAGAGCCAGTCTCTCTCTCTAGGTTTAGCGTGACTAGCATCTTAGACTACATCATCATTTAACATCAGACGAGAGTGTGGTCAAACGCTAACTTTTTTTTAACGCTAACTTAAAACTTCTTTGTTACTTTGTAACAAGTATGTAGCAACAACTTCTTTGTTACTTTGTAACAAGTGTGTAGCAACAATTTCTTTGTTACTTTGTGACAAGTGTGTAGCAACAACTTCTTTGTTACTTTGTAACAAGTGTGTAGCAACAACTTCTTTGATACTTTGTAACAAGTGTGTAGCGCCAACTTCTTTGTTACTTTGTAACAAGTGTGTAGCAATAACAACCCTAATTTTACAAATTGCTTTTTGCGTTTTTACAGGGGTTTGCCTCGTTGAGAACGAAAGTAGCCGTTATACTGATAAAGTTGGTAAAGTGAATAAGAATGGATCACGAGACTACGGCCTCTTCCAGATCAATGACAAATATTGGTGCAGCAAGACTTCGACCCCCGGAAAGGATTGCAACGTGACTTGTAATCGTGAGTATCTATTTCACTGATATCAAATAAAATTCACTAGATATCTGCAGGGGGCATATCAACAGTGTCTTATTTGTTTTGGGTGCAGTATTTATGTCAGCTTTGGCGTTGTATATATATTAGTATAGTGAGATAAAGCATACGCAAGGTCCCGACTGCGAGAAAGCCATGCGTACGTACAGCTGAGTTTGCTATGTCCAGGTCAGAAGGGTTTTTTAGTAGGTTGATATTATTTCAGCTCTGTACTCAAGCTAACTTTGGCTCGGATTCATTAGGACTGCACTCAATTTTAAAGTGTATTACATATAGCTATAGTAACTACAGTGTCCAATTATGACTAGATGGATCTTTAACAAATTGTACTAGAGAACCATGTTATTAACATGTTAGATCTTGACATTACTGGATAGAAGCTTAAAGTAGATGGGTTCTTATACCAGAGCGTTTGTTTTCGGCTTTATAGATTGGGATAGTGGATTCAACAATTCAAGTTCTACGTTTGTGTATTTCAGAGCTCCTGACTGACGATATCACCGTCGCGGCGACCTGCGCGAAGAAGATATACAGACGCCATAAGTTTAACGCTTGGTACGGATGGTTAAACCATTGCCAAAACTCGCTACCGGACATTAGCGACTGTTAATACAACTGTTGCGGAAACCAACTAAGTAATTCTCGAAATTTCATGTCTCGTGTTGATAAAAATTTAATATTAAAAAAAGAATCCTCTCGAAAAAGTCAAAATTTTACTATTATATGATTTTTTTTTTTATATTTGTGTTATTTAAATCTAAAGCGTTTTTGTACTTTTTTTTTACATATGAGAAATAAAGACTATATAATAAAAATATACTTCTTTCATTTTATTAATATGATTTTGTTGGAAATGGATAGAATGATCTTTCTTCAACAAGGACAATACGGAACCGAAGTTCTTTGTATCTATATATACAGCCGAGGTAAAATAAATGTTTTTTTTTTTACAATGAATTAAATGGAACAATAACCGAAATCAAGGGATTTGTTAGTCAACGTTTCCTTGTTGATTATGTTTATCGGTTGATTAGATGACAGCCGACCAATCATAAGTAATTATCAGTGATACGAAGTACGCAAATATATTTCTCGATATTTACGCAGCGAATAACAAAAGATACCAATACATTAAGAGTCAATAAAAATATTCATTTGATATTTGGAATAGACTTAATAACATATACTATTAGACTAGATGACGACGCATGGTATGCAGAAGAAAGTGGGAATGACAGAAAGCTATTTTTCATTAAATATTATTTCATTGGTGTTTCACAAAAATCATAGGAATAGATCGTTGGTTGCGTATAGAGCAACGTCTCGCTCGTAAATCAAGTACCCACGTAAAAATATATAGTTTTAATTAAATATCTCAGGATCATAAGTGACATATGTATATAAACGTATGAATTACAGCTATATCTTATACCTACATGTATTCTAGTTTTTACGATAGAGTGTGACAACAAAAAAATACTGTATTTTGTATTAGTATTGTAATTTTACATACTCAAGTTCATGTTTACAGTAAACAACATATTTTTGCTAAATTTCAGGCAGATCTAGTCTCAAAATAAAATAGCCTAAGTTAGTTCTTATAACTCCAGTTATCTGCTAGTGAAAGTTATGTGAAAATCGAGCCAATTGTTGTTCTTTAATGTTTACTTTTTTAGTTGTTAACAGTATCTTAGTATATTAGCAGCTGTCCACGACTGCAACTTTATATACGAAGATACCACACATTATCTTCGTGCAACTCTAACGGTTTCCCTAGCGCACTCCGAGACAGCTCTCAGATGGCAGATTTTTTTTTCAACTCTCTTGACGATAGTCATACATTGGACAATCTAAAAAACATTTAAACAATACATATAAGCGTATATAATATTGTGAAGTATAATCACATCAGTGGAAAGTTTCATCAAAGTCTGTGTTGTAGTTTTGACTAGAAAGACTAACCGACATCTATTGATGCTCACAAATTTTGTTTATAATATTAATAGGATTTTCCGTGAAAATATTAACCGGTTACTTATCAGGGTTCAAACTATACAGATATTTAAAGATAGCCCGGATAATATAAGTTAAGAACAGTCTCTTTTGTGAACATGAGTCTAAAAATCAATCAAAAATAAATGTATAATACATTAACCAATTAGAAACGAGGTAGGTTGTGTAGTAATGGCTTGGGGTTCAGATTAAAAAAGTGATCAAAATTTAAATTATGCGTACGACAGATAAAAACTAAGCCTGTTTAATATACATGGCGGCGGTTTATTGACGCATGCGCGTGCCATCGACTCGCAGCACCGCCGTGCGCCGGGCGGTCGGTCTAGCAACGTTACGCTAGAAGTTAGTTCCAACGTTGTTGTAGCCCGGTGATGTCCGCGGTCGGATGGGCGGCGCTGGTTGGGCGCGCGGCGAGGCGCGCGTCGCGGACGATTCCGATTTCGAAACACTGAAAAGCCTCCTCGCTTCCGATGACGGCTGGAACTTGGAATATGAGAAGGAAGGCGTCAAAGTCTGGGTGGAGGATGCAGCGCACGGCGCTCTCCGCACTGTCAAGGTTTGTATTCGTAGCAAAACGGCTACACAGAAATCAGCTTCACCGGCCGCCTTAGTTGTTGCATCTTGTGTCTATGTTCTTATAAATTTACTATGAAATTAAATGTAAATGTAAAGATGTTTTTAAGTTTAGGAAGTATTGTACAATTTTGGCATAAAAATAACTTTCATAATTCGTATGGATATTATCAATTGGATAAAGTACATTTGTGTTACTTAAAAATCATACTAATTATAAATTCGACAACATTGTTTCAATTCAATAAAAATATGATAGGCGAAGTTATATTTGTACAATTACGAACTATTCCGGAGGCTACACGTAGACTTAAAAGACCCTCCTTTATTGGTTTTCTTTCCGCCACATCTTTACTTAATGTTAACTAAGTTTATTGCTATATTCTAAAAGGTAATAATGAGAAAAACTATTTGTCCACAATACAATTATGTGTTACGTAAGCGGACTTACATAGAAAAGTTTGGAGAATAGATAAATTTACATAATCATTATTATTCAAGCGTAAAAAATTTACGATTTCTGAATATAGGGTTAATCAGTTATGACGATCTAACGGGTAAGCACTCTGGGTTATGCGACATTTGACATAATTTCTCGAGCCAAGAAAGTCTTATATTATGAAATCATTTTCGATTTGGTAAAGAATTTACTTTTTTTCTTTTTTTTTCGAACTGCCCTACACTGTTGGCTTCGTCAGGCCTCTACAGTTCCACCGGACTACTAAGGGGAGCGCTTAAGGCACTCACCCGATTTGTTTAGGCGATTAGCGCAAGGGCACTCGGTGCGCCTCTGCTTGAACTGTCGCCGAATTTCCCGATTTCACTAAGCTAAGCTAAGCTCTCTATCCATTTCATACACATATGAATTGAATATGTGTATCTTTCATAATTTTATAATAGGAACATAATACAAATTGTTGAGATTTCGCGATATATAATTAGTATAACTTACGCATTATAATCATAATTGTTACTATCAATATATGGTCAACTGGTTCACGGTTAGATATAGGTCCTTCATCAGGTTCACCTCTTTATCCGATTACTGGTACTCGAAAATCATTTTTTTATATTATTACCAGCTTTCGTTTGCGTATTACTAGGTATATTCAGAGGGAAGTGTGGATATCCTAATTCAATTTCCAAGTTACCACCTGCCTCTGTGAGAAATTTCATTGCGATCCATTCATAAGCTTAGTTATGAATAAATAACAAACAGACAGAGTTACTTTCGCATTTATAAGATTGCAAATATAGATAGTCCACCTGCTTAAAGGTAACTTGCATTTAGTAAGCGAACAACAGCGACAATTGGCTCATAGAAAATGATACTACAAGTATTGTACAAAGACTGATGACAATAGAATATACAAAGAAACGATGAGGAGTCATTCATTAAATTGTAATAATCGCCTTCCATTTTTTCGCGTTAGAGAAGATGTAATTGTGAAGGTAAGAGAGAAGAGATATGTTAGCATCATTAAAAGCTTCCATATATTATCAATAAAGTACGTCTGCATGCATAAGATATCCGATGCCACATGAATACAGATAGTCATATGCCAGAAAGATATACAATTAACCAAACTATTTACTAGCTTTATTGAGGATATGATGAAGACCTTTAATTGCAAACAAAGAGGATATAACAATTATACTAAAACAACATCTGTAGCGGCGTTTGCGTTAGCACACTACTTTGTATCGTGGACTTAATGAAAGAAACTTAGTGATTTATTGACTTTAATTTCGTTTTATAATTTTAATGTGTGCGCGCGATTTGAATCTAGTTATGGAGTGACGTTTGTGCGGATGCAACTTCATGTTGGTTGTCGTAGAACGTTTCGTTCCGAAACAACATCATATCCGCTCCTTATGGATTATATTACACACGATCCAAAAGTTATTCGTAGATTTATACGAAGGATTTCTGAAAGTTTTTTTTAACACATTATTGGCTGAAGATTATATTAACAGTATATTAAATGACGATGAGGTCCAAGATGATAACTCATCAAACCTAGAGATAAGTCTAGTATCAACTCTCAAGTGCAGTTGCCGGAACACATTTTGTTCATCAAGCTTTTTTTCATTTCGTTTTAAAGCATTTTCACTTGGTGGTTGTAGCTCTTTATATGGGCATTAGATAAGTCTTACCACCGTCCTATGGTTTTTTTTTTTTTTTTTTAATTTGTAGGGGGCAAACGAACAGGTGGGTCACCTGATGGTAAGTGATCACCGCTGTCCATAGACACTAGCAATACCGGAGAGTCGCAAGTGCAGTGCCGGCCTTTTAATATACGTGGGCCTCCGGCGCTCTCATTGGCCGAACGAAACGCAACAGTGCAAGCACTGTTCCTTCACGTCGGCTTTCTATGAGAGGGTGGTACTACCCCGGGCGAGCCGACCCATTCATTCTGAAACCAGTGATAGCTTCAGCGTAGCTCTACCACCTACAAGATTATTACAATCTTCTACTTTATCGAAAGTTTCTGCAATCGAAGCGGTGTCCTCTTGTAAGCTGTAATATCAAAGACCATAATAATATATGACTTTCGCAACGTATTTAATATAATAACTGTAGCTATTTTTTGTGTCAAAGGGGTTTTCAATTCCTTTTTAATGCGAATTTTAGCACAGAAATTATTTATTCAAATCAGCCCATTAAGTCGCCTGCGAAAGATAAATGCAACGTTAACTTTCAGAATAAATTCCACAACGAGGACGGTGTGAAAACGGAGGATAAATACATTTTGTTTGCACATTTTAAAATGAACAGACGAGTAACACAATTCCTTCTGTTATACTCGAATATATTTTTACATTATACGCTTTCAGTGACTGGAGGCATTTATTTAGAAACTAGCTGTTGCCCGTAGCTCCGCATGCGTTTTTTTTTTATAATTGTAAATGACTTCTTATAAGATCAGCTGTCTGTTAGTGAAAGTTCTGTGAAAAATGGTTGGGTAAACGCTAGTTCAAAATAAGAGCTTCAATTACTTTTTATAACGTTAGCTATTTGTCAGTGAAAGTTCCATGAAAATAGGTCCAATCGTTTTGGATATAGTACTACAGACGAAGCCAAGGATGACAGCTAGTCTGAAATAAAGCACCTGCTGTAATTTTAATTATCCGTCAGTGAACTTTCTGTCAAAATCGATCCAGCCGTTTCGGAGATTACCCGGAACAAACAAACGGTATACTTAATCGTGTATATTTTTTTTTTTTTTTTTTTTTTTTTTTTATGAGAATGGAGGCAAACGAACAGACGGGTTACCTGATGGTAAGTAATCACCGCCGCCCATGGACACCTGCGACACCAGAGGTATCACAGATGCGTTGCCGGCCTTTGAGGAAGGAGTAGGCTCGTTTCTTGAAGGTCTGTGGGTTGTATTGGTCCGGAAACGCTGCCGCTGGGAGTTCATTCCAGAGTGCCGACGTACGTGGGAAGAACGCACGTGAGAACCGCACAGTAGACGACTTCCAACCATCGAGATGACATTGATGGAATTTCGTTTTATGGCGAGTCGTTCGGTAATGGAACTCAGCAGCAGGTATCAATCCGAACAGTTCTTCAGAACACTCTCCGTGGTAGATCTTGTAAAGGACGCAAAGTGACGCAACATCCCTACGAAGCTCCAAAGTGTCGAGCCCTAAGGAAAGCACCCGGTCGTCAACGATTCTAGCCGCTCTCCGTTGGATTCGGTCAAAAGGAAGTAGATGGCATTGCGGCGCTCCGGCCCAGAGATGAGAACAGTATTCCATGTGTGGCCGGACTTGCGCCTTATAAAGCTGAAGGCGGTGAACCGGTGTGAAATATCGTCCCGCTCTGTTAAGTATACCTAACTTTTTTGAGGCCAGTTTTGCTCTACCTTCCAAATGACCACCAAACTGAACGTCGCTAGATATGTCGATACCGAGGATACTAAAATTAGGCTCAGCAGCTAGAGGAACTCCTTGAAAATTAGGGACTGCGTCAAAAGAAGTTTTTTTGGCGGTGAAGGCGCATACCTGTGTTTTTGTGGGGTTAAAATCGACTAGGTTTTTTCTTCCCCAATCCAAGACACGCTCCAATGAGGTCTCTATCTCGGACACAAGTTTGTTCCGGCACTCGTTAACGCGTTCCCGAGAAACACCTGCACGACTGGTATATAGAGCATCCACAGTACTGTCGTCTGCATAGCAGTGAATGTTACAGATGTTCAACATATCATTAATATGCAGAAGAAATAAGGTAGGGGATAGCACACAGCCTTGTGGGACTCCAGCGTTCACGGGCTTGAGATCCGAGCATGCACCGTCAACAACGACTTTTATGCTCCGCTCCGTGAGGAAACTGGATACCCAATTGCATAGTTTCTCGGGAAGTCCATATGAAGTAAGCTTCGAGAGAAGCGCTTTGTGCCAGACCCGATCAAAAGCCTTAGCGATATCCAAGCTAACGGCCAGAGCCTCCCCCTTTTTTTCGAGTGCTTCCGCCCATCTGTGTGTCAAAAAGGCTAGAAGGTCACCAGCTGAGCGGCCTTGACGGAAACCGTATTGGCGATCATTAATAAGCTGGTTCTCTTCTAGATACTTTAGGAGCTGGCGGTTTATGCAGGATTCCATTGTCTTGGAGAGCAGGGAGGTAATAGCAATGGGCCTATAGTTAGATGGATCAGAATGGTCGCCTTTTTTGGGGATCGGGTGGACTAAGGCAGACTTCCAGGTGGTAGGGACAACGCCTGTGGAGTAGGAGAGCCGGAAAAGACGCGCTAAAACCGGGGCCAGTTCCGGAGCACATGTCCTAAGCACGATTGCGGGTATTCCATCAGGCCCACTCGACCTAGAGATATCCAAAGAGAAGAGTGCTTTGCGTATAGCACTTTGCAGAAACCGAACATTTGGCATCAAGCTTTCGCAACGCGGGATGGTGGGTGGTAACTTCTCCTTGCAATCCAGAGTCGAGTTGGACGCAAAAAGACCGCTTAGAAGATCAGCCTTGTCTTTAGCGTCATGGGCCAACGATTCGTCTTCCCTCCGCAATGGTGGAAAGGATGGCCGGCAAAAATTCCCAAGGATAGCTTTGGCGAGAGACCAGAACGCCCGGGTTCCCGAAGGGAGACGAATCAATCTCTCACCAATTCTATCAATAAAAGCTGACTTAGCTAAGGCGATTGCTCTTTTGTAAGACCTGGAGGCAAAGTTGTACTCCTTCTTTAATGCGCTAGTGTTTACATCCTGTGACGCCAGAGCCTCAACCCAGGCTCGGTAGCATTTCTTCTTCCGACGGCAGGTCATTCTACAGGAGTGACCGAACCAGGGTTGAAATCTCCCTCCGACGGGCACCATGTAGCTCGGGATAAACAATTCCATCCCCTGGAGTATAACGTCGGTTATGATGTTGGCGACGGCATCAGGATCATCCAGCGAGAAACAAACCTGCCGCCATGGGTAAGAAGCAAAGAAAGTTCGCATCCCATCCCAGTCTGCTGACCTATAGTGCCAGACTTGGCGTCTGCTCGCAGGGCGCGAGCGAACTGGACGTGTAAGTGGTACAGTTGTCCGAACCAAGCAGTGATCCGACGTGCCCAGAGGAGCATCGACGTTTATCTGATAATTGTCCGGATGAGAGGTCAGCAGTAGGTCCAACAGTGAAGGCATATGGTTCTCCACATCCGGTACACGCGTAGGCGAGGTAACCAATTGTGTGAGGGAGTATGCCAAAGCAAAATCAAAAACAAATCTCCCCGCGTAGTCGGTGGTATGTGAACCAAGCCATTCAGCGTGGTGGGCGTTGAAATCGCCAAGAACCACGATTTCTGCAGAGGGGATCTGATGGAGAATTGAGTCGGCCATCATTTGGATGTGCTCCATAAGGCGATTCGTTTCTAAGTCACCGCTATGCGACCTGTATACGCATGCATAGACGCGCGGGTGATCTGCGCAATCCACACGAAGAATGATTAAAGAGAGATCTTGACCTTCAAGATTGGCCAGGCGACGGACGCAAATATCCTCCCGGACAAACGCGCAAACCCCGGTTCGGGGTACGAATGCGTGTTCAATGTTATAGCCAGGGTATCGCAAGTATGCAATGTCAGAAGGAGAAGTTATCTGCGTCTCAGTTAGAAACATCAAGGCCGGCTTCTCCGTCTCAAGGTGGTGGTGGACAGAGTTAAGGTTGGAGTGGATTCCCCTTATATTGCAGAAATCCACACGCAGCGTGGGAGGGGGTGCCGACGATTTTTCCGTTTCGTTGCCTCTGGCCGAAATGACAAGCGGATTTTTGCCCACCCCAGAATACGAAGGGCAGCCTGAGCGGGTACGCTCAGGGGGGGATTCTCCTCCACATTGAGTGTTGGTACCCCCCTGGGGTAAATTACTCTTTAAAACCGCTATCATATTTTGGGAGGGGAGGGGGAAGGCCTCCGGCGCTCTCACTGACCGAACCAAACGCAATAGTACAAGTACTGTTACTTTAAGCCGATTTTCTGTGAGAGGGTGGTACTACCCCGGACGAGCCGGCCCATTCGCGCTGAGATCCACTTAGGAATACAGTTCAGGAGTTTCCTTCTAGAAACACATTCAAATTAACAAACTTTCCCGATTTATAATACTAGGGTTGGTTGTTTTAGATGAGAACAATATTTTAATACTATTTACGAGTATGTCCAAGCCAAAAATTTAGCAGTACTCTTGGTAAATATTATGTCGCAAAACTAGAACACAAAGGATGGAGCAAAGCAAAAACATTGATTTTCATTATAAACACAGGACAACAGTTGTCGTTTGACCTGTCCTTTTATGAAACGTTTGTTTAGGTCCATTTACTGCCACGGGCGAGTGTTGACTACTGTTCCCTTTGTTACTGCGTAAACAAATACATGTTTATAGGGCAAAATTCGTAATACGCACAACACAATAAGTCCGGGGGAACGAGAATAAACAATAACATGCGACCCTAAAGAAAGTTTATCCATCGTGACCGCAATACAAATGGTGAAAACCCACTATAATCGATCCGGTGTGACGGGGCAGTGGCGCTGTCTCTGAGGAATTCAAATTAATATTATAAACAGGAGAATATGTAACTCTGTCCGTTTGTGAGTAAACCTCAAAAACGACCGCAACGAATTGTTATATAGAGGACGGGGACAGGCTAGTCAATGTTGTTAGTCACTTGAAATAATAAGTCGATTCTTGTTCTTAAATTTTATTGTACTGTACTGTAACCGATATTATAAACAGGAAAGTACCTATACATTATTATCTATAATATAAAAATGAATCGCTGAATGTGTTGCTAAGCGCAAATCTCGAGAACAGCTGAACCGATTTCGCTAATTCTTTTTTTAGAATATTCCTTGAAGTACGAGGATGGATCTTACGGAGAGAAAATTTTTAAAAATTGCCTGAAAAAGTCTAAGAACAACACTTTTCTATACTCCCATACAAACGATTCGTAATAATACTTAAAACTCAATTTGAACTTTAAAACTATAGCATAAAGTTTAAGTGTTAGTGGAGAGGTTCCGGGAAGGCAAAACAATTGAGTGACGTTAGTATCGTATAAATATTAATGTCAATAGTTATACGACAGTAACATTATATAGCGTCTCGAATAGCAAAATAAGTATTAAAAAATTAGGCGGTATGAAGTTCGCCGGGGTCAGCTAGTTATACCATAAATTACAGTAGTTTAAGTTAGTTTGAAGCTCGAAGCGATTTTGGCTTAATTGATAGCGTGTCCGGACACAGCGTCAAAGGAGATAGGTTCAAATCATAGCAAGTGAGTTGGAGCTTTCGGTGAAGGGAAACATGGTGATGAAACCATAGCATGGTGGTAGGGCTTTTTCTAAGTCCGTCTGGTTAGCTACCACCCTCAAGTTGAAAATCTGTCACCAAGCACCTGTTGGTATGTTCCGGCAGCTGTACTTGAGAGCCGGTATCCCTCTAGGTTAAGCGTGACTTACTATCTTAAACCACATCATCATTTAATATCAAATGCGATTGTGGTCAAAAACGTTTACCTATAAAGTATTAAAAAAAACGATTTTCAGACATTTTATTTCATACGAACCTCGCCTTGACAATTAAATAGACAACAAAACAAGAAATACCGTTTTTTTTTATTGATTTAGATATATTGGCCCACAACAATTTTCAATTTCAATTTAAATACTTGGAGTGTCCTCGATGTGCTTTACTTAAAAGCCAAATCCCACTCTAGCATGTTACCATTTCATGCCACATCTTCATTTAACATCATGTAAGTTTAACCTTTAATGTTAAAATAATTACGCTCTTATTACATAAACAACAATGAACACACGCTTAATATAAGTTTTACTAAACAGTGTCCAAAATTTTAAACCTTGTTGAACACATGTTTAAAAACTTTATTATATAACTTGGCCAAGCGGTTTAAAGTTTAACGCATGTACCTACTACGTCTTTCAAATTATTTATACCCGCGTAATCCATAATTTACTGCGAAACGTCTTTTGTGGGCAAATAAAAGTACAATGTAGGTGGTAGAGCTACGCTGAAGCTATTACTGGTTTCAGCATGAATGGGTCGGCTCGCCCGACGCGCGGGGTAGTACCATCCTCTCACAGAAAACCGACGTGAAGTAACAGTGCTTGCACTGTTGCGTTTCGTTCGGTCAGTGAGAGCGCCGGAGGCCCACATATTTAAAAGGCCGGCAACGCACTTGCGACTCCCCCGGTGTTGCTAGTGACTATGGACGGCGGTGATCACTTACCATCAGGTGACCCACCTGTTCGTTTGCCCCCTATAATATATTAAAAAAAAAACAATAAATCACAAGAACAGAGCAAGAACTGTCAAATTAGATATACGTTAAACAGTCTTTAAAATTAAACGGTGTCTATCTATAAACAAGGGTAGGATACTTTTTTTTTATCAAACTTTTTTTTAATAGTATTTTACCCTGAGGACAGACTATTGCCTAATTGTAATTTTATACGCTGTTTCTTGAATAGACTATATCTCTTGAGCCTAATAATATTTAATGAATATCAAATGATAAACTTAATTTATTCCTTCAAAATGCAAAATCTATGGTCCAAGTACTTATATTATAATGTAAATATTACGCAAAGTAAATAACTACACTAAAATATTTATAGTGATAACGAAGAGTGGATTTTGAATATGCCCAAGAGATGAGAAATTTCCAGTTTACCCACATTTACTTTTATCTCTTCAGTGGTAATGGTTCAATGAACACAGACGCTTTGATCTTTTGGAAAGGGTGCGTTACGTATATTGAAGCCTCGTTTTATTTTATTTCAAGGATTTATCGGCTTTTTATCTAACGCAAGTATTTTGGTAGATAGGCTTTAAGCGATGAGAACGCTTTCGGCCGCAGCTTCAATGGAAAGGCTCGTAGTAATATTCCCAGATCGACTGGAACTAAAAGTGTTTTTTTTTTTCGAACTGACTATACAATATTGGCCTGAAGGGCCTTCACAACTTCACCGGACTAAAGAACTTTTAGCCTTTTAAGTTTTAGTGAAGCATTTAGCCGAATAATTATGGAAGATAAATTTAAAGCGATGAAAACGCTTTCAGATGAAATGTCTGTGGAAAGGCACGTAATATCCTCAAAGTCTGATACTGTTTATCATTCGAAACTATTAAACCATTTAGTTAAATAACTATAAGTATGTTTAGAAGTATGATACTAGTTGTAAAAATCTGTAAGTACTAGCTGAATTCTGTCCGATTCGTTGGCCATTAAAAAATGGCAAAAAATAAATAGCCTAGAATCATCTATGAAAAATTCCGCATCAAATGGTCAAAGTCATGTTTCGATACATTCAGTAGTTTTAACTTTTCTGAGTCTCAAAAGGGAACAATACTTTCATTTTATATTTGTTATAAATAGATTGTTCATTTGGAACTAGCGGAGCATTCAGTCGAGCAACTATAAGTATGCTTATCAAACGTAAATACTTTACAAAATCAATCTAAAATGTATTTAATAAAACTCTTTAGGTTTACTGGCGTACAACGCACGATTTAAACCAGTGGCTCTAGATGTTTGAAATCACAGATGCTCCTTTTATAATGTAGATGAAAACTAAAACCAGCTTTGCTAATGCAACGAGCATGAGTTTTCCAGTGGCGAAAAAAAAACTGATGAAACTGTGACAACATCACGTCGGCATGTAAGAAAGCCAATGCAGGACCATAAGTAGGGTTGTCACCTTTTTTTTTACTAATAAAGTACATTGATTATTATAGGTAGGAAAAAAATGTACATTGTGTTAAAATAAATTACAATTTATTTTTTATTATTACTAAGCATAAATCTATACAGCTTTAAATCTTATTGCTGTTGCATTTAAACCGCTTCGCACGAAACAAACAAGAAGTTATGACAATTAATGACAGTCACATTGTTGACATTTGAGGTTAAGTCGCGTTCAGAAATATTTGTTAAAGAAACGAGTGCTTAGGTGATGTGGCGTTAGCGAGTGGCAACATCGATTGAGCAATCGATGTATTAGTCTTAACGAAAAAATACATATGAATAAACTTTTCAAAACCCCAAAGAAACCAAATCATGCCAAATAAAGTATTTTCGTGTACTTTATTGTTCACATAAAGTATAAAGTACAATTATCTGAGATAACGTACAATACTATATTATAAAGTACGGGTGGCAATCCTAGTCATAAGCCTCTTCCCGAGGGAAGGTATGGGCGTAATGACCATGCCAGCCCGCACGACGTGTTGGCGATTTCAAACGCTGAGAAATCTATAATCCTATATTTTCCCAAATATGGTGGTACTATAAGAATATTTATCAGGCTAAGGATTCCTCACGATGTTTTTTTTCATTGTCAGTCTATAGTGTCACCAATTTAAATTAGTAGGCCATCTAGCTGTTGCTGTCATCAATATGTTTCTTAGGTGTGTTCGGGTACTCGGACCCCTCAGACCGCAGACGGGGCCCCTGATGAGGGGCCGACACCTGCCGGGGATGCAGAAGTAGTGTCATCGACAGTTCTTGCTCCCTGGCCCAATAGGCGGGAGAAGGCACCATGGGGTTTTTAGTCCGTGGGAGTCGGACTTAACCCACCCCTCGCTGCCCAACGGGGTGGGTATCCGAAATGGATTTTCCCCATTTAAAAAAAAGGTGTTTTCCGGTAGACCCCAGTTCTTCTAGGCGTACCATCTATGAATGAATTTTTGAATTTGAATCACTTGTAAAGTATTAAAAATATCTAATACAAATGACAAGAACGATTTTTACAAGACCCTAGACATAGGTATATGAAATTATATTAACTTCTCATGTAAATTTTATCAACAGTGTAAAATTATTGCGGCCATTACTGTTCTCGTCTTGCGTTTTATTACGTTTAAAACACGAAACTCTATCATAAAGACAAAAGCGTTGTACAAATTAATGTCGTTTTCATTCGTATTTTAATGATATTAATTAGTATTTAAATTGAGCCAACGACTGTAGTTCGGGAGATAAGATTATAAATTACTATAATATAAATCTAAAACTATAGCTATAGTTATAATCTGTATAAGATAATGATTTCGTTTCTCTGTGATTAACGTATATCTTGTATAATAAAACACAGACTATATAGTTTCACTCAGTAATTACTCATTTATAAGACTACATTATACTAATCGATCAATAAATTCCTAAGATAAGAGGAATCAAAAAAACAATATTTATTTAGTACTCCAACAACTCTAAAAGAAATCAAACATTAGTTATGTGGAGTGCGTCCTAGATTATCACTACATAGTATAAAACAAAGTCGCTTTCTCTGTCCCTATATCCCTATGTATGTTTAAATCTTTAAAACTACGCAACGGATTTTGATGCGGCTTTTTTTAGTAGATAGAGTGATTGAAGAGGAAGGTTTATATGTATAATAACATAAATTAAATAGTGGAGAAATACTGTTATTTTTTAGGTTACTCCAAATTTAACGCGTGCGGGCCACGGGCAGTAATGAATAAATCAAAACTACTGGATCGATTTTAATCAATTTTTTAGTGAATGACATAGGCTATATATTTTATACCCGTGCGAAGCCGGAACGGGCCGCTAGTAATTTTATAAATGTAATTAATAAGTTACGATAAAAATTCATTGTGACTTAAACACATGACTATAGATCGATTATTGGTGCGTGTGTGTGTGTGTGTTATGCATTTGGATCGAATCAATTGATATGTGCTCATTAATCTTAAATTAATAATACAATGTTAATTAAAAAAAGCAGTATATTTTTTCACATGGATATAACCAATAGATATGTAGTCCATCGGCTTTCAGTGGTCACTGCAGTCTATAGTAATGCAGAACGAACTTCAGTATGTCGGTACGTGTTGCCAACCGCACCTTACAATAACTGAATACAGGTGGACGAGCATATCTGTTATGCAGTAGAAGTTTTTGAAGTTATACTTCTTTTGGCGCGTTAGGGAAAAATTATGAGAGTGAATTTTTACGATGCACGCGCATACCGTCACGAAAAACCGACACCCTGAAGTTAGCTATAGTGAATATTTTATTTTAAAAAAGTATGTATGTATTAAATACCTTTTTTCTATTGTTAGTGTCGTTTTTTCTACAAACGTAGAATAAGGCGAAAGACTAAAATTTATGAAAAGATTTTTATCTTGTTACGCCAAAAAGTATAACTTCTAACGTGTGTACATAAGTACACACTACTTTTTTTTTCGAACTGACTTCACTGTTGACCGCACGGCCTCTACAGTTTCACCGAACTACATGCAGTACCTGATATTTAATGGGGTACGTCGGGGAGAAGAGTAAGACGTCCGCTTTCCTTTTCTTTTCTAAAGTATTCTCTATATCGCATCGAACCTTAGCCTATGAACTTAGCCGGCTATATCAGTCTTCTCTCCGACGATGTACCAAATCAAAATCTCGGTATTATTAGGTAATACTAAAATCTCTGACAGTATTCCAGTTGATATAATAGTGTTTTTATAAAAGTTTAAAAATGTTACATTCATCATACAAATGTTCGCTTTATTTTAACTCAATTTGTTATCGTGAAATACGGCCGTGATAAGATAAGCCCCCAGGCCCGCGTAAAAATATATATGCCGTCAGAACCAATCAATTCTTATAATAAATGGAGTTACGAGCTCGGCCGCGGTCGAGATTAAATTGTAATCCGACAGGATATTATGAAATATATTAGACATTCTTCTTTAAACCTTTGAAGTAAAAAGGCTATAATAATCTACTTTGTAGTAATACCGTTTCCCATGCGATGAGTAGTAAGTTCCATCTTCGTATATTCAACTAGCTGACCCCGTATTCTTTGTTCTACCCTTTTCAATAGTCTTTATTTAATTAGTCGACCACAGCGCTACCTATCTAATATTTTAGGATTTCCTTTTTTTGGCACTAGGGCAAAATTTATTAATATTGTGAATTTGAGTTACATTTTTTGTACATTTTTGAAATTATCTATAGAATTATATAATGATTGGGTATGTTGAACAGTGTATATATTATATTATATTATATTATATTATATTATATTATATTATATTATATTATATTATATTATATTATATTATATTATATTATATTATATTATATTATATTATATTATATTATATTATATTATATTATATTATATTATATTATATTATATTATATTATATTATATTATATTATATTATATTATATTATATTATATTATATTATATTATATTATATTATATTATATTATATTATATTATATTATATTATATTATATTATATTATATTATATTATATTATATTATATTATATTATATTATATTATATTATATTATATTATATTATTTATTACGTTGTTTATTGTCTTTACAATATATTTCATGTACACAGGGGAATAACATAGAAAAAATTTAAAGCAAAAATATAAATTGCTTAAATAATTTTTTTGTGTCTGTTTACTTCCCTTCTTCTGCGCATACGCACCGCATTTTTATCCGCAACGAATACACAAATTGCTGAATATGTTGTGCTTATAAAGATCGCAATTTCTTAGGACTCTAATAACCTTATGTTAAATGGAGATATCTTGATATTTTTTTAGTGTCTAAGTGGTGTCTAAGAATTAAAACTAAATAAAAATTGACCTAAACCTATCCAGTAGTTTTTGAGTGTTGCGCTCGTGAAATACCTAAATAAAACCTCATAATATTACTAATAACCGTGGCATATGAAAGCTTAAAGACATAATAAATACAATAGGAATACGATCTCTTTGCTGTTTGTGATTGTGAGTAACGTTACACGTCTCTAATGGAGGACTCTTGTTACCTTTTCCGTGTAAGATACACCGATATTGAACAAAGCTTATTTCTTTCTTACTTCGTCGACTTCGCAATATTATGGGATAAAACTCGGCTAACAAATAGATAAAGAAATAAAATCTTATAACATATTTGTTGTACGAGTATAAATATTATTATGTTTTTATTAAAAAAAACATGACTTCAATGCCTATTTGCAATAAGTTTGTCTGTTTATTTCATGCGTTTTACTAGACAAGCAAAATCCAAATTAAAATGGTTACAACATTCAAACGGCTTGGCGGTGGTGAATAGCGTTGCTGTTGTAACATAGAATTATTAAATGCTCTGCTCCCCTAACATAATTCTTCACAAGAGTAAACGGAATGGATATTTGGATGTCCTGTTTGTTTTTATTTACGCAAACTATTATTCTATACTAAACGTAGTTATATTATAATTTTTTTTTTATATTATGGGCGCAAACGAACAGGTGGGTCACCTGATGGTAAGTGATCACCGCCGTCCATAGACACTAGTAACAACAGGGGAGTCACAGGTGCGTTGCCGACCTTTTAAATATGTGGGCCTCCGGCGCTCTCACTGTCCGAACGAAACGCAACAGTGCAGCCACTCTTACTTCACTTCGGTTTTCTGTGAGAGGGTGGTACTACCCCGGGCGAGCCGACCCATTCATGCTGAAACCAGTAATAGCTTCAGCGTAGCTCTACCACCTACTAAATAACAATTTGTTTTTTAATTCTACATACACAATTATAATATTAGTAAGGATTACATGTCCAATTATATTCCCTAATATATATATATATATATTATCGTACGACATAATCTAACATCGATATTAAATATTGAATTATAATTCCTAAAGGTTTAATGCCGGAATACTCCTATCTGGCACACAAATACGTCCCAAGAATTCAGTATGTTAATTCTGCTATCTCAATACATTTATACATTTAACATGTACGTCTGCAGAAACTTGATAGACGAATTGTAAAATATCGGCATGATTTGAATTGTAGTAATGATCAGAAATTAATAATCCGATGTTTTAAACTCCGTAAGATTCGAAAAAGTTTTTATGCAATAGTATTAGCTTGTACAATGAGGTCTTAAAGCGAATTTTTAAAGCGAGGTACCAATTGGCCGGATAGTAATTCGTTAAAAACGGCTGTGACTATACAATGACTTGTACAAAAAAAATAGATAAACTGGATCGAGTACCTAGTGTGTCTTCTTCGAAGAATGAGTTATTTTTCGAACCGGTCGTAGTGATTTAACGTTTCCAAGCGCATTCCGAGGGTCTACATTGAATAAATATGAATAAAATACATATAAACTATTATCAAACCTTTTCGAACAATAATAGGGTAGTCCGGTGGAACTGTGAAGGCCTAATAAGCCGACAGTGTAGGTCAGTTCGAAAAAAAAAAAAAAAAACAATAATAGTTACTTTCATTGGTTTTATCGCTGTGAAGTAAATGGAATATAAAAGTGCTATATATTTTTCTAACTTGATGTATTTCTTTCGTAAGTAAATCATTTATACTTAACTCGATATGTTGACGAGAAAAAAAAATAACGAGAAACAAACTTCATTTAACTTTCCCGTAACCTGATTACAAGTATTTGTCCAGTCGATAGTTGTAAAGGACCGAAAGAAACAAGAATCCTATGATTGCGTCTGAAAGTTATTAACTCGTGAAAAGGGAACAAGAAACATGGGGATTGAGCGTGGGAAATAAGTTTCAGAATGGCGGGTTATAAGAGGGTTTATCTTGTTTCGTGAACTTTGTCACCTTTTGCAATATTTTGGTAAGCTTAAGAAGTACCTACGACAGTCAGCAATAACATGACAAAATATGTGTCTATTACTAACTAACATACTCGACCACTTTAAGAACAGTTCTTGTAGATTATGAACTGCATTGCCCCTATTTGAATTTTTATGTAGAGATTTTCACGGTCTTTTTTTTGATAACCCTATGTATTTATTAATATTTTTTTGCTTTCTTCGAACATTCGTTTTATGTTGTAAAAAGAATCAGTCATATTATTATTAATTCCATAATGGTTATGGTGAAAAGAGAGAACGGAATGGAGATGTTTGCGTTATATTGATTTTAAATTCCGGGATGTCTGATATATTTTTTAAGATTATATATTCCTACACATATAAGACGGTAGTGGAATGCCATAAAGGTAATGCTAGTGGGCGTTAAGTTGACATCGGCTAAAGACAAACATGGAGATATCAAAGAGAATTTACATCAAGCAGTGGCCCGTTATAAAACAATAATCGAAATCTCACTTCACAACGTGAAGGAATAAAAACGTTGTGCCGACCCTACCTACTTAGATAAGAGCAAGAAGAAGGAACCTTTACGGTATTCTTTTCTATTATACTATGCATTTCGAAATAAATCTTTTTTATCTGTTTGGGTGTCAAATATTTATATTGTGTTTTATATTTTTATTATAAAAAGTGTTGGGGACCTTAAAAAAAAACTGTTATAATATAGTTAACAATTTATATATTAACAACATTATAAATTCCTAATGAAAAAGCACAAATGACCCCCACATACATTGTTGGGGTCGACACCGCTACCGAACGGTCACCGCCTCGGAGGGGTGAGGTGAGGTACGGTGGGGCGGTGTTCCCCTTGGCGGGCGGGTTTATCACTCTCGAAAGATGTGAGCGAGAGCGCCGGTAACCCGCCTCGGTGACGTCAGCCGGATGCCGGTAATAGCCGATAGGGGCCGATGCAGTGCAATAATGCACGAACCGCACGAGAAAGTGACTGACACTGACTCGGGTTGTAAAATAAAACACGAAGTTGTATTTAATAACAACCCCGAGCCAACAACCTACACGATTGACAACACTCTATATTTAATCAATGTTCGAATCCGTCGAAGTACTATTCACTATTTACTTGTTCAATATTTCACTGTTCACTTATTCAGTACTCGCCGATTCTTCCATGTGTTGCTTACTGAAGTACTGCGCGCTCGAACTGTGTTTCCCTACAGCGCCGCTAGCGCTAAGGTAGATAGCGGCGTTACCATAATGAGAGCCACCCGAAAATGAGGCGGCTCTAACTCTATTTTGCTTATGTTGGCTCGGGATTTCTTCTATATTTATTTCGATATTCAATCTATATACATGTATTATATGTTATTTCATACGTAAGCACAATCCGCATAAAATGAAACGATAACCTTAATTCTAACTTAAATAATTTGTACACAAAGGCGAAAAAACCCTCAATAATTCACCGAATTCTTAGTGTTAAAATCTTATTTTAACATTTATAGGGTTTTTCTCTATTTATCTACGTCTATATTTGTATCTATTCGTTAGATCTATGTTACCTAAACCTAAATACATTCAATAATCAATAATTTTATGATCTTACAAGCTAACATGCACAATTCTTTCTATTTAATAATATCTTCTATACATTCTACCTCATATTTTATCAATACTTATTCTATAACATGCATATTAAATCTATTTAGTCTATTTTTCCTTAAAATAACACAAAATTCCATACTTATAGTGAATAATTACGCATTTCTATATTCTAAGTATTAGGCCGGCGCGTCCCGTCCTCGCAACCGATCACTCCCGGTCGTGAGTCATCGCTAGCGCGCTTTGTCCTCACAACTTTCTCTTACCGGCTGCGAGTTTTGGCGCGCTCCTAGTACTACGCGTAATATTACGTTTGTGTTTACATTTATTATTTCTATATATATATTCACATGTATGCAAACTCTATATACATGCAATCTATATAGGCATGCATTCTATATGTGCATGCAATCTATACATTTCTGCAATCGATACACATGCAATCTATGTAATTCAATGTAATCTATATGCATGCAATTTGTATCGAATGCAGTCTATTTCTCCATACAGTTATTTACGCTAATGTAATCTACACATCAACTTAAATTCTATAATTTGAGTTTATATTTCTCACGTAATCTTCATCTATAATATCTATGTAACTTATAAATCTATGTATTTTATATCTATAATGTGTCTTAACCTATTTTATAATTTCTATGTATCTATCTAATTCTATATCTACGTTATAATTTCTATATGTTCTATGATCTACTTAATTCTATATTAAAATTCTATAATTAAAACACTATAATTAAAACACAATCTATACAAATTTGCGACTGACGCGCTTCGTCCTCACAAGTAGTGAGCGGCGCCAGTCGTGAGCTCTCGTGCGTCGCCAACATCCTCCCCCTCGTGCGTAGCACCAACTCCATGTCCTGGCGACGCCGTTGCATCTCCAGGCTCCGACGATGATACCGAGGACTCGTTGATGGCTCGTTGCTCGTTGCCGGCCGACGCTGGAACCAGCAGCACCGCCTTGCGGCTCGGTCTTCGCAGCAGTCCGCCCGCAGTGCGCACCTCCAGCACTCGTGTGCGACCGTCAGGTCCAGGGTAGACCTGGACTACCTCCCCTCGAGGCCAGGTGTTCCGTGGTAGTGTGGAGTCCGCTATAAGTACCAGGTCTCCACACTGCAGATCTCTCGAGGTGATTTCTTTGCCGATTCGCCTGGGGAGCAGAGTGGGCAGATATTCTTTGAGCCACCTGCTCCAAAACTGGTCGGCCATTCGCTGCGCCACCTTCCACGTGCGTCGCCCGACGAGGTCTTCATCACTGGAGCTGCCCGTGTTGGGTAGCCCGCAGGATCTCCCGTTGAGGAAGTGGTTGGGAGTGAGGGCCTCCTTGTCGCCATCCTGTTCTGCGGCGACGAGTGGTCTCGAGTTGACGACATGTTCGGCTTCGAGGAGAAGTGTGTGCAACGTCTCCTCGTGCGGGTGTCTCTCTTTCAACGTAACCGCAAGCGCCGTTTTGATGGAACGTACCAGGCGTTCCCACGCACCCCCCATGTTCGGTGCTCCAGGCGGAATAAACTTCCACCTCAGGTTTGTTCTGGCAGCGACCGTTTCCATATTCTTTGGCTCCATGGCTTCCCTTAGCTCTTTGTCGGCTCTGGCGAAGTTGGTGCCGTTGTCGCTGAACATAACCTTGGGCATGCCTCGCCGTGCCGCCATCCGTCGAAGAGCTAGCACCATGGAGTCTGCTAATAATTATGCTGCCAGCTCTATATGGACTGCTCTTGTAGTCAAGCCGCAGATCGATATCCCTATCCAATTTCTTCTCCACTCCCCTCAGTCTGGATTCTGCCTTCTTATAGTTATCTGGCAGGACGTCATCTTCCTTCTTCCACAGAAGGCCGACTTCGAACCTGCCATCTTTCGTCGATTCCAACATGCTGAGGGCCTTCGCCTCTATGTCAGAGGGGGGCCGCTTCGCCGCGACTCCCATCGATTCGATGGCGAAGTGTTCTTTAATGACGGAGTCGAGAGCTGCTTCGCTTGCCGATACATGTGCGCAAGCGAAGTTAACTGGCCTCGACGCATCTCCATCTACGCCGTGGAGCACCCAACCTAGCTGCGTGAAAGACGCCACAGGTTGATTCTTTCCTCCCCTGCGCGTCTTTCTGGTGATAATGAGTCCCCAGTTATCTTGACCGATCAATAATTTCGGGGACTCTTCATCATAGCATAGGTACTCTGCTAGGTTTTTTAAATGAGCGCAGCGTTCGATAAGTGTCTTCTCCAGTCGCTGGGGCGTTAGACGTAGGTCGTCTATTGTGCGTACCCCGGCGACTGTCCATTTCTTCCGCTGGTGGAGCCCTTTGATCCTAAGGTCGAGCTTCATAGAATCGCCCTTCGTGATCGATTGTCCACCGACGGTGTCCAGCTGGAGCGCCTCCTTGGGCCCCTTGAGGCCGATTTGTTCCGCCACCGTGGACTCCAACAGTGACACGGTGGAGCCTTCATCTAACAGGGCCAGGACTCTGGCTGACCCTGTCGGTCCATATATCTCCACCGGCACCATTTTCAAATACGCTCTCGAAGACCTCACGCAGTTCACCGGTAGCTGTACGTTGTTTGCCACCTCTGATGTCGCCACCTCTGCCTTCTCCTGATGTAGCAGGTCGTGATGCCATCGCTTGCAGGTCCGGCATGGTGGTCGTTGGCACGTCTCTTTGCGATGCTTCCCGTGCAGGCATTTATAGCACAAGCGGGATTGCTTGGCTATCTGCCATCTCTCTTGCACGGAAGCACGTCTGAATTTCGGACACTCGTGCAGGCGATGCTCTTCTCGGCAGTGCGGGCAGGCTGGCATCTCCTTCGGTGCACTCTGGTGCCTCTGTGGCACGACATCAGTCGCAGCGTGCGCGGCTTGTCTCCGTTGCGGCGGTTTTCGGGTGGCTGCTTCCTCAGGTATGGCGTGGGGTCCACAACGATCCGCCATCTTGTTGAGGAATTTCGCCATCATATTCAGGTCTGGATCCTCTCCATCCATCTTGTCCGCGGTGTGGTCATACCACCGGAACTTCAATATGGTCGGCATCTTGTCAGTGATGCTCTTCAATATCTCAGGCGACTGCAGATACTGTGGTTTTCGTAGCCCTCTTATAGCTGCGACGGTATTATTAATGCAACTCGCTAGCGTGCATATATCATATGCGGAGTCGCTAATCACTGGCAGCTTCCTGATCTTGTTCAGTTCTGCCAGGACTAGGGCATCCGCTCTTCCATAGGACCGTCGCAGCGCCTCCATGATTTTCCCGGGTGTGCTTTCCGAGTACAATAGGCTACGAATTCCTTCACGTGCCTCTCCCTTCAATGCTCTTCTCAGTCGCGCCATGTTCTGCACGTCAGAGAAGAGCGGAGCGGTGTCATCGTAGACGGCCTTGAAGGCCACCCACTCTCTGCAGTCTCCTTCGAATGATGGTAGCTGATGCACGTAGTCTGGCTGTGGCATCATTCCATGCTGCGCAGTCTTCATCGCTTCAGCTATGGCCTGGGCCAGGCTTCGATGATCATCGGTGGACTTCACAGGTTGGCCTTCAGCTTCGGCGGCAGGGGCAGAAGCGGTGTCTATATGCCGGACTTCTTCTATATGACCGGCGTTCTTACGCTCCGTGTGCCCTGCCGAGTTCTGGACCCAGTCCCTGACCTGGTCCTCCCGATCTGCTGGCTCCTCAATGACTGAGTCGTCATCTTCATCGTCCGCCTGGATGATTTCTAAGCGTAGCCTGGCTGCTACTGTTGCTGCTTGTGCCTCCCGAAGCTCCTTCTCTGCTAATTCTGCACGGGCCTCCAGCTCCTTTCGTCTCCTTTGAGACTTCGTGGATGCAGGCCTGTGTCTCCTTACTGTGGATGCTTCGGTAGCTTTCGTTGTGCCCGTAGCTGAAGGGTCGTATGTCTCATACGACGTCGTCTCCGTAGCGCTGCTCTGTTGTGCTGCAGCCTCAGTCTCGGTTGGCTGCACCGGTGATCCTTTTTGGCTCCTCGTGACCGGCATCTTGACTGCCGTGAAAATCCGGCTCGAAGGACCAGCTGTTGGGGTCGACACCGCTACCGAACGGTCACCGCCTCGGAGGGGTGAGGTGAGGTACGGTGGGGCGGTGTTCCCCTTGGCGGGCGGGTTTATCACTCTCGAAAGATGTGAGCGAGAGCGCCGGTAACCCGCCTCGGTGACGTCAGCCGGATGCCGGTAATAGCCGATAGGGGCCGATGCAGTGCAATAATGCACGAACCGCACGAGAAAGTGACTGACACTGACTCGGGTTGTAAAATAAAACACGAAGTTGTATTTAATAACAACCCCGAGCCAACAACCTACACGATTGACAACACTCTATATTTAATCAATGTTCGAATCCGTCGAAGTACTATTCACTATTTACTTGTTCAATATTTCACTGTTCACTTATTCAGTACTCGCCGATTCTTCCATGTGTTGCTTACTGAAGTACTGCGCGCTCGAACTGTGTTTCCCTACAGCGCCGCTAGCGCTAAGGTAGATAGCGGCGTTACCATAATGAGAGCCACCCGAAAATGAGGCGGCTCTAACTCTATTTTGCTTATGTTGGCTCGGGATTTCTTCTATATTTATTTCGATATTCAATCTATATACATGTATTATATGTTATTTCATACGTAAGCACAATCCGCATAAAATGAAACGATAACCTTAATTCTAACTTAAATAATTTGTACACAAAGGCGAAAAAACCCTCAATAATTCACCGAATTCTTAGTGTTAAAATCTTATTTTAACATTTATAGGGTTTTTCTCTATTTATCTACGTCTATATTTGTATCTATTCGTTAGATCTATGTTACCTAAACCTAAATACATTCAATAATCAATAATTTTATGATCTTACAAGCTAACATGCACAATTCTTTCTATTTAATAATATCTTCTATACATTCTACCTCATATTTTATCAATACTTATTCTATAACATGCATATTAAATCTATTTAGTCTATTTTTCCTTAAAATAACACAAAATTCCATACTTATAGTGAATAATTACGCATTTCTATATTCTAAGTATTAGGCCGGCGCGTCCCGTCCTCGCAACCGATCACTCCCGGTCGTGAGTCATCGCTAGCGCGCTTTGTCCTCACAACTTTCTCTTACCGGCTGCGAGTTTTGGCGCGCTCCTAGTACTACGCGTAATATTACGTTTGTGTTTACATTTATTATTTCTATATATATATTCACATGTATGCAAACTCTATATACATGCAATCTATATAGGCATGCATTCTATATGTGCATGCAATCTATACATTTCTGCAATCGATACACATGCAATCTATGTAATTCAATGTAATCTATATGCATGCAATTTGTATCGAATGCAGTCTATTTCTCCATACAGTTATTTACGCTAATGTAATCTACACATCAACTTAAATTCTATAATTTGAGTTTATATTTCTCACGTAATCTTCATCTATAATATCTATGTAACTTATAAATCTATGTATTTTATATCTATAATGTGTCTTAACCTATTTTATAATTTCTATGTATCTATCTAATTCTATATCTACGTTATAATTTCTATATGTTCTATGATCTACTTAATTCTATATTAAAATTCTATAATTAAAACACTATAATTAAAACACAATCTATACAAATTTGCGACTGACGCGCTTCGTCCTCACAAGTAGTGAGCGGCGCCAGTCGTGAGCTCTCGTGCGTCGCCAACATACATACACACACTAATAGTTGCACATAAATGGTGACAGGGTTTTATTATTTTCCGTTATTCGAACTGAGTTAATTTTGTTTAGCTTAGTTTTCACATTCAAATTACATGTTCAAGTTGGCGAGACACATGTACTGGTACAAATGTGTGTCTAACACATTTTATATGTGTGAATAGTTAGCTTAGTTTAGCTTGTTGCAAAGCAAAGCAACAGTCCAAGCCGAGGCACACTATGCGCCCTTGAGCTCGTTACCTTTCCGCTGAGTGCCTTAAACGTTCGCCTCAGTAGTTCAGTGAAGCTGTGAAAGCCCGTCAGACAAATAGCGTAGTCAGTTCGAGAAAAGCGTAATGAAAAATTTACACCTGTATAACTTGTATTCTCCAGAATAGCAATTTCACATAATAAAGTCTGTTAATGGCCCATTATAATTTTCATTTCTCTGAAATTCATAATGGACTCTTCTACTCCACTATCCATTAGCGTACCTGGCAGCTTTATACCGAGCGAACAATTTCACAGTAAACGTAAACAATATTACCTAACATTTAACAAACTCTACCAAGTTTCACGAGTTAGTGGCTGCGAATTTTCCAACATTTCACTACTAACTTCGCTCACGTTGTGTTCCTTTTAACTTGTCTCATATTTCTCTAACGTATTATTGCACGTGAGTATTGTATATAAGACTATTACTTACATAAGAATCTCTTTAAATGTCTCTGAAACTTTGGCTTAATCTTTCCAGAGCAGATATGAAAGTTTATCTTGACGCCTTCTCGGTACCTTGCAATAATGTTAAAAATTGGAAATGAACTGGTACATTCCATGGCCAATAATATATGTATATTTAGCAGTAATGGTAGAATAATTACTTTCAGAAGGTTGTACAGAGGGATATAAAAGGTCTGACTCTGATTGTGTTGACTAGTAACCGCTTTGGCAGCTGGTTTACGAATCTCCATTTTTTGACGAAACAGATATATTTAAATGAGGCGGAACACGTGCAAATATTACAGACAAGAATATTAAAACATAAAAATATAAACAATATTATAGTTATCAAATAAAAGTGAAAATTAGGAACGAACAATATAATCTGGGTAATAAAATAATTTAGTAATGAGCTATGATAATAACAATTCGTCACATCGTGAGCGGTTTGTCGGTAAGATTATAATTGCACCTAGGTAACAAGTGGTCGTCACCAGTCGCGTTCTTAAGCCGACTAATTTCAGACTTTTGTAGTGCCGCTGGTTTTTCGCCTGAATTGTTGTAGTAGACACATACCACGTTTGGTATAGGTATGTGTGTCGCTAAATATCTACTTTCTCGGATAAAAAATATTTAATATACCAATACATTAACTTCTTCTTCAAATCATATATTGTCACAAAAACTGCCGACTTAAACGAACCAATAATTTTCTCCACATTTATCTTCTATTAGAGTACTGCAATATACCTGTTTTAAAGGTATGGTTTGGAGACAGGTTTTGTCAAGATATTTTTTGAGGTTATACTTCTTTTCGCGCGTTTGGAGAAAAAGATGAGAATTAATTTTTAGGATGCGCGCGCATACTGACACCTAAAAGCGACACTATGAAGTTGGTTGGTAATTCTATTGTTAAGTTTTCGTGATAATTGATAACTATATTCAAGGTAGTCGTTAATGTACATATATATATATATGAATCTACAACACGTGTTTTATGTCAGTGGAGAGAAAAAAATATATACATACATAACTATTTTTTTATTAATTAACTAGCAGGACCGGCGGACGTTGTCCTGACCTGATAATAAAAAAATATATACTTATGTGCATGAAACGCTTAAATCGGCTTTTTTTTTCCGAATCTTTGAACAATTATCATTATATTTCTACTAATTTCAAAAAAAACTTGATAATTTATATACCTAAACCTTCCCCGCAAATTACTCTATCTATATGTGTAGTCCGCATTACAATCCGTTCAGTAGTTTTTGAGTTTATCCGGAACATCCAGACAGACTCAGCGGACGACTTTGTTTTATATTATAGGAGGAAGTTAACATACATCAGTGATTCATATCGAGTTAAGAGTTTAGTCGCATTTGAGGTTGATAGCCAAGGGATGCTTCCTGTAAAAGTCAGCTTAATTTATTAAAAAAAAAAACTGGCCGTGGAAGGTTTTACGCCTACATTTAAACTATCTTAGCGCGGTAATAACAAGTAGCATTTATCATCGTTAGTGTTGTGACCTAGTTGCTTCTCAGCGTGAGGCGTCTGTCGGACTAAGCGTTGCGCGAAAGTGGTTTCTAAGCCATAGCTTTTATGTTAAAGACTTATTTATATCTATACCGTGTGTCAGCAAAACTTACCCGCTTAAAACTAGGCTTAATGAATCCTTCTAGTATTTCTCCTGATTGTATTTCAAAGCGTAACTACATTGGAATGATTTTTAGATGAAGTTTGTACATTTGTATTAAGACAATTTCTTAATTATTTTGTTTCAGTCAAATTAAAATAGTGCGTTTTCATTAGACTCCTCATTGGTCATATTCCTTAATATTGTTATTAATTTTATTAAACATAAGAATTAAAATCAGACATCAGAAGACAATTACTCCAGAATTGGCATTTAGTCATTATTAAAAGCCTAGAACATATTTTCATAAGGAGAAAAACCCATTAACCTGAAGAAACTAATTTAGTACGTGAAAATGGCAGTAATAGTCTTTTTCAGTAATAAAAAGGAAAAAGAAAGATAATAAACAACGCAGGCGAGCTTACTTACTACTTACTTACATCAGCTAATATATAAAATAAAAAAGAAGCATTAATACCTTTACAATAAACTTATTGTAATTACAAATCATAAAATTTTACCTTTATTCGAGCAGAAGAGGCGCCGATTATGGAAGAGGCTTTGAGCCTTTTAAGGGGATTTTGCCTCATTTCCTTTGACCACTTAAGATTATTATCTGACAACCCATTAAACCTCTTTTGTGAAGGAGAGGCTTTGTTGGAACACTCATTTGGTAACTATCCTCCTTTAACATTACCGATAATAGCCTATAATAAACTACTTGTTATTAAACTGAAGAACCTTTGTAACGTTAAGATTTTCTATATCCTTATAGGTTTTAGTATTTGTCCAAAATCTCGTCTTATTCTAAATGACAATGTGGTCTAAGATAAGTTAAAACTAGATGGGAATGGCTCTCAAGCGTAGCTGCCGGAACACACCAACAGTCTCTTGGTGACAGATTTTCAAATTGAGGGTGGTAGCTTGCGTGACGAACTTAGAAAAGGCCTTACCACTGTGCTGTAGTTTAACCACGGTGTTTGCTATGAGCGAAAGCTCTGACTCAGTTACAAGGATTCGGATTTTATTGTGGTAGAGCTACGCTGAAGCTATTACTGGTTTCAGCATGAATGGGTCGACTCGCCCGGGGTAGTACCACCCTCTCACAGAAAACCGACGTGAAGTAACAGTGCTTGCACTGTTGCGTTTCGTTCGGTCAGTGAGAGCGCCGGTGGCCCACATATTTAAAAGGCCCGGCAACGCACTTGCGACTCCCTTGGTGTTGCTAGTGTCTATGGACGGCGGTGATCACTTACCATCAGGTGACCCACCTGTTCGTTTGGCGCCTATAATATATATAAAAAAAAACATACGATTGACGCGGTGTCCGAACACACTTACTAAGCTATCAATCGCTATAATAGTCTAATGGAAATGACAAATAAGGAACCTGGTGCTTCATACTTTGTGTTTTTTTTTTGTTATTTAACGTGCGAACGCAACCTACTTTCATATTCAATGGAACTGGTTAAACACCAATTCTGGAAAGGACAAGTTTTAACATTCCAAAATATTTGCCGGAAAAAAATGACAGGCGTTTGGGGACAGATTGAAAACTCAGAGGCTTATTATAAAACTAGCTCGTAACCGCCTTATATCCCTCGGGAACAGTATGTATTCTCTGACTGATAGGTACCCTATTTCCACATAAAAATGACATCGCGTATACAAATTTTAATGATAGTTGGTTGAACAGTTAAGGTGTAAAGAGCCGTACCAAACAAACTCACTTTCACACTGATAATGTTATATTTGGATGCTTTTTTGATTCGTACTACATAATAGCTTATAGGTTTTACTGTTCTATCATAATCCCTTCTGGTATTAGATGACGATGTGGTCTAAAATTGTAAACACGCTAAACCTAGAAGGGACTGACTCTCAAATGCATGTGGCGGGAAACAGCAACCGATGCTGGGCGACGGATTTTCAACTTGAGAGTTGTAGCTAGTCAGTCGGGCTTCCTGACAATTGCACATTGGTTCGGTAGACGAGTAGGTTGCAGCTTGACCGGGCTGTCGTCAGGGCGTTCGCGCTGGGCCTTGTCGCCGGGGTGACATGGTGCTTGCTTGTTCGATCCCGTGCCACTCCATAGCGCGGCAGACGGTATCTTGTGGGTTTTTTTAGTCAGTAAGAGTCTGACACCCCACAGCTCCCCAGGGCTGTGGGTGTCCAATGATGGATTTCTTCCCACATAAATAAAAGGCTTAGAAAAAGCCGTGCTGTGAACCAAATCGTTCACGCTGAAGTAGACACTTATCGCTATGTTATTATACAGGTGGTTGCAAAGTTCGATGACGTCGAGCCCGATGCACTCTATGATGTCCTCCACGACCCCGAGTATAGATCCGTGTGGGACACTCACATGCTGGCTGCTGAGGACGCCGGACATATCAACGTCAATAACGACGTCGGATATTATGCCAGTAAGTGTACTATATTGCTTTTTTAAGTTTATGCCGGAGATATATTACTCAGTGTGACTTTATTATTTCAAACTTATTTCTACTTGCGAATTCATCGGCCTTGTTTCTTATCTTAAAACATACTTTGCGTTCAGAAGAAAAACCATAAAAAAAATTACAGCAAGAATATACTTTGTTTAATTAATTTCCTTGTAAGCAATATGTTTACTTCCTCTCTCCTAGGCATGCGCACTACACCGCTCGCCCCACTTCTCCACTGCAAGTAAGCTCGTGTCGCTTATCGTGTAGTGCTTATAGATATTTTTTTTCGAACTGTCTACGCTATAACTTCATATGGAATGAAAATTATAAATTATATATATATATATATAAGACCCAAACACCTAAGACATTTTAATATATGTATATAATATAAAAGATTTCAATGGAATTAACAACTCGAGTTCCATTTCATATAATAATCAATAGATTGTAGATTATCTCTCTACTTTTGTCGTCTGTGAATCAAAAGAGGTTTTACATTCTTTTTTCACTTTAATAATATTTCTACTTGTTTCTTAAACCAACGATATCTTATATGACCCTAATGTAGACTTGTTTGCTATTTATTTTCTAACATATGATATGGTCTACTTGTGATACTTGTGGCACGAGTTAAACATATGGCCACTCCAAATCCGAATTCAATAACCAAATACATCACACAGGAAAGCGACTACAAGACAAACATTGCTTAATAATGAATACCATCTGAATTCCGTCTATCTCAACCCACATACTCTCGGAATATAGGCAAATATTTAATCCAGACGCCGACACTCAAACGAACTGCTTTTCAAAGCCAGTAGTAGGGTTGACACATGACTTATTTTTCCAATACTGTTATATTTTCTCGACGAGACAGTGGACTTGCTATAGTGGCAGCTATTGTATTTACTACTCGCATTTGACGCATTCCCGTTGCCGGCTATATAGTTTTCTATACCAGCTATGAATGGATGAATGGAACAACGTCTTTAAAACGTATTGTCAGTAAGAGAATATTCCTTATGGATTATATTGCAGCAGAGAGAGAATGTTAATAAAATGAAGCTTCTCTGTTTTTTTTTTTAATATTTTGTACAACATATATTGTTGAATACGTGAGTTATCATTATTGTATTTGTGAAGATGGAAGTGTTTATTTGCCCAAAGACTAACCAGCATCAATATCAGCAAGTTTTTACTAAACTCTATCACGAGACATAATCTTCTACACCGAAGAAATCACTTGCACAAACTCTGTTATACCTCTTATACCTCTTTGGTATAATCCTTCCAAAAAGAGTGGAACTTTCTAGATTAGTGATTCCTAAATTGAGTTCCTTGTAAAAGTTACTAGGGCTATATTATGTTTGCTTTTTTAATATTATTTTGGTTGTTAAATAGAGTTATTACATTTCATTTCAGTATATTTTCTAGAGTTTTTTGACCGCTTTTGATTAACTGGGAATTCAAAGCTTCATTAAACTTGGCGACGAGCGTGCAAAGCAGAACCGATATGGTAAACAATGCAGTGTGCCAAAGTGGTCGAACAACATCAGCGTAAGCTGTTGCCTTCATAGAATTTTTGTGAACTGAATCTATCTAATTTTTCATACGAGTTAACTTACCATATATATTTAGTTAAATGCAAAATTTTAAGCATAAAAATATATTATAAATGCTGTATACATCGTTACATGTACTTAAAAACCTGAGAATTTTTGCTACGACTTACTAATAAAAAAAAGAAAAACGGTTCATATAGAAAGAAACATTTCAATACAAATTTAAATTTTTACCCTTTATTTTATAAAAATTATCATGAAATAAAAAACATCTTTTGAGTGTTATGTAGCTTATGAAACCTTTGAAATTTTATGTTCTAGACGAACATCAAAACGTGTGACGTATAGAGTTACCTGCTCTCAAAAAGAATTACCCTTAAAACTAAACTCCCAAACTCCCTAAAACTTCAACAATTACTTGAAAATCTCCCGAAAATAAATATGAAAAATTATGAAGCTGAAATTGATAGACGTTTAGAAATGTTTACTTATTTTTGAAGTTATACTTGTTTTGGCGCGTTAGGGAAAAATGATGAAAGTAAATTTTAACAATGCGCGGGCACACCGTCACGAAAAATCGACACCCTGAAGTTAGCTATAGTCAACCTTTTATTTTAAAAAAAGTATGTATGTATTAAATACCTTTTTTTTCTATTGTTAGTGTCGTTTTTTCTACAGACGTAGAATAAGGCGAAAGATATTTGAAAAGATTTTTATCTTGTTACGCCAAAGAAGTATAACTACTAACGCATGTATATAAGTACACCCTACTGTTTTTAGGAGATAAGTACTAAAATATATATGACAAAATTATACTTAATATTTGTTTCCAAAAATTTTGCTGGGTTGAGTTATCTCAGGGTATATATTTGTAGATATTAAAGTATCTAAAATATCCCTAACAATATAAAACCATTAAAAAAATCCCATCGTGCTTATTTACCTCCTAAATTTTGGGGTGGAAAACCGCCTAAGTTGGGAACCCTGGAAGTATATTAAACCAAACTGTTTAATGTTCTAGATCATTCATTTGCGATTCGGAGAAGTAATTGGGATTATTAGACTTCACTTGAAATCAATGTTGATAGGGTTTTTCTTGAAGACTAGAACTTTCTAGCAGAACAAAATGGCGATGATGCGTTTTCCGTCTACAATCATACACGGCGAAACATCGAATATCTAGAGCTTTCTATTTACGAGGTGTCATAATAATTGTAATGGTTCTTTACTCACACCATAAAAAGTTCAATAAGGTTCATTTTATGGACTTGTAGTAGACATTTATTAAGTTTCGCGTGCTTTATGTTTATCCTCTCTCATCCCTTCATATCATTATTACCACATATAATATAAGGCGACGTCTGTCTGGGAGGATGCCCGTCAATGTCCTTATAATTCCAGAATCATTTGTTTGTCCACTTTGTATAATATTTTAAGTTGTATTTATTTTAATATTGTGTTTTATGACAGGGTGTTATTGTCTGTTCTCTTATATGAAATGTTCATGTTATAAAATAACATATCGTGTAGCAACGAGTAGTGAACTCTATATTACGAAATTTTATAGTAGAAAGAATGCGACGAATAGAAAAGGATATTTGGGATATTAAATGCGAACGAAATTATGTTTGTGAATCCACGTAACAATGGGTGTAGGATAGGTGCGAAAGGTACTCACGTGGTCCACGTCCTTGACGGGTCCTCTTCTCCAAATTCTTTCTATCTGGGTAGGCGCGTGAGTAGGTTCATGGCGCATGCGACAGTTCCGTGCGATAACTTACTACACAACGAACTCCAGCGAGAATCGATTACCTTCGAATAATTTATCTAAATACTAACTAAAATAATGTACTGATCCCGAGTGATAAGTTAAAATCTATATTAACGTGAACGAAGCTACGTGAAAAAGTTAGTGATTAATTAGAGATATTGAGCCATATATAAAATATTGGAAAATTGTTTAGAACAGAAATGATTTCAAAAAAGCGACTGCATTAATGCATTAAACAGTATGGTCATGCATGGTAATAACGAAATATCAATTGAAATAAAGAATTATACTGATGATATATACATATGAAGTATGTGTAATGAAATACGATGAAATGGAATAATACACATAGGCATGTAGGCAACCCTATTATTGCACCAGATACATAGATGATTCTGTATTCAAGGCGTACTCGTAGACGATGCCACCGCATCATCAAGAAATTTACGCCAAGTATTCAACGCCGCCGTCAATGTGACAAGTAGCAATGTGATATTGCGAACGTTTGGTGATATTACGCTTTACAATAATATTTTACGAAGAATATGGTATGCGTCTTTGGAGTCACGTGTCGTCTGAATATGAATGGGTGTTTTTTGTAGCCGTTTTTTTTTTGGGGGTTATAAGTTTATTGTGAAATAAATTGTTTACTCATTTCATCGTTAACATAACACTCACTGCAAGGAACAAATTCTCAGTTTAAGGGGGGAATAAGGTGTTGCAAATTTATTTTTATTGTTTCATATACTTGTACAACATTTTAAGATTGTTTTTTCAACATTTTAAAAGATAACAAATCGAAGCAAAAGTAACAACAATATATAACTGTAAGCGTCCGTTGCTTCGATCGGGTTTTGCATACCAGGCTCAGTATCTGCCCGGTAAACGACAGTTTTTTTCTCTATTGTCCCTTCCTTTCTTCTCATTTTAAAAGAACTCTTAAAATTGGGCTCTTTTTGACCGAATTAACATTACTGTTTAGATCTTGTGGAGAAGCGTAATGATATGAAGAGTATTTCTTCTTTTTAATATATATTAATCTGAAAACTGCATTCAAAACAGTTTGGTAGTTTTCTAGTTCTAACACGGAAAGTGTAATTTTGGTTTAGGTACATATAGTTAAAATGTTATCTAACTGAACGGTATCGGAACTAATTGACTAGTGCGTTTTAGTTATCGCGTAAATGAATTTTTTGTACATATAAATGTATAAATACGTTAGTTGTACAGCCGTTCAGGACATTGAAATAATAAATGATATTAATACTAGCGGTCCGCTCCGGCTTCGCACGGGTATAAAATATATAGCCTATGTCATTCAAAATAATAATGATTAAAATCGATCCAGTAGTTTTGATTTATTCAGTACTGCCTGTGGCCCGCACACGTTATTTTGATAAATCTCGTAGGGTTCAGCCTGCGTTTGTTGCAATGTAAGCGGAAAAAATGTAATTATTTACGACATCACATTAGAAACCTCAAAAATAACAGTATTTCTCCGCTATTTAATGGATGTTATTATACATATAGACCTTCCTTTTTAATCACTCTATCCGTCTATCTATCACTCTAAAACTCTAAACCGCATCAAAATCCGTTGCGTAGTTTTAAAGATTTAAGCATACATAGGGATATAGGGACAGAAAAAGCGACTTTGTTTTATACTATGTAGTGATGAGGTCATACGAAATTTCACAGGTATCGATTTTTGAAAGCCGTAATATGGATTCCTGTTGGAACTATAGCTACTAGGCATTTGAGATACTGGAATTTTGTCGAAAACATTACCTGTAGCTTACGTAGCTCATTTAAAAAATACTTATTTCTTCGCCGTTTAAAAGGTTTGTGATTTTCTAGCATTTTCGGTGACAAAAATTTCTAGTAGAAACTTCTTACGTAATTCGAGGCGTGCTTATCACGAGTTTTGCAGGCCGAATATCTTTGTTTCTGACAATCTCAGCAATTCGCTCAGTCTTTATTCGCAGAATTCATTTCTTTACTTATATACATAGACCAAAATGTATACAGCCTAATAACCGTCTGTGACGTAATCATTTTGCCATGGTGGTAGGGCTTTTACTAAGTACGCCTGGCTAGTTACCATCCTCAAATTGAAAATCTCCACCAAGCACCTGTTTGTGTGTTCCGGCATCTGCAGTTGAGAGCCAGACCTCGTCAAGGTTTAGCGTATTTACCATCTTAGACAACATTGTCATTAACCATGAGACGGAGATTGTGGTCACTTGGGAAAATGTATAAAGTTAAAAAAAAAAAAAAAATTATAGTCTGTGTTATTCAGTGGGAACGTCGTATTCTATGTATAGTAATGCGGGCATGTAAGACTCCCACTGCTGGATCAAAGACCTCTTCATAAAGGAAGGTAAGGATGTAACCACCACGGAACCCGACGGCGTATTGGTCTTTGATTACGAATCCGGAGAAATCGTTACTCTACAAGAACATTTTTCAAGCGTTCAGGTTCCTCACGATGCGTTCAACATTCCATCAAGCATAATGTAAACTGCATTATTTTCTATGGTTCCGTTGTTATTAAGTTCCAAGCAGACACAAATGTACAGAGAGACGTTGCATTTTACAATACGTAAGCATATAACCATAGACTTTATATTTTCAATAAAATCTAATTAATTTTATTAAAATATATTGACACATTAAAATGAAATATGTAACATAAGATTGATAATCTGAAAGCAGTAAAAACAGTAGCAACTTATTAAGAAATCGTCTGCAAGCAGCTTTTTTTTTTATCCTTTATAGGTAAGCGTTTGACCATAATCTCATCTGATGTTAAATGACGATGTGGTCTAAGATGGTAGTCACGCTAAGCCTAGAGAAGACTGGCTCTCAAATGCAGCTGCCGGAACACACCAACAGGTGCTTGGCGACAGATTTTCAACTTGAGGGTGGTAGGTAGTCAGACGGACTTAGAAAAAGCCCTACCACCATGCAAAAAAAAGCCCTACCACCATGCTACATATATTTTAACCATATGACTTCATGTGGCTCGTAAGTACAAAATGGCGCCTTTAATTTTTGGCGCCTCAAACCAACGTCTGGACTGAACGCCACCAGCGGGCGCTATAAAATATTTCTATCGGGGTTGTGCTTGTCTATGCTAATATATACGTTCGGTATATGTTAATGAGTTGCGTAAATTCAAATAAATGTACTAACTGAATTACTAATACTTTCACAGTGTCATGCCCTGCACCACTCAAGAACCGCGATTTCGTCCTACAGCGTTCGTGGTTGGACACGGGATATGAGAAGATGATTCTCAATCATTCCGTTTATCACAAGGACTATCCGCCGCGGAAGGGCTATGTTAGGTAAGTTGACTTGTTTAAAATTGTCATAAACTGTGATAAGGGAAAAAAGTGGATCTTTTTCTAAATAACATTTAAGGATTACGTAGTTAATTATTAGTGAAACAATTTTTAAAATCTAAGTAGTGACTTACTTGCTAATTAGAAATTACCTTTTTGTAAATGAAGAAATTAAATTTCTTTATGGTAATCATTTTTTTTAATACTTTATAGGTAAACGTTTTGACCACAATCTCATCTGATATTAAATGATGATGTGGTCCAAGATGGTAAGTGACGCTTAACCTAGAGGGAGACTGGCTCTCAAGTGTAGCTGCCGGAACACACCAACAGGTGCTTGGCGACAGATTTTCAACTTGAGGGTAGCTAGCCAGACGGACTTAGAAAAAGTTCTACCACCATGCTATGGTTGCATCACATGTTTTCCTTTACCGAAAGCTCCGACTCAGTTGCTTGGATTCGAATCTACGTCCTTCGACGCTGTGTCCGAACACACGACCTACTGAGCCATCATCGCTTCATAAAATTTATTGAACTATATTGGTTTATATTAAACTAGCTTTAGATCGACGGCTTTGCTCGTGTTAATGTAGATTTACGCTTTCATTCAGGACTAGTATAGTTTTGAAGTGATACTACTTATGGGAGGGCTTTGAAATTCGGATCCCCAACATTTTTGTGTAACGAAAAGTGGTGGGGGTAAACAGTTTGTCGGGTAAAGTGTTGAAAGCACCAGTCCTTTTCGTCCGAACACCGAAATTAAGCAACGTCGGACACGATCTGTACTTGGATGGGTGACCGGCTGGGAACATCGCGTGATGTTGGATTTTTGTTTTGCTTTGTTTTTTATGATGATCCGTTAAGTAGTTTATACGTGAAAGAGTAACAAACAAAAAAAATTAATTTCGCATTTCTAATATTAGTAAGAATGATATTAAGTTATCAACAACGAATATTTGAAATAATCTCTTACTTTGTTTAATGAATTCTATTATAAATTATCTTAAACCTTAATTTTTAAATTAGATCTTAATCCTTTTACTATAAAGGTATAATAATATAGAAAGGCTTAATCATTTCCGAGAATTTCTCACTCTTGGAAATTTAGTGAGAAATCGTCTTTCTTTCGCCCTAGACAGAGGAGACTCAGTTCCAACAGAAAATATCGAATTAAGAGCCGCAAATTTACAATCTAACCTAAAGAATGTTCAGCTTAATTGAAGCGTTTGAAATACGAATTTAATTAGAAGAAGGCGCGACGGTGAAACGGCTCTCTGGAGACTACGGGCTCGTTGGCTACATTGATCCGACAACTGTTGTTTTAAAACTATATTATGTAGTTAATTCTGTTAAGAGTTTACGAGCTACTAGAAATGCTTTGACGCTAAATTAATTGTTTAAAATAAAGATATTCGTCCTATTAGAAGACATATATAAAAAATTATATAAAATGCCTACGGAAAAGTCCGTGATAGTGTAGGATCATCTCCTAACGCTACTCCCATATCAGCGTGACGAAGCTTCGAGAAAAATCGTTTCTATAAAGGCGTAGATTACACGTTCCCACACCTGTGTCTTTCCAATACTTCGAAATTAGCGTCCGATAAATTCCTTTGACGTGCTTAAAAACCGCCGGCCCAGTTATTGTACCGCGTGTATCGTCACGCCATCCGATAGTTGGTAACGCATCATGATAATGTCTTCTCAGATGCAGATGCATTAAGTGTGACCATATACAAAACATCGTGGAGATAGACGCAGGTATGGGAGTAGCATAAGGATAACCCAAAGTAATCATATTTAACTTTACATAAAAAAAAACAGGTTATTTGGATGCTTTTTTGATCTGTATCAAATTAAATAATTTTACATATATATACATATATATGTTTTCAAGGTCGGCAACACAACAGCGATGCCCCTGGTGTTGCAGTTGTTCTTAGGCGACGGTAAACATTTCACATCAGATAGGCCGTCTGCCTGTTGGTGCTGCCCTTTGGTATAAAAAAAAACACAGACTTAATAAAAACTTTGTAGGTGGTAGAGCTACGCTGAAGCTATTACTGGTTTCAGCATGAATGGGTCGGCTCGCCCGGGGTAGTACCACCCTCTCACAGAAAACCGACGTGAAGTAACAGTGCTTGCACTGTTGCGTTTCGTTCGGTCAGTGAGAGCGCCGGAGGCCCACATATTTAAAAGGCCGGCAACGCACTTGCGACTCCTCTGGTGTTGCTAGTGTCTATGGACGGCGGTGATCACTTATCATTAAGTGACCCACCTGTTCGTTTGCCCCCTATAATATAAAAAAAAGGTTGTTTATATACGGCTATTTCTAAGTCCACCTGGCTAGCTACCATCCTCAAGTTGAAAATCCTGTCGTCAAGCACCTGTCGGTGTGTTCCGGCAGTTGCATTTGAGAGCCAATCTCCTTCTAGGTTTACCGTGAGTAACGTCTTACACTACATCATCATTTAACATCAGATGAGGTTGTGGTCAGACGCTAACTTTTTTTTTTTTACTTCATCTGGGCCCCCACCCTGACACGGACGCCCTCCACGTAAATATGGGCCCCAGGAGGTGGCCCTCGCTGAAGCCCATGAAACATTAGGGCCTCGGTCTTTTCGAGGGCCACCTCGAGGCCCAGCCTTCTGATGCGCCCGAGCACGAGAGTCACGGCATCCGTGGCCAGGCGCATCAGGTAAACCTATTCCCCATCCCCCCGGGCTACGATTAGGGTATCATCCGCGTAAACGCTAACCTACCTTTACCTTTATCTAGTGGTAAAAGTATTGTCAAAATGAGTTAATTGTAACGGTTACTTAAGTTCTATTGATATCTTGTTTAGATTATAAGCATTTCTCTTAACTAATTCTCTATGAACTGTAGGAAATACTGTAGTGTAGGCGCGAAACGGTCCCATTAATTTATTTACAAAATTCATGCCACTCTATAGATTAGATAGTAGGCAGCGTGCGTCAATCTGTGACAGACTTTCTATACGTTTCAATAGCTTTTAACACAAAATCCGTTTGTACGAGTAACGTTCTCTTCGAATGTTATACGCGACCTGGATCTAAGTTCTGTGAGGGATCGTTTTTTTTCTTTTGTTTGGCAATTCAGACTTGGCTACTATTGGCGGATATTCTAAAATAATTATTTTCTATAACATGTTCTTTGTTATTCTGTTGTCGGGTAAATTACAGTTTTCCTTGTCGTATTATAATTTATGAATGCATACCGATGTCAGTAAATACTGATATTTGTTGTTCTTATGGTGACTTAGTAGGAGTAATTTATAATACTGTCCTTTTCACACCCACTGGTTGATGCATAATCGAGATAGGTTGACAAATATAGTAGTAAAATGTACTGATCAATTTTATCTTCGTCTATTTAAATATAAATGTATAACTAATAAGTTTCATATTAATAATGTTCATACGAGATTGTATTATTGATTGTAAATTATTTAGCTAAGACCTATTAGTTTATCGATCCATTTTACCCTTCGGTAGAATTATATTAGTAACAGAAGTCTCGCCAATTACTTTATGTTATTAGGTTCGCGCGCCCCACGACTCGCACTCAAGTATCAGACCATTTGAATTTACGAACGAGCCTTTGTTCGAAGTGCTAGTAGCTACAAATAAAACTCGCTGCTCATAACTCGAACATTTTCATTTGATATCCAACTTGTGTTATTCTTTCTAAAACTTAAAATAAATGAACGCATCAATTAAAGAACGTACGTAAAACGTGAAACGACACGAAGGAACTTTTTGATTGATGTGAATATAGTTATGTAGAACAGAACTTTAGGTATAAATGCCTATCACTACATATTATAAAACAAAGTCGTCCGCCGCGTTTGTCTGTATGTTCGTGATAAACTCAAAAACTACTGAATAGATTGTAATGCGGTCTTCACCAATAGATAGACTAATTCATGGGGAAGGTTTAGGTATACGAGTATAATTTGACAAGGTGTTTTTGTAAATTGCTTCAAATATAATGACAATTGTTGAAAGAATCGGATAAAGTCAAGCCGCCTGGGAGTTTTAATCAAAAACGCTGCCTATAATCCCTTTGAGATATAACAAAACAATGCATACTGAGATATTCCTCTATTATAGATCTACTAAAATTGTCTACGATGGTGTATATCTATCTTTTAAGGATAGCTTACTATATCCGTCTATCTTCTAAAAACATGGTCACATACAATGAGGTAATTGGAAAGGATATTTAGACCGTATTATGGTAGAGACAGTATTAAGTAACCCTCATCAAATTGAATACATTAGTTACCTTAAGCATTTCATGCACATAAGTATATATTTTTTATTATCAGGTCAGGACAACGTCCGCCGCAGCCTGCTAGTATATGCATATGAATGGATATATTGTTAACAGTCGTAAACAAGATATTTTTTGGCGCTTATATTGTAATGCGAGCTAAACCTTGAGATAAATCGAAAATGGTGGGGTATTTTAAAATTATGTCCAACAAATATTTATCACGTGACATTAATAAAATCTACCCGAACGAGGCTACTATAGCTGGTTTTATGTTATCTATTTGTAGGTACGGTATATTGAGCGGTATCGCTAATGAAACTAGTTCTTATAGAATTCAATATTGGATGATTCATAATATCACGCTGTGAGAGTTGTATGTCTCTAACATTAAAGGAATAACACGTACACTACGTTTGTATAAAATAACTAGAGAGAGAGTTGACGATGATAAAGGGAAACTTTATCGTAATTCAGGCAATAAGCGAAGTTTGTTATAACGAGATACATCGGAAACTTTTATATCTCGTTAATGGTACAGGGTTATACAGGAACTATGCTTTTCCATGAAAATAATTCATTTTATGTTATTAAGTGGAGAAAATGCAAGCAGTCTCTAATTCAGTCATAATAGGCTGCCTAACAACTTTGTTGCAACGCGCAAGATAACGCGCAAGGAACTGATCGCCGCATGCTATGAGAGCGGCTCTAAGAAGGATACTTTACAGCACACTCTATTTGAGTGTTGAATGCTCGGGAGCGGGGCTGGGTGGAACGCGGTAACCTCCTTATACGAGGAGGTCATCTCGAAGAAGGAGGCGGCCGCGAGAGTTCGTGGGGAAGACGTTCTAAGCGGCCCTCTCCGCCATCAGAGGGCTGGCGGAAGAAGGAGGCGTTTGGCCCGCCTCCTTCCGCCATCGTAGGCGAACCTGGGGAGATAGGCGAGGGACTCATCTCCTCATTGTACAGGTTCCGTTGCCGAAGGGTTACTGCTGGTGTACCTAGTCGCATCCCACTAATGCGGTGAATGGTACACCGTTGGGCATTAATCAGTAAGAGTCCGACACTACCCACCCTCTTTCCCGGGAAAGTGGTGTGTCCAGGGAGGATCTACCCGCATTAAAAAAGGAGTTTGTTGGAACACCTTATGTGGTAGTATCTTTTGGCAAACACAATCTTCGAATCGAAACACAACAGCACGAGCACTAATTTTTTATGGCAGAGATATAGGTGGTACTTCTGTATACGAATTTTGCACAAGCTATACTTGTTTTGTAAAATTAATTTATTATTATTTATTAAGTTTTCGATATTTTTTCATTCAGATTCAGTGTACGAGTATTTCGATTTGATGGTGAAAATGGCGACGCCAGCTGTCAAAGAAGGATGTCGTTCTTTTTGTTATGCTTATTCATAGTTCGGTCATTCATAAATTACGTCACATGTTAACGGGCAGAGAGTGTAAAGTCGTGTGATAAGAAGGTGTGTGGCGCGCGTTTTAAATATACATATCTCAAGTATAAAAACTTTAACTGTAACGAAAATCTACAGTGGATGAATTATTGTTGAAAATTTTAAAAAAAGAACACATTAATATGAATACATAAACAACTTGCTTTTGCCCGTGACTTCGCTTGCGGTAATGTATAATTGGTCTATACCTCGGGAACTGTATACTATTTCTTGATGAAAAGTACCCTGTGTCCTTTTCTGTACTGCTGACAAAGTGTATGCAAAATTGAATTATGTTCTGTTAGTACTTAAGGCGTGAAAGCGTAACAAATATACGTACATTATTCACATTCATGATACTATTACGGATATTGGAAGTGCTGTTTTAATAATGTCAAACGTGAAGTAGAAAAATATGTAACGTTAGATGAGGAGGGGCTGGAGTGCTTCAAAATTACAAATATTTTGTAGCGTAATTTATGGATAGCGCCTTAGATTGACTACGTAAAAGTTAATTAAAAACAAAAATTAGATGAACGTATATTTGGTTTATAAATTACTTGAATAACATTCAAATTAATGTTTAATATCTCATTTTAATTGACGTGATGCGTACGTATAGTTAACAAGCAAAAAAGAAACACGTGTAAATCTTCATATATTATCATTCTTGGCACAACATTAGGCCTTACTAAGGCGTTGAACTTGAGAATAACATTTACATAAACATATTAAATTGTCGTAATATAATATTTTTGTTCATTCTAAAACTGTTTAATTACAGAGCACTGTCATTATTAACCGGGTTTGTGGTGCGAACCACAACAACTGGTGGGAGTTGGCTCGGTTACGTGTCGCGGTCGGATCCACGTGGTGCCCTTCCTGCTTGGTTGGTTAATAGGTACATCTTTCTATACTTTTATCATCATTTTTTTTTTTTTGTAGATTTCACAAATGCCATATATAGATTTTGAATTAAGAACAACTACCCATATAAATTTAATATTCCTAGTAATACATTTTAATACAGTAATCCTCTACACTTAGCGTAACCATCTTAAACAACATCATAATTTAACATCAGGTGAGATTTTGGTCAAAGGTAAAAAGTTACAAAGCAAAAAAAGAATATTAATAAATCTTTTTTTTCTGGTCATTTTTTAAAGTTGTCGTGATTAAATTCTAAAAGGACTATGGACGATTAACAAAGTTATCAAAATACCCTCAAATATTAAGAAAATTTCTAAAATTACAAAAAAAAATCATGACTTACTTCGATGATATGCTTCCCTCCTATATTAACTCATTATTATAATAATATACAGATCTATAAATAATAGTAAGAGTCGTTAAAATAAATCATTGCTTTTTGTAGAGTAACAGCTCAGTTAGCGCCTCGTCTAGTCCACCAGTTGCATGCTGCCGCACGCCGTTACCCAGGCTGGAAAGCCCTTACCGACCTTCCATACCACAAACCTTGGAGACATCCGGAACAAGTACCGCCGTATAGAATATCTTTAGCTGATGTAAGAGATTATTATTTTTTGCATATCCTTAAGCTCAATATTTTAGAGCTTTAATTAGATTTTAGAGAGCATCTGAGGAAATCATTTACCCTATAGAGAAAGATTGAGAAACAAAAGCTTAGATAATGATATTTTTTATTTTGTAATGAGGAAAGTTCGTTGAAGAACCGTGTATAGAAGTAAGTAATGTTTTAAAATTGAAATGAATATATTTTTTCTTATAAAGCAAATGAAAAGAAAAGGCATGACACGTAAAATTTTATTTTAAAATAACCCTCATACGAAGATTTCTACAGCAATAAAGCCACGGGTGTTCCATTTCGTAAGGACTACGATACACTTATAAACGATATTAGCAAGGGTCCCCAACGCATATCCAAAAATAAATGTAACAAACCTAACGTATGGAAATTCCTTAAGTTTTATTTCGTTGACCCTAAATTGATTTAATATTATTACTAACAACAGTTTAATTAACTTTACTTATTAAATTATTCTATCTTAATCAATAACATGCATTTATTTCAATTTTCAGTGTGTAGATCCAGATGCTCCACCTCCACGAGAGGACCCAAAACCTGATACTTCTAAATCTAAACTCGATGTACCACACCCTGCAGAAATAGAAAGCCACAGCGTAGAAGATTTGGGTGATATATCTTCAGAATTTAGCGTGGAAGTAGAGGAAGACGTACCCGATCCAACACAAGACCCAACTAAGAAGAGAGGGAAATTTTACAAACTGGTTAAATCTATGAAGAATAGACGGAAAAGTGTTCAGGTTGCGAAAAGTACTGATAGTCTGATGGAAGGGAAACCGGAAGAGAAACAAGAGAAGAAGAAAACGTTCAAATTTCACAGGAGATTTAGTTTGAGTCGAGGAAGAGAGGATTGAGCTTATACAGTTGCAAAGGATTTTGATAAGCTAAATGAATATACTGCGTTGGCAAAATTGTTTAATCCGATTTCATGTGGCTTAAAGGAGTTCAAAATAAATGTTTTCGACATTTATAATTAAGAATGTTGATATAATTATGTTCTTAGGATATTGTTGTACGTATGTATGTTATTGTATACTTCTCTATAAAAGTAAATATTGAAATGCTTTACAACTTTTATCCTTAATAATATTATTTTGTCTGATACTATATCATTTTTTTCTGCAATTGTTTTTTGTCTATGAGAGAGACTATTACATTTAGGTGTAAGATGTTGCAGTAGCTAGTTGTTACTCGTATTGTAAATGTACTAACAAGTTATATTATAGTAATGTGTTTGTTTTAAACAATTAATTCGTAAGATAAATTTTTAACTATTTATTGCTATCGCTGTCGGATCCTCTATACATTTTTTTGTGTATTCCGATCAATGTGGTATAAAAACCTTGAAGTATCGTTTTGACTTTTAACTCTACTCAAAGTTATATGTTTTGGAGGTTTATGGTTTTTAGGTCTTTCAATATTTTAGTGTAAAATATCGTAGTGTGTTCGATGCTCCCGATTGACATTCTGGATTGTAGCAGAATAATGTTCTGAATCTTATATCTGTCTCATTGACTGCTTAAGAAATTCAAATGTTGATGTTAAATTTGAAGCTATTAATTATATGGCATCTGTATATTACTAAAACAATGATTGACGTCATTTTGATACAATAAAAAGTAAAAAATAAAATTATATTAAAGAAGGGTCAATCAATTTTAGTCAACATAGGTAATAGAATTTTAATAATATAGAAAAAAGACACAGATTAGTTGATTGATGTAACAAAGTCAATATTATTGGTACGTTTCGTTAAAAATTACAATGTTAGGTGGATGTAACAAGGCATTCTATGAATCAGTTTACACAATCTCTAGGAGTTATAACGCGAACTGTAACGAAATCTATGAAAATGGCATAAAGTGTATCTAAAATGCGTAAATCTTCAATTTTCTCTTTACTTACCGTATCGTAAATCATTGCGATCCTTTCTACAATCAGTATAATAGGACACTTAAAATGTTTTACGTTCAAAATCTACCTTTTAAGCTATCATTACACGAACGTTTGATTTTAAATTCATTGCTATTTTTCTAGATCTTTCATCGCTTTCGATAAAAACGTTATTATTTACAAATAAATACACTATCAGATAACCAGTTTAAAGTAAAAAGTTAATAGTTTAGTAAGAAATAACGTGATTATCACGTAATTGGATACGTAACAATTGATTTTTTGCCGGCAGTCGATAGAATTCCGGCTTATATGAAAACATTTAGAATGATAAAATTAATGTTTTTGCCCATGTTTCTGATAGGCATTTTAGGTTTTTCTTTAACAAGTTCAAGGTTGTCTTCTTGAAATTTGATTGTGTGCAGATTAATGTCAACCTTGAAATACGCTGATTTAACTGCAACCAACGTATTTAATATAAATCGATTGAGAAATAGTTTTTCTATTGTCGGCGTTCTTTTATAATATAATCAAAATTTAAATGACCGATACAAGTACTTTATATATGTGGAAAAACGAAATAGGCTATTCTATATAATTTTTTGTCATCAATTCTTCTATATATTTAAGCCATTTTTGCCATAGGTAATAAAGATTGATTTATGTATTTCAGTTTCGAATTTTATAAATTAGTAAGCATAAATAGATTCACATGACGAAAGTCTAGGACTTTATTATACAATATTGTAATTATTGTGCGGTCGTTCATTGTTGTAATGTTTTTTGCATCTTCAGTATAATCTCTTATATCATAATAACAGTTTCAATATATTATTCGAATACGTTTACAATGTGTGCCTTTATATTGTAACTCTTTATATCTATTCTATTAATTATGTAATATTGTCTGAACGTAATCGTTTCGCGGTATAGCGATATTAATAAGGAATGCTTAAATAAGAATGTTGAAGGTTTTCAATATTGTAACCAATTTATGAATCTAAGACAGATTCGTAAGATCAGTTAGTAGGTTCGCATAAACGGTGCAATATTTATGAAGCTTGTTTTTTTCGAACTGTCTATAATGCTTTGGCCTGATGGGTCTTCACATCTTTAACGGACTAATAGGGCGAGCGCTTATTTTATATTTGTCAACTCGGCTAAACTAAACTAATCAAGTTTGGAAAACAAGGGGAAAAATAGACTCATCTACCATATGTGTACCAATCCGTGGGAGTGCACGTATGTGTGGTTAACTGTGTTGTGTCTGTTAAGTTAGTGAGTGAAAACATTCAGCGTCACTGTATCGCGCTAGCAGCGTACTCGAGGGCTCCACTTTGGGAGATCGAACATAGACTTGAGTCGCGATAGGAAAAGATATTTTGCGGCCGTGTTTTATATACTTATGTCGGCGCTTATGGCGGTCAGCCGCTTGGCAACAAACTCAAGGGTGTCAAAGTGGCCGAAATTCGGCTTGGTTTATTGCCTTGGATGCAATAACGCGGATCTTACTAAGCTAATCATACATATACGAACAAGTGAGGCACACATGTGTACCATCATGTGTGTCTCACGAACTCGAACATGTGTTTTGTATCTGTCAACAATGCTAAACTAAATTAACCAAGTTATGCACGAGGCACCTTTTATTAATCTATATAAGGTGATAAACTTTATATAACTTCGACTAGATCGATAGTTTGGAATAAAAACTGTCATAAATAAATTGGCAGTCAAGAGTAAGAAAGATCTCTATGCCTCCCAAAGTGACTTAACATTTCGAACAAAAATAAATTATCTTTTCTCGATGACTTTGTTCCCGTAGCTAAGTTCAGTTTGTTTAGACGACAACTTTACGAAACTTATTAAATACTCGTCAAATAATACTTTGATTTCTAATCGATATCTGATGTTAATATTTAATTTGTCAAAACTCATATTAATTTTTTTTAGTAAAATGCATGGGATTCTGCTATTTGTTCGTCACATAGTTGTCGAACTATTCCATTGTTTCCATATTTTGGGCTGGCGAATAGGTTTATTGACCTTTATAAAATTTACGACTTGTTTTTTTTTTATATAGCTTCATTGTTTTCAAACATTGTCAAAACAGTATCCAAATAAATGCTTTTTCACACGGAAATTAATTACGGTGGAATTATTTGATTATTCAGTTACCATTTTATTTCATTACTTGGTCGTGCTGTAAAATGAAGAATTGGTCTTATTTCCTTCGTCAGTGTGCTCGTGCGAAACTGGGGCGAGCAGCTAGTTTATAATATATATTATTTTAGAAAACATTTTCATTAAAATTCATGCAATGACCAATAAATAACACAACGCAAGCATTAGTTAATTTCAATATTACCCATTCCAGATTAAGAGATAATTCAGATTCATTTTAGACTAACAGTTTTCGATAATATTAACAAGTAGGCTTTGGTAAACTGGTGATTTGGATCGGTTTGTTTTCTTTTACCCCTCGGCAGGTGTTTTAAAATGCAGATATCAAAATAGGGGACCATGTTATTAAATTTCGAGCCAATTTCTCTGTTGATCAGTGCATCATAAGGTCTATATTCGTTTGTATGGAGCATAACCTCTTATTGTTTTCGACAATTTACGGGTTAAAGCTCAGAGTAGATTAGGCGTTCGCGTTGGCGTATCCAGTAGTCGAGCATGGCAGCGGTGCCTGTCGTTAGATGATCGATCTTTTGGTAGCCGACATTATATTTGTATTTCAATGTGATTGCCATCAGGTAAAAAGCTATAACTTTGTCATGCTACAACAATAAAAAAAAATATAGAGAAAAAATTCTTCACGTTCTATCAGATATAATGTTCTATACGATTTATTTAGGCGGTGCTAATTTAGTATGATGATTCGAACCGATTTGAGCCCCTTTGAGCCCCAGTAATTGAGATTGCGTGCTCGAAGTCCAGTAATGGAAGCGGTCAGACGCGCAGGATATATTAAGGAGCACAAGTGTACGCGCAAGACACAGGTGCACATACTCATCCTTGTTCTTCTAGACTGTTACAACCGACTCAGAGACATGGTACAGTATCACGGTGAGAACGTTACAAGGGGTCAGTACTATCTCACACTCCCTTAATCGCCTTTTACGATACCCATGGGAAGGTATCGGGTGGTGCTATTCTACTCTGCCGGCACCACACAGCATTTTAGTATATAGCCTATATATATTTAAACAAAATATTGTGTTTTGGTGTTATTATGAACATATACGCGGCATATCAAGTTAAAATGTATCATAACGTATAAGCTTAATACTAAAAATCATTTTACTATCGCTAGATCTTAAACTGCTACAATGTATCTTTCTTCAGCTGTCATTTGTAATACATTGTTATAAAAATACGAATTAAATTGTAAACAAAATTAACTACCGTTAATATGAATATAAGTACCAATTAAACGTACAAATCTGTTTCGAGGTTATAAGAATTCAGAGTTATCGATTTAGAAATGTAAAAATAAATGAATAACTGTATGAAAAAATTGACAATTTACATTCATTTTCGCTGTGTCAAAAATTATCAAAATACGAAGACAGGCGTTAAAGACAATATTTATGAAAATATCAACTATTCCATACAAGTATACGTCTAGGTTTTTTTCTTCGCGTCACGATTTGTGTTTAATTCGTAATTCCCCATTTTAAAGAAAAAAATATTTAATTATAGTGATTTCCATTAATCATAGTTATTAGTGTAACTAAATATTCTTCATTATAACTAGTTTCATCATATGTTTGTTGGTAGGTACAATAATTTAAATGATCAAATGTCTATTGTTTTAAGTTTGATATAACATAAAAAACGGTGTCTACTCATAAAATTAACCGAAAATTTACGAAATATTTCTTTTATTTATGAATAATAAAAAGTAATATTTACCCATGTGTTATATGTAATAATATATATTGAATTTCCCACAACTGTTTTATTCTAAACATAATATAGTATCCGGCTTTTGATTTTGGCACGTCGCGTCGGGTAGAAGAACGAGATAGCTAGCTAAGCTCGCTTCGTATAGCGTGATCTTTTTCTATCGTAATCATCGCGCTGTGCGACAGCGAGAACGCTTCACAAAACCGAAGCAAACCGATCTTAGTCGGAAGTCTCACTCTTCTACGTGACGTGATAATTCAAATAACGGGTACAGGATGAACGTTATAAACTTTAGTGCAAATTGTCGCGAATCGTGTACTGTAAGAAAAATGTTAATTGTAACGTTACCGTTCGACTTGTTGAGCAAATTAGTATTTATAAGTATTATATCTATGGAGTGTAATAATGGTTTTTTGTTTTATTTCCACTGGACCTTTTCAATATTACCAAATCAATGTTGCTACCGAGTAAAACCTTTTAAGTTTTAAGTGATACTTATCTTAATAAGCTTGTATTATCACTACATAGTATAAAACCAGTCGGTTTCTCTGTCCCTATATCCTTATGTATGCTTAAATCTTTAAAACTACGCAGCGGATTTTGATGCGGTGTTTTTTTAATTGATAAAGTGATTGAAGAGGAAGGTTTATATGTATAATAACATGAATTAAATAGTGGAGAAATACTGTTATTTTTGAGGTTACTCCAAATTTAACGCGTGCGGGCCACGGACAGTAATGAATAAATCAAAACTACTGGATCGGTTTTAATCATTTTTTCAGTGAATGACATAGGCTTATATATTTTATATCCGTGCGAAGCCGGAGCAGACCGCTAGTCTTATATATAAATAAAATGATATAGGTCTATTCGATAGATTTCGATCAGCTTTTATAATTTTACAATTGAAACTCCTAGCCGGCGAGAAAAAAGAAAAACATGCTTTGTTTTTGAATGATTTCAGAGATGCTCGCCGACCGTTGCTGCATACCGAAAACCGACATTAGAGCACATGGCCCCAAACAAACATTCCCGTTATGGTTGCAAGAAATTTGGCAGAATTCTATATTGTTTGGCGATTTTTCACTTGCACTTGATTAACGGAACGCTTGCGCTTGGCGAACGGAAAAATCCTATATATTGTTAAGATAATAAACAACAACAACTAACATATTAGTTAGAAAATAAATAAAAAAAGGTAATTAGAAATCACAACACTCATATTGTTGATGACCGTCTCGCCTCACGGTCACGTCATAATTTTCCTAAATTAAACTCCTGTCCCATTTTATCATCGCATCTTGTCATGTTCTATACTCGTAATAGCGCCATCTCTCAATGGACTACAAGTAGCTTAGTTGAAGTATACATTTCTTCAAGCAATGATATTATAAGTAATAAGGTGTAGGATACGTCATAACCGCTTCGACAGCGGGTTGGTAAAACTCGGCTAGCTATCAAACGTGTCCTCAATATCGTGTCAGCGTTAATGGAAGCATGTCGTGTATTACTTATAATATCATTAATTTCAAGCATATTATGGAAGTTCTACATACTAAGATTTTTACTGTCCATAAGCCTCTCATATCCGTTGTTAACATAGCGCAGAGAAATACAATTAAATCAAGTATAAGTCATCTCAAATTTCACTAAATACTCGGTACAAGTGTTTCGGAATGTGTCGCTAATGGGTTACTTGTGACCTCCCTGTGTTATGGATGTCGCCGAACGTGACCGCCAGAGACTGTCGAATGTCAGTACCCAATAAACATAGTACCTACTTTAACGAATCATATCATAAGAAATGAAAATATAATTAATTTTTATTAGCACTTACGGCGTCAAAGACATACGAATGGTAAAAAAAATCTTTTGGGTTTTAACGCCAATGGACCATGAAATTTTGGGGCAACGTGGGAAGAGCTACAATATTCTACGATTTCATTAATATTCCACTACATTTATCACACTAAATGATATTCTATTGTAAGTCAAATATACAATGGTATATTTTGTTAATATGTATAAAATAAAAAAATGTATATTTCTGCTAAAAAGTACTTAATGTAATTGTATTCGTTTTGCAATTACTGAGCGTATAAAACATGGCGAATAATTTGATTAAATCTTTATTCTTTAATTTATAATAGTTTCAAAAATGAAAGAAAAATACTATGTTAATTACTAATTTGAATGTCTAATTAAGCTGTATTTAAAAAAAAAACAGCAATTATGATGATGTCTCTTAACAACATTACAGCTCTAAGCTAATTTATATAAATATTAACATTTATTCATTACTAGGTCTTAATTCGCATTAGAATTTATTTGACTTATGCCCGGTTTCTGAAGCCGTCAGTTAAACTATCAATAGCTATTGATTCAATAACGTTATCCATAAGACAAGCGGCGTTTAACTGTCAATGTTTCTGAATACAGAATGAGACGTAGACTGACATTTCTCGTGTCATTTTGTATTCAGAAACCCAATTTGACAAGTTATCGGACCGATAGCGCTATTAAACAGATAAACTACAGTTAAAAATGCTTCAGAAACCGGGCATTAGACGTTCGGATACCGCGGTAATCAATGTTGGTTCTAATCCCTGCAATAAGCCAGATGTTTCGATGAAGGAAAACATCGTGATAAAACCATTCAACAACTATCCTCAAGTAGAAAATCCATTGGATAACCACCTATGTTCCTGCTAGTTCCTCCTCTAAGCTTTGAGTGTTTACCATATTAGACCACTAACGTGATTGACAAATATGCCACATGATGTGACGTGACGTAATTCCTAATTAATTTCCAAATAGCTATAACCTAGAAGATTCAAAAAACCCCACCGTGTACGTCCGCTAATTTAATGGGGCGTCACGGCGTCGCTGGAGTAGTCACCGTGCCGCCGGGCTTGGATCTAGTCAGAAGACGACTGAGTACACACTGACTGTCTCCTCGTTCGCCGAACCTGTTTAATGGGAAGATACACCTCTCGACCCTCCTTCGCAAGTTCGCCTATAGCGGTGGAAGGAAGCGCGCGAAGCGTCGCCTTCTTCCACGGGTTCTCCGTTGGCGGAGAGGGCCGCTCAGAAAACCCCCGTTGTGGACCCTATCCACCACCTCCTTCTGCAAAACGACCTTCTCGCAGAATGAGGCCACCGCATTCGATAGCGACTCGCTGCCGAGCATTTTAACACGTTCAGCAGCGAGACACCATCACCCACCGTGCAACCAGAACGTGCCGCTATTCCTCCCACGCAGCACACTCAGCTAGAGGGTGCAGTGCGGTGGCCCTCTCAGTGATGCATTCGTGGCATGTGGTGGTTGACCATCGGCGCGCTATCCGGTGTAGGTAACAACCGAAGTACCTGTGCCCGGTCTCCTCTTTTGCACTATTCCAGTGAATAGTTATAACCTTCGATAGCTTTCGATATGCTATAGTAATATGTGGCAATAAATATTTATTGATCTTAATGTATTTACAACAGCACTAAACCGGAGTTCTACGTCCGACAAATAAATATAATAAATGCACATTATTCAAGTAAACATCGTATGAATACCGGCTTTAGACACAGCCGATTAGATATACATATAATAGTTACTGAATAAAGTATTGTTTGTTTCCACAACCATAGTTTATAATTAGATGTAAAGCATTTTTTATGTGTATCATTTTTTACCTGTATTTTGTAATTTTTATATCCAATACAATCAAAACTTTTTAATTTCATTCCTTTCAAAAGTTTCTTACTGTTCGTTGTCTGTACTTCTTCTTAAATTTACTACGATCTGCGACTTGGCTTTGTTAGAAACACATAAAACATGTTCTACTTCTTATTTCATTTATATATTGTATTGTAGGTGGTAGAGCTACGCTGAAGCTATTACTGGTTTCAGCATGAATGGGTCGGCTCGCCCGACGCGCGGGGTAGTACCACCCTCTCACAGGAAACCGACGTGAAGTAACAGTGCTTGCACTGTTGCGTTTCGTTCGGTCAGTGAGAGCGCCGGAGGTCCACATATATTAAAAGGCCGGCAACGCACTCGCGACTCCCCTGGTGTTGCTAGTGTCTATGGACGGTGGTGATCACTTATCATCAGGTGACCCACCTGTTCGTTTGCCTCCTATAATATATAAAAAAAATATATATATAAATACTATGACAAATGCATATAAATACAAATGGAGTGTCTGTTTTTTGTCCGCACATAATTTTTAAATTTGCATTACTACGAAACGGCTAAACCTATTTTGACGACCTTTTTACTGGACAGCAAATAGTTTTTCAAAATAGCATAGTCAGGCATATTATATATCACCACGCTTTCGTAAGGGCCAAGCAGTGATGGAAAAATTTAATGCAGGTATATTGGTAAATCGAGAAAAGTGTTATAGTCGTTAAACACTTATGACAAAATCACAATTAAAAACAAATAATGGTCAGCCAATAATTAACCTAGATAGACCACATAATTCCCTCGAGACTATAAAACAGTTTATATTAGAATGAAATGTTAATTTCAAAGATATTTTAATTGAGTGTCATTAGCGGCCAATATATATATATAAAGCGATGATGGCTCAGTTGGTAGTGTGTTCGGACACAGTATCGAAGGACGTAGGTTCGAATCCTAGCAACTGAGTCGGAGCTTTCGGTGAAGGAAAACATCGTGATGAAACCATAGCATGGTGGTAGGGCTTTTTCTACGTCGGTCTGGCTAGCTACCACACTCAAGTTGTAAATCTGTCGCCAAGCTCCTTTGGGTGTGTTCCGGCAATTGCACTTGAGAGCCAGTCGTTCTTTAGGTTTTGTGTGACTACCATCTTAGACCGAATTAGCATCAGATGAGATTATGGTCAAACGCTAACCTATAAAGTGTAAAAAAACAAATATGCTCTTTCACGCGCGAATGGAATATCCAGGATTGAACCCGGGAACGCGTATTCGCAGATGATTTTTATGCTACTCTCATATTTGCGTGATGAAGCTTCGGCTACTTGTCACAATAAAAACTAACATCGAAATTAATTCCGATAAAGGTGCAGAGAAACGTTCAGTACGTATTTTTATTCTAATAGCAACTCGATATTAGCGTTCCAAATTCATTTGATGTGATTTAAAAACCATGGGTCAAGTTATCGTGCTGCGTCTATCATCTCACGTGGTTTGATAGTTCATACTGCATGACGATAATGTGTTCCCGTGTCTGAATTTATTGCAACCATAGGCAAAACGTGTCGTGGTACGGATAACCGTAGGTATGGGATTAGCATTACTGTTTTTCTTTACACGCACAGTCTTTCCCGTCCGAGAAAGTATTGGCGCGAGAAAGAGCGTGGCGCGTGAAAGCAGCTATTGAATTAATGACACAAAAGACTTCTTTAGTTTGTAATTGAATCTTCTATGTATAAATAAGCGAAAATAAAACAGATCCATACCTTTTCCAATTGTATTTACCAACTGTTCCTTTTTGTTTAGTTGATATTGACTACCTTTAGTGTCATTATTATTATTTTTTTCTTCCGACTACTCGAACGGTCTATTTATAAATCGTCGTCATACTTCACACTCCTTACATCAACAATATAAAGTATTTATACAATACTTAATACAGTTTTACCATTTAGAAGATAATATAAAGATATTTCTATATTAACACATGCAAAAAGAACTCTGTACCCCCTTATGATGGACGACATTTAGTCCATTGAAATGGTTCTAATCGTATAGTTTTTTTTGCGTTAAAGAATTACTTAAATATACATTATTTTAATATCCTTGACATTTATTTATGACCACAATCTCATCTGATATTAAATGATGACATCGTCTAAGATGGTAAACGCGGCAAACCTGGAAGAGACTGTCTCTCGAGTGCAGCTGCCGGAATACAGAAACAGATGCTTGGCGATAGATTTTCAACTTGAACTCAACTGTGGCGATGTTCTAAAATGTGTTTCCCATTTTTTTTTTAAAAAAAGACACCTCTTTCATTAATCATCGTTTGTGAATCACACAAATTAGAATCCAGTGTAAAATTCGCACCCACTACACACAGCGTTGCGGCACCAAAACGTCAACCGCGAAGCCAAGAAACTGTACCATAGTCATCCCTGTATCGAAAAATAATTTTTACTTTAAATAAAGTATAGCTATTATCGCTGTCATGTATGTTCAAACGAGTTGATGTTTCGTATGAAGGAAACTATCACAATGGTATATTGGTAGGACATTTTCTACGCGCGTACCTGCCACCGTTCTTAAGTTGAAAGTCTGTCGCCCGGCATCCATCCTGTAGGCGTGATTAGACAGATATTTCAAAAAGTCCTTTTCTATATAGGTTTTATCACATTAGACTACACTCAGTCAAAAAAGTCTAAGCAACATGTACTAATTAAATTTTAGGATGGTTCTTCACATTATAACGATGTATTTTATTTTTAAAATAATATCTTTAGGGTTCTATGATGTAAAAATAACAGCTGTTGTCTTTATAAGTTCTCTTAATAACAGAAATGAACAATATTAGAATATACTGTAGAAACTAAGATACATAAGAAACTAAACTTTTTTTTTACAAAATGAAATTTCTACAGAAAATGTATTTATTGTGAAAGAATAGAACAATTTAATACAAAGTATGGTCTCCTCTGCTATTCAGAACTTGTCGGCAACGATTATTCATTGAATTAATGAGACTGTTTATGTCATCTTGCAGTATTCGCTCCCAATGGAATTGTAGCAAATCCTTCAGCTGTTGGGTTGTTGTCACTCCGTCCAAGTCCTTCAAAACACGTCTCTGGAGCATGTCCCATGCGTGCTCGATGGGGTTGAGATCTGGCGATTGTGCAGGCCAGGGTAATACCCGGATGTTCTCCGTTGCAAAGTATTCACTGGTTCGCCGAGCTGTATGTGAACGCGCATTGTCATGCATTAACCTAAAATCGGAGCCAAAGGTTTGTGCAAATAGATAGACACAAGGTGTGAGAATATCCTCAATGTAATTTTCAGCATTCATGTTTCCATTTATAAAAACGAGCTCAGTTCGCCTGTTCTTCATAATACCCGCCCATAACATAACTGTTGAGCCGCTGTATGGATGAACTTCCTGAACGCACCTGAGCCTTTCAGTATTTTATCCCATTGTTCCTGGGTCCTTATTATGCGTTCTCTACACCATTCATATCGACGAGCGCGATTCCCGTGACGTATCGGTGGGCACCTGATTGGGCGTCGAGCTCGTAGGCCGTACTCGTGCAGTCGATTTCGCACAGTTTGAGGACTTACATCAACACTACTTGAAATTTGTAGCCTCAAACTTATCTCTCGAGCGGTTAACATCGGCTGGCGTCTTGCAGTCAGTTGTATGTACCGGTCTTGCCGAGTGGTTGTACTCCTTTTACGGCCTGGATGCTGTTCAGCGGGTTCTCCTGTATTATTATAGCGCTGCCAAAGACGACAAATAACACTTCTATGAATGCCAAAATGTCGAGATACCTGAGATTGATTACTTCCCGCTTGCAACATCCCTACAGCTCTTTGCCTTTCATCTGCCATCAAATGACGTCGCTTCATGACGTAAAGAATATCTAACAATTCAATTTTGTCGCTAACTTTATTTAAATGGTTGGTAAAATTATAAAATCAAGACTAAACGTAACAATTAAAACGCAGTTAAATTCAAACAAATTCGCAGTCATTTGAATTTTATGAAAAAACAAAACATAATCGAATTTATTTTTTTACAACCAGCCAGTATGTCATCGATAACAAAAAAGTTTACTTACCTACGCACTTTGTTTGAGTAAATACTTAGAAACTAATTAATATAAATGGTAAAATTTGTAATATCACGCATGTTACTTAGACTTTTTTGATGTGTGTACATTGTCATTTAATATCAAGTGACAATGTGGTCTAACGGTCAAACCCGAACAAATATCTCGATATCATTTGTATCTGGGCTTATTCAAAATAACGTCGAGCCTCCAAAATTTACCGTTCTCCTTTAGAAATAAATAAAAACATCGACACCGTTATAAAGATGTTTCAAATATAATGCAGCTCATTAACATAAAAACATTTTAACAATAGAAGTCATCGTCATTGATTTGATCTCACGAATGGTTTCATTTAAATTCGACAAATAACGACATCTGTGGTTAGTATTTCGCCGCCGCGGTACCCGGCATTACACAGCTGCGCTAACAGCCCTCTCATATACGTTCCACTGTTAATGCCGTCGGATTAACGCCGTACCATCGATTTATCATGATGTAGTAATGTAGAAAATCATGTAGTGACTGTTTTATATAGTGTCTTGGTTTTTTTTTTTCAATCCGTTCTATACGGGGTTAGAAATATATTATTGTCTTTATTTAAATAAGGAATAAAATGGAGGTAGGTGACTTGATCCCTCATTCGTAGTTTAATGTAGCTTAAGATAAAAATCTGACACTATATATACTACATATAAATGAGTTTTTTTTTTTTTTTTTGTTCTCAATATCAACAATAATTCTATTATATTGCCCGAATTTTGCGATACGACGTAGTGAATCTGAAAAGGTCGTAGGAGGTTTGTAGATATACTTGCTTACCCCAGTAAGGACAGGAACTGATGATAGAAAAATAATATCTAACCTATCCAAAATGAAGAGCAATTATTTCGAAAATTTCAAGTTCCAAATTTTGACGCTCAGCATATTTAATATAAGTTTTTCTCTTGTATGTGCGTAATGTGTGTTGTTCATGTACGAGTATTATGTGTATGAGAAATACGTCACTATTATTAAACTAGCTTCTGCCCGTGGCTTCACTCGCGTTAGAAGTGGATTTCAAATTTTTTACTTTTTTCTTTATTTTGCTTTTTAACTTTTTTTCTGGATAAATGTACTCTATATTTCCTTTTCTATCTCTATACCCCTGGCAACATGTGTGTAACATTAGGTGAAACTAGTAAGGATGATTCTTTTTTCAAACCTAACGGGACCTTCACTACCTTCATCGGAATAAAAATAAAGATGAGTACATTAAAAGTATTTCCATACTAATATTAATTTTTCTAATTCTTTGTCACAATAAAAATTTTAATAAGTACTTAGACTAAACTTACTATGTAGTATTTATTACTTATCATATAAATAAAATAAAATCATATAAATATGAGCGAATTCAGCTGGTGCGGTAATTTTCTCGCAACTAATATAGGTATTCTAGAAATGTTAAACGTATCGTAACGAAATGTAACAAAAGAGACAATAATGTATACAATATTATATATCAAACCGCGACTTTGGCCGTATCGTTAATTATTTTAACAATATAATTTATGTACAGTGGCAAAAACAGCACAGCGAGAAAATATCCATCATTGAACGCGTACTGCTTATAAGAAATTGTAATTTCCTAAAAACTTTAATAACCTTATATGAAACTAGCGGTCCGCTCCGGCTTCGCACGGGTATAAAATATATAGCCTATGTCATTCACTGAAAAAATGATTAAAATCAATCCAGTAGTTTTGATTAATTCATTACTGCCCGTGGCCCGCACGCGTTAAATTTGGAGTAACCTCAAAAATAACAGTATTTCTCCACTATTTAATTTATGTTATTATACATATAAACCTTCCTCTTCAATCACTCTATCTATTAAAAGAAACCGCATCAAAATCCGTTGCGTAGTTTTAAAGATTTAAGCATACATAGGGATATGTCATGAAGATATCTTTTTTTATTGAGGACCATCGTCTAATAAGTAAAATAAAAAAAATATATATATCTATCCAGTAGTTTTCGAGAGACGCGCGCGCAGAGGCTCACCTCTCATATTTTATTTATATAGATATATGTATATATGTTCAAGACATGGTTGTAAAGTTTGATATACTTGATACAATAAAAAATTACCCTTAAATAATACAGTGAAATGGGTCGGCTAACATCAAAGACAGTGTTATTTATAAAAGGAAATTCGTATTTAAAACTGTGTGTTTTTATTTTATGAACACAGTATGACAAAGACAAAGTAAGGTTATGTGGTATAAATATTGATGTCGCCTCTTTCAGCCAGGTATATATTGAAATTTGTTTCCAATTCTTGTCTTCTAGATCTTGGAGTGCATCAATACTCGCTGATGTAGTAATTTAGATAATTGTTTACGATTGTCATATTTTTTTAATTTTGATAATTAATTTTAATAATTTAATATTGCGTTTATAATATTTTTTTTAATTAAAATAATATTCTAATGATTTAAACGGGCTTTGTCACTTTTGGTATTTGTTTAGTCTCTCAATTTATCGACCACCGGAAATGCATTGCTTTCCTATTTAAATATCGTCAACGACAAAGATGGGGTAGTCAGCTTTTGTTCAACGGTCGGATGAAAAGGTCGATATTAAATAAGTAGTGGCGCGAAGCTTGAGAGTGGATAAAGTTAATAAAAGGCGTTTAATAAAAAGTTCTAAAGGAAAAAGGTCTTTTTAAAATACGATTGACAAGTTCTTTTTTACATGAGGAAATTCCTCAACGAATATCCACCCAATCGTCCGGCTGGGGGTGGGTTATATCCGATTCGCACGGACTAAAACCTCCATGGTGCCGTCTCACAAACCTTTTGGTCGTGGAGCATGGATTGCCTTCAGCACTGTGTCTGCTCCTTCGGCAGATATAGGCTCCTAACAAGGGGTCCCGTCTGCGATCTGAGGAGTCGACATAGATGACTCAGGCGGGCGGGTATGGTATCCCACTGACGAACCGTGAGAGTGGCATGGAATCAATGCGTCTCAACCGCTTGGGCCTGTGCAGAAACTGCCAGCGTGGTGGATATGCCCGTGTTCATCGCACCCCAGGCTTTACGTACAGCGATCGGAAGTCATCACCTGTGCTTCGCCCGCCACGAGAGGGGAGCCCGATAGTGTGTTCCCGAAACCCCTCTGTCGCCTCTTTGCGAGCATTACCTCCACGCAGTATGAGGCTAATGAGGCTACGAAACAATTAACAAGCTCGATTAACTTATCTACGGCATTACATATGTATTTCAAAACTCATTACCGTTACTACCGTTGTTAAAATGTAGCGTCGATTAAGGTATCTAGTATTTTGTACGCAAATTCTTAAATATTTTCGAATTCATTCGGTAATGTTTAAAACGTAATTATAATGTTGTTGAGAGAAATGTAAATTGACAGACATAATTGTAATCTATATTTACACGCAATATGTGAAAATGGTTGTTTATACATATATCAGAGATAGATATAGCCCAAAACCGTTTTTTTATTTTTTATATATATATTATAGAGGGCAAACGAACAGGTGGGTCACCTGATAATAAGTGATCACCGCCGTCCATAGACACTAGCAACACCAGGGGAGTCGCAAGTGCGTTGCCGGCCTTTTAAATATGTGGGCCTCCAGCGCTCTCACTTTTTTACGTGCGGAAATCCATCATGGACACGCCACCCTCTCGGGGGAGAGAGTGGGTAGTGTGAGACTCTTACTCACTAAAACCCCACGGTGTACCGGCCGCCGCTTTGGTTGGGGTGACATGGGACCGTACAGTGCTATCACCATGTCACCCCAGCGGCTAGCCCAGCGGAAGGTGTCCGCCGGGCGTCGTCCACATAATGGGAGGCAAGCTGGGTACACACCAGCCAACCCCTACTCGTCAGCCAAACCTGTGCAATGAGGAGATGGGCCCCCCGACCCATTCCCCCAGGTTCGGCTACGGAGGTGGAAGGAGACGGATAAAACGCCACCCCCTCCCACCGACTCTGCGTTGGCGGAGAGGGTCACTCAGAGGATTCTCCTCGCGAACCCTCTCCGCCGCCTCCTTCTGCGAGATGACCTCCTCGCAGAAGGAGGCCACTGCATTCCATCTTGTTTCGCTGCCGAGCATGGCCGTGACTACGCTCGGCAGCGACAAATCATTCCCCACCGCCGCAGCCAGAGTACGATGCTGAGACTCCCACGCAGCACACTCAGAAAGAGTATGCTGCGCAGTGTCCATATCAGCGCCACACTCATGACATGCGGCGGTCGGCTCCCTGCGTGCTATCTGGTGCAGGTACCAACCAAAGCACCCATGCCCGGTCAGCACCTGCACCAGTCTCAACGTCAGGGAGTCCCACTCCCTGTTGCACCATTCCGGCAGGACCGGGCGGACGGCGTCGATAGTATATCATGTCCCTCCGGACCCTTTCTCTCATTTTCTCAATTTCCCTGGGAGCTGGAGGCTCCCCGCAGCGTTTCTTACCCGCCGTATAAAAGGGCGGAAAGAACCTCCGCCTCCAGCTCCCAGGGAAGGGAGCCGGCGAGCACAAAGGCCGCCGCCGAAGACACCGTCCTGTACCCTCGTATCGCCCTCTGCGCCACAATACGCTGCGCCCCCCGCAACGCTCGAACATTTGCGGCGTAGAGGGCGTCTGCCCACAACGGTGCCCCGTAGGCGGCCATCGACCGCACGACTCCCATATATAGACGGCGGCAGCCAGCACCCGGCCCCCCTTTGTTGGGAAGCAGACGGCTGAGTGCCGCTGCCGCCCCAACTATGCGCGGTCCGAGCCCCTTAAAGTGGGGCTCGAACCGCCAGCGTCCGTCCAGGGTGAGGCCTAGATATTTCATCTGGACCCCAACCCTGATCCGGACGCCCTCCACTAATATGTGTGCCCCAGGAGGTGGCCCTCGCCGAGGCCCATGAAAAAGTATGAAAAAGTAGGAGCACTGTTACTTCACGTCGGTTTTCTGTGAGAAGGTGGTACTACCTCGGGCGAGCCGACCCATTCATGCTGAAACCAGTAATAGCTTCAGCGTAGCTCTACCACCATAAAATCCGAATCCTTGTAACTGAGTCAGAGCTTTCGCTCATAGCAAACACCGTGGTTAAACTACAACACAGTGGTAAGGCCTTTTCTAAGGTGGTCACGCAAGCTACCACCCTCAATTTGAAAATCTGTCACCAAGAGACTGTTGGTGTGTTCCGGCAGCTACGCCTGAGAGCCATTCCCATCTAGTTTTCTGTGAGAGGGTGGTACTACCCCGTTTGATCGATTATCATTACATTTGGTACATATAAGAGTTTCCCCATGGAAATTATTTTTGCATGCCAGCGTGCTCCACCTCCACCGTCTGCCACAACCCGTTGATACATCAATTTATGTGTTTTGCATCAAGCGCATCTATATTCAGAGCGATCAAAAATATTGGTGAGGACTGTAAATGTCTATCTCCTGAGAATAACTCTCAGTATTTTTAACGTTTAAATATTATTAAACTATGGTTAACTAATTTTATTTTATTTTATTTTATTTTATGAATGAAGTCTTAACCATTATTCAGTTAAATTGAATTTCTATACATTGAACATTTAATCTATACAGATAATAAAAATGAAGTGTATGTTTGTAATATCAAAGTAACGGCTTTTCACTGAATGGATATGAACGTATACACGATATTGATAACAAACATACAATTTTTAAAATATGCAGTAAATTGCAAATATGCAAAGTTAATCTGTCTGTCTGTTTGTTCCGGGTAATCTCCGAAACGGCTTGCCGATTTTGACAGAAACTTCACTGACGGATTGTTAAAACTACAACGGGTGACATAGGTTACTTTATTTTATACTAACTGTCATCCGTGGCTTCATCTGTAGTACTATCTCCAAAACGATTGGACCTTTTTTCACGGAACTTTCAGTAACAGATAGCTGATCTTGTAAGAAATAATTTACAATTATAAAAAAAAAAAACGCATGCGGAACCACGGGCAACAGATAATGCAATATAAAACTTAAAAGATATGAAACATTTAAAATTACATGCAACAAAAACAAAGCCATATTAGTACATAGTACCCATGCGAAGCTAATTTAAATATAAAAGCAGCAATGGACATTAAATGATTTAGTACTTTCATATCAGAGAAAATGCCTGCGTAAATTGTTCGATCAGTTTAACTAACACTTGTTGTAGTTAACATTTAGTTCAAGGCGCCAATTTGGTCATAATGGAATCGTAACAAACTACCTAATGTAGTAGTACTCTTAACAATACTTACATTTGGAATATTTTTATATCACTACTAAGTGTACTTGGCCTCGATTATAATTAACCATGAAAAGTGATAGCCGGAGAAGCAATACACCTGTGTAATAACAGATGAATGAATTATTTATTCACTTTTTCCGTCAACTGTTTTCCATTGGGTTTAATTGAATAAAATGAGATATAGTCAATTTCTTCTTGAACGAATTTAATTTATTGGAGCAAGAACATCTGGAGTGTTATTATGATTTCTACATATTAAGAAAGAGCAATTGCAAGAAAGGAACAGAGTCCTTCGTGACTCTGAATATAACAGAATTAAGAGTGTAAACGTTGGAGCGGAAATAAAAATAGGAGCGTGGTCAACGTATACCGGTGAAGTCTCAAGCTCTCTTAAAATTCGTGCGCACCGAAATTCATTCGGGACGATGATTGAAAATTTAATTTCCCTTTCAAAAAATTCAAAAGAGGGGAGGTTAAGGGAACTATAAGGGGATTTACGGGAGAGGGAAAGATAAGAGGTTACTCGTAAAAAAAAATAAAGGTCTACCACAAACCCGCACCCACTGTCCGATTTTAAATTAGGGTATGTATATATATGTATAAATAAGAAAAACTATCATTGACCCCACCCGGATAAGTCGAACAGGACGAACTAAGAAATTATAGTATGCATATATTTATATGTGAATGTAATTGTAAGGTGAATGACAATCGGTGTTTTCAAATTATTTTCTTACTAAATAATTGACTGTACTTTCAATCACCGCCGCAGCTAGTCTTAGAATGATATCAGATATAACAAAATTTGTCGAGGAGACTTCTTCGAATTATATAATACTTTTTACGACGTGTGACTTACAGACTAGAAACTCAATAATTATTGTCATATTGTTGTTATTAAGTTGCTAACCGATTCTCTCCCGTTTTTTCCCGCGTTAAAAAATTGCAAACGGTCAATCGAAGCCAAATAGAAGTAGTCTAGAGCCATTTACCAAAAAAAGCCCGCGTCGAATTGCCATAGTTTTACACTGATACGTTCAAAGTGTTTTCACATGATTGGTCCTTAAAGGAACTGTATTTTCATGACGTATGACTGCGTTGAATTCGTGCACGTTACAAAATAATATAAAAATAAATAAGGGCAATATCTATAGCACTGTCAGACAACGTAGCTTCCTGCAAGTGTAATAATCTTCAGAAACGGATCAATCGTTCCAAAAGACATCTGCTATAAACCTGTTCACAAACTTTATTTCTTCATTATATTAGTATACTTTTCGAACTGACCTACACTGTTGGCCTGGCAGGGCCTCTATAGTTTCACCGGACTACGGCTATATTTGGATACGTTAATTTTATGTTCATAGTTAATGCGCTGTGACTAGGGTTGTCCTATGAGCGGAAGACATTGGACACCCAAAGCCCTGGGGAGCTGTGGGACGTCAGACTCTTACTGACTAAAAAAACCCCACGAGATACCGTCTGCCGTACTATGGAGTGGCACGGGATCGAACAAGCAAGCACCATGCTACCCCAAACTTCAGAATAGTACATTAACTATAGTTAATACTGTCAAAGCTTTGGTGGTTATATTCCACTCGTAAAGTATATTCGATAAGAATATTGATAATATTGTTAAAAGAGCATCAAAAGCATTCGTTTCTGTACTCAGATTAGCAAATTAATTTAAACGTATCAAAACCAATAAAATCCTTTATTGGAATCCTTTTTATATTCCTTTTTGTATATAATAATAGCATTGAACAGATACAAAACCGATTTCTTTGTTATTTACAATTTACACCTAAAACAATATGTTTCAAATTACACATCACGTTGTAAAAAAATTCATATAGCAAACCAGAATCAAGGCAGGAGTTAAATTTAGCCAGTATTTTATTAATATCAATCAAGACGCCCAGTAACCGTTTTAATAATTTTTTGTGAACTTAAAAGGACTTATTTTCATGTATATCTTCTCACAATATACAATAGTAGCTTTTCGTGGTACTTATTTTAAAATACACAACTAATAAGCTTTAAAATGACATACCTCCTCCCATTCGTAACTGCACATCACGATATTGTTTCAGTTTCAAAGCAAAATGTAATAACATGTTATGGGAAACAAATTAATATATGAAATTAATTTGTTTAATTGATGTAATCGTTGAGATGACGCCTGATCTTACGAAACTATGATATAACTTCGAAGTTTATGTATTAAATACAGGCAGTACTTGGTTATATACCATAACATGAATACGCCTATGAGTTTAGAATATGATATGTTAATTTGAAACTGCTGTGTAATGCACTCCGTGTGTTTGTGAATTATTCAATATCAGCATTGCTACGCTTGCACTTGTAAGTGTTATGCTGAGACAGAGACCCATTTGACACAATGCAACACTTATTTATTAAATGTTTCATGCGTAATTTTATGTATATACTAGCTATAGCTCGCAGCTCCGCATGCGTTTTTTTATAATTGTGAATTACTACTTATAAGATTAGCTATCTGTTAGTGAAAGTTCCGTGAAAAATGGTTAAAACGTTTTGGAGATAGTACTGCAAACGAAGCCATGGGTAAAAGCTAGCCCAAAATAAAAAAGATTTAATTACTTTTTATAACGTTTGCTATCTGTCAGTGAGAGTCCTATGAAAATAGGTCCAATCGTTTTGGAGATAATACTACAGACGAAGACATGGATGACAGCCAGTCTACAATAAAGTAGCCTATGTTACCCGCTGTAATTTTAACTATGCGTCAGTGAAATTTCCATCAAAATCGGTCCAGCCCTTTCGGGGATTACCCGGAACATGCAGACAGACAGACAAAAATTTTAAAAATTGTATTTTTGTTATCAGTATCGTGTATACGTTCATATCCAATCAGTAAAAAGTCGTTATTTTGATATTACAAACAGACACTCCAATTTTATTTATATGTATAGATTTGTTTATTTGTGTTGTATGTATGTGAGATAAATGTTTATTTCTTTCTAACCGGATATTAAGTCGTTTGCGACTTGGCCTGTTGTCTTGCACAACGTGAGTATTGGCCCGTTTTAAGAATACGTGTAAAATCGCTCAGGCCCGTCGCGTAAGGCGCTAGTATGCACTGTGGTTCTTTTCCGTCCGATTTTTTTTTTTTGCACATCTTGGTAATCTATAGAATGACACAATATTACGTGAACTAGAGATAAAAATTCGTACAGTATTTAAATCTCTTAGATTACTAAAGAACTGTTACACTGCATCGTTTAAGAAAATTTAGCTACCTATGGGCTCGCAGTCAAAAGTGACCAAAAGTCACCCCCGTATAGAAATATGAATTTTGGTATACAGACTATATAGCGGGTCATCTGCCTCACCACTATACGAATGGTAAATCTCGCAGAAAGTCTCCTATAAAACGCTTACGATTTGTGTCGTATGCGATTTAAAAAACGCACAGCAATGCGTCTTAGTACTTACATTTTCCTACTTTGCAGCCGTTGTCGCGACCGCGCTAAGTACGCAGTGTGGACTCACACTAGCGCGCAAGAGGTCACGCGTGGTCTATTTTAGTTTAATAATTTAAGTCTATATATTAAATGAATACACACTCCACGTCGTAAGGTTCTAACACAGGCTGAATACTGTACTGTATATATCTAACATAATAGGAAAAATAAGGTCAGTTTTAAATTTATTGTTTTAAATCATCCTATAGGAATTTAAAATTTATTTTTAATGTATATTTATTAACTGTAGTGATAGTATATAATATTTAAGGCATATATTATCTAGAACATAGCATTTATTTAGAAGTAACGTAGCGTTTAGGGCAAATTGAATATTTAGCTAGTTTTTTTTTTTTTTCGAATAGACATACCCTGTTGCCACTATGGCCTCTACAGATTCATCGGACTACCAAGGGGAGCGCTTATGGCACTCACCCGATTTGTTTAGGCGATCAGTGCGAGGGCGCACGGTGCGCTTCGGCTTGCACTGTCGCCGAGTTTCCCAATGTGACTAAGCTAATCTAAGCTAGTATGGTAAGCTAGCATTTAGCTAGCTAATGCCCAGGGCTCCGTTCTTGTGAAATTAGTTTTGGTATGTCATGTACTAGTACCGAACTATTTATATGATTTTGATTAAGAACTATTGTTTTTTTTTTAATACAATTTTATCTATACTATTTAATTAACTTATATGAATGACCCTTTGCCGATTTTGATGCTTTGTTGAATTTTATTATTCTCGCTTAGATAATACACTAAACATGTTCTCTATCTGCCACCAATAGATATAAAATAGCATCGGTGTTTAGAAATGAACTTGTAAGATAATATAGTAATGGTAAACAAGCAGTAAACAATAGTAGAAATTAAATACAAAATATCTGTACTTAAATACAAATTATTAACATGTATAATATTTTACGGTTTGACAGCCAAAATGCCATCCCCAAATTTAAGCTCTCCCGATAAATGCTTTAATTACTCAAACATTCTAGTACGGGTGCTATTAACAAATGGTAGCTGTTCAACTTAGTTTTTTTTTTTATATATATTATAGGGGGCAAACGAACAGGTGGGTCACCTGTTGGTAAGTGATCACCGCCGTCCATAGACACTAGCAACACCAGGGGAGTCGCAAGTGCGTTGCCGGCCTTTTAATATAATATATTATGTGATAATGTGTTTAATATAATATAATATGTGTACCCACATATTATGTGGGCCTCCGGCGCTCTCACTGACTGATCGAAACGCAATCAGTGCAAGCACTGTTACTTCACGTCGGCTTTCTGTGAGAGGGTGGTACTACCCCGGGCGAGCCGACCCATTCATTCTGAAACCAGGTAGCTCTACCACCTGTGAAATTAATTAATTAATTTAGTATAGACTTCGGTCGAATTTATTTAGTTTTGCTTCTTAGATATTTATCTAAGAAAACCCTATAAAAAAAAACACGATATCTTTATTTAATCCAAAGTTATTAAAGTTTTGAAAAACTACAATTTTTATAAGTACTACGCGTTAGCGATTTGTGAAGTAGGGTAAGCGGTGTCATGGCCATGCGCAGGAGGTGGGAAGTCAATGAATAATATTGTTTACAAATAACTTCTGTAAGCAAAGTATATTTACATGTTAAATTTGTAATGCTTTTTCTCTGTACTAAAAATATATTGAAACAACGTAAACGAAATAACGGGTATCGGCTATGAGTCAATAGAACTTTTTGATTTGACTCCTTGCTTTAAAAATGATAGACAGTAAAGAATTAAAGAGTGAGTCACGTGGAGGACGGCGTAACGCCTTTTAATTATTTACATTTAGGATTCAAGCAAAACCCCTATCGTTCCTGACACATAAGTTTCCAGGGGCGTTTTTTTTAATTCACTATACTAGTTTTTTTTCATTGTCCGCTATACACGACTGAGTAGTATAAGCTTTTGAATGTATTATTTTCTTATATATATAGTACTAGTGTATGCTAACATCTACACACGGCCTATGTTATGTCGGAAGAAAAACATGTTTTATACGTTGCAACCGCCATCTAATTACAAATGCTAATGGCGAAGGTTGTCATAGAATATTCTTTGCGAGGTTATATACTTGAATAGAATTGAATTTAATCTAAACAGGAATAGACGAAGCCGTTGTAACACTTGTAAAAAAAATATTCCCACGTGGAATCATACTTTTTTAATTGAAATAAAGTTAAGATTTTTTTTTATTAGGTATTGATTTTTCGCACGTTGGAATCTAAAACATTATTTGATGCAACAAATTAAACCTAAGGTAAGCGATTTTTGATTTAAGTATATGTCAATAGCTGAAGAACATTTTTTACACGACTACTTAGATAGATGGCAACGTTTTTAGATTATCCGTGTCTATTTTTTTATCACGATCTGTAGCATTGACATCTTATATATAAAATTCCGTTGTACGTGTGTTCGTAGTTTTTCTCTTCCTAAAGTGCGCAGTTGATTTTGTTGAATTTTTTTTTGTGTCTATGGGGTCACCTGTATGGTTTTTAGTTACAATTGTATCCGATTCGTAGCGCTGCTGTCGAGATCTAATTTTTTTTTTAACTTCCTAACCTATATGATTTTTGTTTTCGACTTTTGAAAACATTATCCCGAATTTTATCCTTCCAACGATTAACTAAACATGGCTAACTATATTCATAACTTATTAATTTTTTTATTAAAAAAATGTACTGCAAAGGACCTATTTAAAAATTCATAAGGAATTCTTTGAATAATGTGTATAAAATTGATTTACGTGTGAAGCATTATTAAATTTTGGTCATCACTATTATATCTTACATAAATAGAGTTTATTTTATGTTATTGTACAATTGTTAGGAAAACTTACAGCTAAATTAACATTATAAAACAAAGGGTAGGTTACATTGAGAGCTATTTAAAAGCTTAACAAATGTATTATTACCACTCGATTTTTCTAATCTAGAGTTACAAGTTAGAACTAATAATACCTGTGAGATATAGACGTATATATATATATCTATGTATGCTGTGTACTGCGTATGTTGTATACAAGTTTTTAATAAATTTTTGTTTATATCAAAAGTATGTGTATTTAGACTTAAAATTAACTCTGTTTATTATACAAATAAATTAACATTTACTCAAAATGTAGAGAAAATTAATGTAATCATCATCATCAGTTACATATGACTTTACAAATTTCTTCGAAAGAAGTGAAAAGACCGTGAAAGTGCGCGAGTGACGCACGCTCGTGTAGTCGATGGCCGCGCGAAGAGGGCAGTATAGACGGCGGTCCGGTAACATAGCCGCCAGCGATTAATAGAATTCTAAAGGTGGTGGTACAGTTTATTAATGACGCGTTTCGTAACTGTGACATAGCATGCCATAACGTTTCGCTATATGTATTGTTTATATACGACATGTGCAACATGGTCTGAAGTTAAAAATGATTCAAGAAGACCTAAAAATGACTACCGATAGTATAGTGTTACCACATTTTACCTAAATCCTCTTCTTATACGAATAAATACAGACATTTATTATTCATAATATTCTATGTTGATATATACATAGCAAATTAAAATTGCGAAGCACGCGTTACAAGACATTAATTTTAATGAAATTCATAATTCATTACTTATCATAAATGGATAGTATTATATTATATCTGTGTGTAATTAAAACGCCGGTTTTTGTGTAAAGGATTTTTTGTACTCACAGAAACAAAAATGAAACAAATTTATTATTTACGCTATGAATATACTTACTCGTTATACTGGTTAGTAGTTGTAGTCCGTTTGTAGATCATTTCTTTTAACAACTCTTCGTAGGCGCTTTAATACCTATAATAGAAATGTTTCGGACTTTGTTTTCGAACTTACTATCCGCTTGTGGCCCTACGGACCTTAATAGCTTCACCGCGCTTTCGGGCGTACGCTTAAAGTACTCAACCGAATGGCAACAAGCTCAACGGCACCAAAGTGCCTGAGCTTCGGCTCGAATTGTTGCCTTGGATACAACAACGCGGATCGAACTAAGCTAATCATGCGAACTTATTACGAATGAATTCGTTACAGCACTTTTTAGTTTGTACACTGGCGGGCTTAATACCACAAGATATTTTCTTCCAGTTAACCAGTAATATTGTTATACAATACATAAGTTATAGGTAGTACAAATATGAAAATAGCAAAAGTGAAATTAATAAACTAAAAAAGATAATAAAATACACTTAACATTGAACTCTTTCTTAGAACTCCTTCGTTTTAGTCTAAGTGATAAGTTTTCAATGGCTACGTTTTTCCCACGCATCGATAAGTCACTATGCTATTTTTTTTTGTTCAACGGGTTTTCCGGGATATCTCTTTTTTTATGTTATAGGAGGCAACCGAACAGGTGGGTCACCTGACGGTAAGTGATCACCGCCGTCCATAGACACTAGCAACACCAGGGGAGTCGCAAGTGCGTTGCCGGCCTTTTAAATAAGTGGGCCTCCGGCGCTCTCACTGACCGAACGAAACGCAACAGTGCAAGCACTGTTACTTCACGTCGGTTTTCTATGAGAGGGTGGTACTACCCCGCGCGTCGGAGCCGACTCATTCATGCTGAAACCAGTAATAGTTTCAGCGTAGCTCTACCACCTACAATGTAGCTCTACCCCCTACAATAATCTCGAGACAATTATTTAACTGTAATTTTTTTTTGTATGTAGGCAGTACCTATTATTATATTTTATTGTTGTATAGGTCGTAAAGATATGTTGTTAATAAATATTGAGTACAAAAAATTCTATAATAAATCATGTGTGATAAATAGTATAATATTTACAAAGTTTTACTAAAAAGCATCATCGCAATAATTTTATAGTTCATGCGAGAGCCGCAAACATAGCTATGAAGTACAAAAAATAACAACCACAGCACACAACTGATTAATTAAAAGTAATTATAATTTAAAATAGGTAATACAATAACGAGTTAAATTTTAAATAACCAGTTACATACAATTCACATAAAGATTACTTTAGAATATATCTTAGAGATAAATCAGAAGCGTTAATAGAAATAGGTGGTAGAGCTACGCTGAAGCTATTACTGGTTTCAGCATGAATGGGTCGGCTCGCCCGGGGTAGTACCACCCTCTCACAGGAAACCGACGTGAAGTAACAGTGCGCCCGCACTGTTGCGTTTCGTTCGGTCAGTGAGAGCGCCGGAGGCCCACATATTTAAAAGGCCGGCAACGCACTTGCGACTCCCCTGGTGTTGCTAGTGTCTATGGATGGCGGTTATCACTTATCATCAGGTGACCCACCTGTTCGTTTGCCCCCTATAATATATAAAAAACTATAATGCGTATAATCATATTTTGTGGAACAGATGCCTTCGAAAACGTGCGATAGTCTACTGCCAGAGTCATCGAAACATCTAGAAAAGGCCACATCACTGGAGTCCTGTGACGATGTTGACGAGTGTAGCTGCGACGAGACAAGCTACGGTATAGGTATATTTATATAATAACTGTGCCCCTAATAGTTATCCTTTCACATTATTGACACACTAAAACAGTATTCGACACCTTAACCCCTACACTGTTCAAAACCATAAAGATTCCCATACAAACGAATGTAGTACACCTCATGAGGCACAAGTCAACAGACTGTTGGTACCTAGTCCCGTGAAGCTGTGAAGGCCCTTCAAGCCAACAGCGTATTGTCAGTTTGAAAAAAAAAACCGTTGGCAGCATAAGCTTCTATCTAGCGATAATATCTGATTTATTACAAACTTTGAAAAATAACAAATCGTGTATTGCAAATTATAATTTTAATGTAAGATGTATTTTTAAATTATGTTTTTATGTGTACATTTTTTTTTTACTGAATCATGAATGTATCGTACAAAGTACATAGTAGTGAAATAAAAATAATAAATAATTAAAAACATAATCCGTATGGGTCTTAAAAAATAAGCCGAGGGGTTAAGTGATGGAAATAATTAAATTCAGAATTTGTTTTGTGACGTGCCATCCTATTATTATCTAAATCAGCGGTTCTCAACCACCGTGTCGCGTTGTTGTTCTTGTCGGAGAAAATGCTGTCGAGGTCCAGAGTAGGCTCGGGAAAAGGCGAGAAAAACTGTATAATGTTGGTTCGAATATTAGTACAACAAAAACTAAACATTTGTTTTGCGAGTTCGGTGGGTCATCCAATTTTTCTCATATAGCCCAAATTACCAGCTTGTTCCAATTTCCGGTATTTTGCTTCATTGATCCAAAACAATGGCTGCATAGACAAGAATGTGAGAAATAGGATAAATGCGGGGTGGATGAAATGGTCAAAAACTGTCTGGGGTAGCTTGTGGCCCATAAATGCCCTTGAAATTGAAGGGGAAAGTGTATAAAACTATTATAATACCAGTCATGCTGTATCTATCTGAGTGCTGGTCTACGAAAGACACGGATGGGAGAAAATTACACGTGGCAGAGATGCGAATGTTAAGATGCATGTGTGGTATAACTAGAATCGATAAGATTACGAATGAGTATATAAGAGGAAGTTAGAAAATAGCACCAGTGACGGAGAAGTTGAAGAGTAATAGCTTAGCATGGTATGGGCGTGTCATGAGGCGAGATGAAAGCCATGTAACTAGTAAAGTTTTAAGTATGAAGGTGGATGAATATAGGGGTAGAGGAAGACCGAAGAAGGTATGGATAGATTGTGTGAAAAATAATTTGTGTATAAAAGACGTAAATACTGAGATGATGTTTGACAGGGGAGAATGGAAAAGCAAAACATATTGTGCCGACCCTACTTGATGGGACAAGGGTAAAAAGATGATGATTTTAATCGAAATTATTAACATTAGTCTGGTTTTCACATCTATTGGCACTCCGAGTAATAATTATATACATTTTAATAAACATTAAATAATCAAACATATGTACAAGTTAAATAAAAAAATATTAAATTTACATGCATATAGGTTGCTATACTACGTGTCGCTAGTCTGGCGTAAGTACAATACGTCACAAGCATGTCGAGGTCATCGGTGACGTGAACCCACAACTTTTTCCCCTACCAAAAATCACTTAACGCAGTTAAAGAAATTTTAACTTCAAAAACAGAAAATAAAAAACAACCTGCTATTAATCTAGATCATCAGACCAAAATTTATTTTTACATAATTTATAGATTATAGCTTTTATGCACATTCCGACCTGATGTCATATAACGATGCGGTCTAAGGTAACAAACACTCTAAACTGAGAGGTTAACTAGCTCTCAAGTGTAGCTATCGGAATACACAATAGGTTTTAGTGACAGATTTTCGCTTGGTAGCTAGGTTAGCTACCATCATAAATTGGAAAATCTGTTGCCACACAGGTTAAAAAAGCCCTACCACAATACTTCCTTACATCTATACTACTACTATTATATTATATAATTTTGGTGTTTAAATAATTTACAGCGGATGCAGTGTTTTCCATTTTCGTTGTCGCACCCCAAGTGGTTTCGGTTTGGCGAGGGACATGGGGAATTATGGACATACACAGTGACCTCTTCCCACACGCCCAGATATACATACTGGGGATCATTATACACTGTTGCTTCGCTTTGCTCAGGTCAGTTCCCAAATAATCAAATATTTTGGACAAAAAATTATAAGCTATTGCACAAAATAATACAGTTGAGTTGGTAGCTAATCTTATCATGACCTTCTATGTATATTTATAGTTTAAACCATCTATAGTTTGTTTGAGGCTCAATCACCTTAAACCATACTTTCGTAGATGGTTCTAGAATACTTATTTTTTGTGTTCGATTAAACCTTTGCCATTTGTAATGCCCAACAAAACGAGTGGGTATCAGCTCGTAATATTATAAACGAGAATGTTTCTGAGTATGGATGGATATACCACTCGAAGGGTTCAGGTAAAACTTTATAGGAACATAGATAAATATTAGAAAATTAACATATATCGTTTAAATTAACCAAAATATAACAAAGTCTCTAGTTAATTTGAAAAAAATCAATTGCCATCTCAGAGCTGTATTATAATTCGGATCCGCTTTAAATGTAGGACCAAATGTTTCTATGGTCAACTTTAAGAACTGCTTAAATAAGTTTCCTTTAAATTAATTATTCATAATGTTTCGATTGAGAACTTACTCATATACCTATGACACTATAGCGACAGTAGGCGGAATCAGTGAAGTTTCGAATTCATGACAGGCGAGTTTTTTGACACGAATACTGAAGATTTATATGTCAGCAGAAAGAGACATTTGACATTAAACGGATTAATCGACATGAAATTTGTTCCTTTGACTATCGTTGCCTTGGATTATATAATTGAGCGTATAACGTTTAGCGTTGGAAAAAAGACGCCTGAACTATAAAAATATTGCAATTTATTCAAAATTATGAATTTGAAAAATACTTACTAAGCTAAATCACAGTAACTGTTGATATCTAAAAACGTTTTTCTTATTTCCTTTTCATTTGAATAATGATGATGTATTCAATATTTTCTTATTCCATATAATATAACGCAACTGCGTCCAATGCTTTGTAGCCCGGTGAAGCTATAAAATCCCTACAGGCATACTGTAATCACTTCAAGTGAAAAGAAAACATCCAATTCCTACGCTACTTTTTTATGAACTTCGCATGATATACCATGACAATGGTAGCACCGAAGTTTGTTTTAATATATCATCATAGTTTTCTTTACAGACTTCACCGAAAGTTGATGACGACACTTATGTCGCGAGAACTTGTCACGAATCTTATTACTCCATCCGTTAATGTGGTTCCAGCTTAAGTATCGTATTTAAGACTATAAGCAATTTTTCTTTTCATATTGATTTCAATAAATTTGAGAAAGACATAAACGAATACATTTGAAATCTGCATAACACATGTTAAAAATTTAAGAAATTTTAAGCTGATTAGTTCTAAACTGATCTGTAATTCTAAGGCTGAATCTGCATCAATCCAAATTAATACAATCAAATTATCGAATGTAACGGCATAGTTAAATTTCAATAGTCATTTTTTGCAGGACGTTTCTTTTAGGGCCTTAGATTTAATAGCCCATAACAGTAGAGTAACTCTATCCTTAAAGCAGTTAAGTTATTATTCTTCTACATAAAATCGGGTGAGTTAAGCGCTCCCCTTAGTAGTCCGGTGAAACTTGTAGAGGCCTTACCCTGTCAACAGTGTAGTCAGTCCGAAAATAGCACGATTCTCGAATCTTATCCAAATGTATATATTTTTCAGGATCCAACTTTTGGAAAGGTCAGCCGGTGCGTGGAGTCAGCCTGAAGGAGGACCATTTCGTTGGTTCAGAGAACGGCTTCTATCCAAAGTATATACTTACATCTTCACTGTTGCGTGTATAATGCACTGGCGTGGCGGATGGGGGATATTCGATGCAATTGTGGCGGCTATAGATTCTGATGAGCCACATCCATATAAGTAATTATTAAAAACATATAATTACCATCATCTTCTTATCCTTAACCCACTTTATTATAGACATATCATTCTTTATCCTATACCCTTTCACCTTCATACTTAACACTTTTCTAGATACATGACTTTCATCTCTCCTCATCAGATGCCCTTACCATGCTAACTTATTACTCCTCGCCTTTCTATGTTACTATGCTATTTTCGAACTTCCAACATAATGTAATTTATTAGTTGTTAAAATTTTTACTTACGCATGATGTGTAACCTCGCTTGAGAAATCAAAGATGCACTGATTCCTAGGGAAACTAAAACATGACTGTCCTGAAGTTTGTGGTGTTTAAGATCTTTTCGGAAAGACTTGTTCCTGCTACAACGAATTCAGGTTAATATTTATTTTAAAATGATTATAAACCAATACAACTTTGGGTGTTGCAAATTCAAACTGCAAGATCTTTCATATTTACTCCTTAATGTTCCATAAATCTTGGTGAACAATCCTTATATGCTCGTAGAAGATGTTTTAAAAGAACAACGAAAAAACAATTTTAACATAATTAAGTTCAAAAGTTGTGGCGATCCAGCGTTTCGACCAGTTGAATGTCAATTCGAAGTCCGTAAGTTGGAATTCAGACATATACGAGACATTTATCAAAATTTGCGTACACTTACTAATTTAAAATTGGAAACACTATCGAACGACTGTGAAGAAAAACATCGTGTAGAAACCTGATTCTCAGTTCTTGTAGTATCACCGTATGTGGCAAAACATAGAACTGTGGATTTATCGGAGTTTGAAAGTCTCATACATCGTGACATACGTCGAGAGCTTGCACGGTGATTACAGCTATACCTTCCTTCGGGAAGAAGTCTATGTTCTTGTACTGAATTTCTAATAGGACGGTGTTTTTGTGTCAATGATTTTTTTCTGCACCGTCGATTATGATATCTAATTATACTCTCTCTACTAATTTTTGTTTTCCCTTTTTTTAATAGGAACACTATTGGTGCATCACTACATATTATAAAACAAAGTCGCCCATCGCGTATGTCTAGATGTTCGCAAAAAACTCAAGACCTACTGAACGGATTGTAATGCTGGTCTTCACCAATGGATAGAGTAATACGGGGAAGATTTAGGTATATAATTTGTCAAGGGTTTTTTTGTAAATTGGTTGAATTATAATGGTAATTCATTCAGAATCCGAAAAGTCAAGCCGCCTGGGAGCTTTCGTAGAAAACGCTGTCTAATAATCCCTTTGAGATATAACAAAACGATACATACTGACATATTCCTCTTCTACAGATCTACAAAAATGTCTATGATGGCATATACCTATCTTTTTAGGATAGCTTACTATACCCATTTATCTTCTAAAAATTATCACATATAATCAGGTAATAGAAAGGCTATTTAGACGGATACAGTATTAATCCTTATCAAATAAATTAGATACCTTAAGCATTTCATGCACATAAGTATATAGTTTTTATTATCAGAGCAAGACAACAGTCTGCCGGGTCCGCTAGTATATGACAAAATATTAAATCTTAGATTGATTGAATCTTAGATTCTACATTTTTAAAATTGCTCAATTTGACATTGAGCACGGAGTTTTAATTAAGTGAATATCCTTAGCACAGTTCTGATAGCTGCCTTCACCGTACTCAGCTACATCTGCATCACTCTGCTTCGGTCTTCGCGCAATCTTCTCGCTTCACCGTATTTCTTATTCACAGACGGCAAGGAACCGACTTACATCTTCACCACAAGGTTCAAGACAACTGTGAGTATGCTTTAAGAAACATTTAGAGTTTTCAATGCATTTGCATTTCCTTCTCCTTACATTTGACATGATTCTTTACGGTTTAGTGTTACTGTTTCTGTATATATTTGTATGCATATTTAATATTTGAATACTTAACTTTGCTTAAATCTTTTATTTAACTTAGTTTCTTAAAATCTAGAGTTTACACAGACGAGCCGGTACTCTCAGCCTATGCGTTTACTTTCTTGAGAATTTGCGTCATGACGTGCAACTTCAAACATATTTGTCTCGGCTATAGTTCTTGGTAACATTACAATAACAATACTAAGGAAACCTTTTTAAAATTTTGGGACTTTTAAATTGGTGTTTACTGAATATGTAAATTATAGCGGATATTAGACTTTATGTACAACGTTCTCTACATTATTTAGTGCCTGTAAGTCTTAGACCAACAGTTATTATTCTTTGTTTTACATTTAATCCATAAGGTATCATAAATTAATTTCATAAAATTCATAAACTCAGAGATAAAATTATTATATAATTAGAATAGCAAGATTTAAACTTAAAAATCACAGCTATAATATCTAAGCCAACGCAGTTATACCGGATTTTATGGTGCAATAAAGCAAAGAAATGTGATTTATATTTACAACTCGATAAACATATGTGGAAAGCTACAATATCCCGACAAACAAACAGAGCGGTAGGTCGGAGCGCGGGACGCAGCGATAATGCAATTACAAGTAGCGTAGTGTCGCGACGGGAGCCACTCCTCGATCAGACATGCGCGGAAGCACTGCCGGGCTGGCCGACACGCTCGCGGGCGGGTCGCGCGCGCACGCTGCTCTCTTGGAAGCCGCCGATGCCTTGTTCGCGAGCGTAGTCGTCGCTCCCGCTGTCGTCACCTACTGGAAGTCCACATGGACCCTCATGGACCTCTATGTGATGCCCGACGAACCGGTCAGCAGCGCCGCCGCGTGCGCCACCTTCGGGCTGTGCTGTGACTTTTTACTTTGCGTGTTCCAAACTCAGTTGAGCAAACACCTCAGCCCGGACAGAGGCAGGCTGACTTATTACGTTATGTCGAGGTTGTACACGTGTGTGGCCGGGGTCGCGTGTGTCGGCGCATGGAGAGGTGTGTGGAACCTTCTCAATGAGTGCACCGGAGACAGCGCCCGGACTTTGTTGTCCACTACAACGGCCGCGACGCTGTCTCTCGCTGCGCTGAGAGTGTTGAGAAATATTTGCGCAGCACCGTTCGCTGTCGCCGTTGATTCGCCTCAAGACTATTTTGAGATACCTACAATGTATCGTACGGTGAGTTTCAAAGAAAATCAGTTATTTAGGAGCAAAAGAACTGTCTATTTATTATTGCGTCATGCATCTATTGGAATAGGTACAAAGATTGAAAAACTATTTCCTTATACCCTGATAATCAACCTTCCTTCAAGTCCATTAATCCGCTGACATATTAACAGTCCTTTCGTATACTCTGTACATTACTGTTTGCTATTGAACTGTGCATGTCGTCAATTTATATTCATACGGAATTAGGTATTCCATTTAATAACGAAAGCAACACACATTTTCTTCTCAATCAGTGTTGGATTTCATTTGTATGTAGAAAATTAAAAAATATATTTTTGATTATATGGGTCCACGTTTTACAATTTAAGCATTGTTACCAAGTTGTTTTCTGTTTTCTTATGTCAAGCACAACATTGCAGTGCCCACTCTCATACTATATCTGCTTTGTTAATTTTGTATCAATTTGTTTTTGTTTTTTCGTATAACTGGCTCAGGTGTAACGATAATAGATGTGAATAATATGCAGCATAATGCGATATGCACTAGAGTTAGTATCAACACGTAATATAAGTACTTATTATAAATATTCTAATATAATTAATCGAAATATTCCAATATTCTCTAAGTCCGCGTGTGCATTAGTGAAAAGATACACGCGTGCACTGCCCGTGAGAGAGTAAACAAAATTTTTGTTTTAGAAAAAATAAAACCAACTTGAAAAAAAAAAAAATAACAGGAATACATGTAAGAACATGTTTGACCATTGTTAGATAGATTGTCACAAACCTACTCATTTCTAAAGAACTATACAGTTACCTGGTGTATCTTCGAAATCCAAGGTCCAATCAAATCCAAATCAGTTTACAAAATCAATAAGTTCTGGGGTAACATACATTTTTTTTAATACAGAGGAGTTGAGAACCTTTCCTCTTTGGAAGTCTGTTAAGTACGGAAATTCATTGACATTATTAATATGATTTTTGCCTATGTATGGTGAATGACTTGCCTATGTGCTCTCCAAAAACTATCAACTCAACAATTAGCGAATACTCAATCTCAGTATTGGCGTAAAAAGTAAAAATGTTACTGGCCCTATTGAAATAATACAACTCTCGTATTGCTAATATATAACATCATAAAAGCGCTTCGTTTTGGTATACTTATGCCGCATTGGGGTCTTAAAAATATTGAGAAATAAGAAGTATATCGTATTATACTATAGTACGCGCATTTTCACGCTGCAAAAAAATATATTATTTCAAATATTATGCACATCCTATATAACAATTTACAGCTTATTTATATATAATAGAATTTTTCTGAATTACCTTTCTTATCAAATGTACGTTATAAAGCAAATTTCACCTAAGGGCGTGCGTAATGTTTAATGGATTAAGTACAGTAAGCGTTACTGTTAAATATAATAGCCACGAATAATTTTGAGTAAGAGTACCATTGAATTACTAATTACAGGTAATATTGGACAAGTGTCTGACCCATCAGTGGGAAACTTATGTACTTGTATTACATTATCTTTGTGCTTTAAATACCAGTATGCGTGGGTTTGTAAATCTTTTCTCCATAAAGAGTTTGACAAATTTTATTTATTGTTTTGTACCTATGGGATTTTTAACTGTACTTGGATTTAGTAATAGTTCCTGTTATCAAATCTATTTTTTTTATTATATATGTCCACCATATTTTATGTGCAATGTAGACGACACATAACCTCAAATTTTCGGTCTCCCAAAACCTCTCAGTATGTTGATTTTTTTATACTCTTGACTTATTAAAATCTTTGTCTGGGTGTCTACAGTATATAGTATTACTATATAATTGGAGTTCAAGAAAAGACATCCCCACTTTTAACTCTGTTGAAATATCGTTCCCGGGAAACAACTAAAGCATTCACACTTGCACGACCCAATCGAATGATATTATTAACTTGTTATATTATTGTCGATAGCATAACTTTTCCAAATATTTGATTTATAGGATTAACTAGCGGCCCGCTCCGGCTTCGCACGGGTATAAAATATATAGCCTATGTCATTCACTGAAAAAATGATTAAAATCGATCCAGTAGTTTTGATTTATTCATTACTGCCCGTGGTCCGCACGCGTTAAATTTGGAGTAAACTCAAAAATAACAGTATTTCTCCATTATATAATTTATGTTATTATACATGTAAACCTTCCTCTTCAATGACTCTATCTATTAAAAAACCGCATCAAAATCCGTTGCGTAGTTTTAAAGATTTAAGCATACATAGGGATATAGGAACAGAGACAGCGACTTTGTTTTATACTATGTAGTGATGAAAACATGGTTATCATTCGAGTACTGTAACAAGATCTTCATATTCATTTCTCTCCCAAAACTTAAGCCCACTCTGTTGCGATACACTCTGAACCGTGAATAGCACGTACTGGTACTCGAGTCGTTACAACTCAATCGCGAGGATTTACAACCTGTCATTGATTGAATAAATAGGCTACAGTGACCAATTTATATTAGGCGGATTGCATTTATAACTGTTGTGTCCTTTTTTTCATACGAAATTGTATCCTTCTAAAGTGAGAAGTTGAACTACTAATGCACTAATGGAACAACGTTTACCTATTATTATATTGGTTTTCAGTGATACGTGGCAATTACCACGTTGTTACTTTCAGTAGCTAGGTTGTAAGGAGAGAATAAAAGATTTGGGTCCGATTGTAGAAGTTGTAAACGTTTTGAAGACTAGTTAATATACAGCCCTTGTCAATCTCCTCCCAATATAGCCGTAAATTCGGACTTATGCAAAACATAGTTCAAATATTAGTATAGGAATCTATGCTTAACTTGTCTCGATGTTATATATAAAATATAATATGTATGTTCTGCATAGTTATATTCAGAACGGTTAAAATTTTTGTCGCGAACTGTACTAATCCTTGCACGTGATATCATTCTGCGTAGAGCGTTTAATTTCGTGCGGACGTGTTGAGATTTTGTAAAACGCTACTTTCAGAACGATGAAAAACGTCTTTTTTAGAACTGTCGTTTCTTTTTTTCAACACAAAATAATTTTCAGTACATAAATACAACAATACATGCTTGTATATGTGTCGCTATAGGTACAATAAGTCACCAATTATTTGTCTGATATACAGCATGTTCATGGGATACGCAGGTGGGGTAAACAGTGTGTTACGCATACGCAGGAGAGGAGAAGCAAACCGATAATACATTGTTTACCAGACACATTATAAGCAAACTATATTTTTGATTGGTTTTTTTCTCTATACATAAATTACAGGGCGGTGATGTAAAACATCGTGAGGAAACCTGTACCTGAGGAATGTTTTTGTAATACCGCTATATGTGGGAAAATATAGAACTGTGGGTTTCTCGGAGTTTGAAATTGCCAATACTTCGTGGGATGATGTGCTGATTATAAGCATACCTTCTTTCGGGAAGAGGCCTATGGGCCAACAGTGGGTCTCTTACAGGCTGATGATGATAACATAAAATATATTGTTAAGATAATAAACAATACGAACGGAGTCGCGAATATTAGATAGTCTTCAATATATCCGCGACTATTGTGTTTTCCAAGATGTCCTTAAGATTCAAAATAAAGACCACTAATTATGATAAATAAATAAGGTAGCTGGAATACAAAAGGTATTATATATCACGCATTATTTCGATTATTCAATAATTCCATAATATTACTAAGTCTCACTTCCCACGTGTTTTTTTAACTGAAAATCTTAATGGTATTTTGTACCGTGTGTATTGTGTACCGATATATGCTGAAGGGGTTGAACGTTCCAGCGCTTTCGAATCACCCTAGCTATTTACGCGTGCCATTGCGTTTTCTGTATATGTATAGCGTACTGTTAATTAGTTAATATATGTTACTAATTAATAAAAAGTTTATATCTATTTTAAGTGTATCGTTTCATGTACTGCTTCTGGATTGAAGTTTGAAAATAACACCAGTGGCAGAGAAGTTGAGGACCAATATGTTAGCATTATATCGACATGTCATGAGGAGAGATAAAAGCCATGTAATTAGAAAAGGTTTAAGTATGAAAGTGGACAGATATAGGAGTAAAAAAAAGCCAGAAAAAGGTATGAATAGATTGTGTGCAAAATGGTATGTATTTGAAAGGTGTTAATTCTTAGATGACATCTGAAAGGGTAAAGTGGAAAAGCAAAACATGTTAAAAGTAAGAAGATGATGAATAGTTGGCATATCAGATGAGAGTATGAATATAGCAGTAGTGAAAAAGAGGTTGAGAAGTAATATAGGCATGTCATAAGGACAGATGAATTCATGTAACCAGAAATGTTTTAAGTATTAGGGTGAAAGGATATAAGAGTACAGAAAAACTGAGAAAGCTATGAATGGATTGTGTGAGGAATGATATGTGTGGAAAGGGTAACATATGAAACGACTCTAATTAACTGAGGTAAGTGTTAAAAGATGATGATACCTTAATACAATCGTACTATAAGAGAATCAAGAAAAGATGATTAACTATAGAGAGTAAGGTTCTAAATACATGCATTTTTCTTGCAGAGCAGCAGAGAAACAGTACTGTACGTATTAGATTGCGTATTCTCCGTTACTGTTGTCGGTTCGTTGGTGGTCTTCGTGTGGCGAGGGTCCTGGGCCCTGCTCAACATCTTTCTATTTCCCGGATGATTTCCTCAAATCCAGCTGGATGTCACTGGTGAGTGTAAACCGGTTCAGTTTTATATTATAGTTTGAAATTTAATTCTAGTATATTGTATTAAAATTTTATCCGATTACCATGACAGTTGGCACATCTAAGCGATTCTTCGTAGAGAAAAGGCTATATAATGTATTTTCCTATAATTCCCACATATGGGTATACATAAATATTGAAAGACGAGGAATATTCTCGCGCTATTGATTTTGCTACAGTTCGCTCTTAAATAGTGCTGTAACGCATCTACTTCTATGGAGAAGGTAAAAAGTCCTATACCGTTATGTATACCAAAGACCTGGTCACCATAAACATTGGTGTGTGGAGATATATTTCCTTTTAATTTTACTTTATAGTTTTTAACTTTTTTGATCAATCTCATCTTATGTTAATAAATTTTAATGTTAATATGGTTCGAGATGGTAAATATGAAAAAACTAAAGGGACTTGTTCTCAAACGTAGCTGCGGGAACACACTTATAAATGTTTTGTGACAGGTTTTTAAATAAGTTACTAGTCAGGCGGCCAGAAGCTCTACCACCGTACTAAGTTTTTTTACAGTGTGTTCCTTCACCGAAAGCATCCGGTTTATTCGTGAGGACTCAAAATGACGTGATCAACGTAGTATCCTGAATACACTAACCGCTGAGCTATCATTGTTGCAAATTACAAAAACCTAGTAATTTCAACAAATAAGATCAAACGTAGGCAGGTTGGTTCACAGGCATATGCTAGTAACAGGTTATAAAATACACCATATACGTAGGCTTAAGAGAATAAACAATATAATTCGTAAGAACATGTTATATGTACAAAAATAGTTTTATATCTTTAAGTATCTTCATAAAATAATTTTAACGTAATATATTTTATATTCGCTTTATTTTTTTATATAATTAAAATATTAGATGGGATTAAAGCTTTTAATAGTTTGGTCTTACGCTATGTTAATTGCTGATAGTAAAGTTTGTCTTCATGTCGCAAAAGATTATAAGTCTTTAATTAAATAACTTATTAAGCAAATTAAGCTTATCATGTATATTTTATAACTGTCGATAACGTCTCTGCTCATACTTTAAAAGTAGCGCAACGTTTTGAAGTAGCAAATATATTAGTTAAGACTGAAGATAGGTACGAAACGCCGGATCGTCTGCACTGATTGGAGGGCATCCGCAACTACATTCACTCGTTTTTGATACTCGTCACAGTTCGACTATTTCTATGTGCTGTTAAACGTTATACTTTTTCATCATACCAGTTTTATACAAGTTGTTTAAATTAAAATCCTCAAAATTAATTTATAAACAAATTGTATTTTATAAATTTGTACATAATAGTATTATACTGAAGAATTAATCAATCCACGCTTAGCTTAAGCAACTGTGAACATGGTTTTGAAATGTTGTACGCAATTATTCAAGTGAGTTTGTTATCCAACAGAAATGTTTACCTAAAGAAGATTTACTAAGCCTTTTAACTTTATGATCATTTGATTATGATGGTAGTATGCCTATTCAAAAACATTAAATAATAAAAAAAAAACAATTAAAGTAAGTTACGGGCCAAAGAATTATATAAAGTAAGCCACGAATTCGCAGATTTAAATGATTTGGCTGAGCGTATAATAAATCTAAGCATTCTATTAGCTTTATATATGGTATAGTCGTAGATCTATCTATGTGATAGATTGGAGTTAACAATAACACCTAGGTCTCGTGCTAAGTCAGTCAGATCAATACTTACTTCTTAATTTGGAGTAAATGAATTTTGATTATAGTAAATATGATGGTGATGGTAATGGATGATAACATTTGTTTGTATTTAGTACCATATCGTTCTCGCTATACCCGGACTGGATAATACTGAGTTTGTTTTGAAAGTTATAAGCGTCTTTATCACTGATGATGATCATAAAATATGCTAGAATATTATCGTTAGGCCTACAAAATAATGTAACCATCCGTTTTCAACTAACTTATTGCCAGATATGGCAAGTAAAGCGAATATAATGTATGAAAAGGTTTATTTTTCCGCATATGGGTCATTATGTACCGCGCCATTGAGTCAGTGACCACTTAGATTGTGTAGCAATTGACTCTTCCTCTCTCGGTCGTCTTGCGTCCCCCAGCTCACATATAAAAGTGTACTACGCCGCTTGCGTACATACACTAATATACAATTAGCGTTTGATAGTAACAGTCAGCTGTTGTAAGTACTCTTATTAATTTTTTACAATGTATTACTATTTTCCGTTCCAATCCAAATGAATATTCCAAGATTTAAGGGTGAGGTTTGTCTGAATCCTTGAAATGGAGAATAATTATATGTCCAAATATGTCGAATGTTTAAACTTAAAAAATTAAATACATCTTCTAGATATATACTTCTTGAAGAGGTAATTTATTTTCCGATGGTATGTAATTGTAACTTGATGTTTATTAGGGTATCGCGCTGATATAATAAAAACTTCTAAAACACTACATCATTTGGGAGGTAAATTGTTCTTTCTGTTCTGAGGGGAGATTCAATGTTTAACAGGTCGTCCTGGTTTTTGTTGTACATGGATTTTAAACTTGATTTACTGGACAGACCATTGTGCTTAAGTAATATAATATGAACACTTCATTGTTCATATGTTTAATGAAAAGATAAACCAGATCGAGTTTCTTGCCGGTTCTTCTCGATGACTGGGTTGTTTTCCGAATCGGTGGTAACTTTTACGTTCATAAGCGCCTTCTCAGGGCCTAAACTGAATAAAATATTTTTGATTTTTATTTCATAAAGTAAGTCCGATTATGCGATGAGTAAAACAAAAAAAAATGTTTTTATGTTGAGATGAATTATAAATAGTATACGCTCCTTGATAAATGGCCGACATGTTTAAAATTTCTTACGATATTCGTAGATACGAATCTTAAATTTTCAAAGTACAATTATTTTTGCATAATATTAAGGGTATAGGCGATTTAAAAAATGCCCCTTCTTGCAAAGTTGATGACAATGAAATCTAGACCTTGAAATTTGGTAATAGGCTAACTTTCATTAATTAGATTAGTTTTTTTTTTAATTCTTAAACAGGAGCATTTTTTTTAATGTTATTGAAGGCAAATGAACAGACTGGTTACCTGATGGTAAGTAATCACCGTTGCTCATGGACACCTGCGATACGAGCGGCATCACTGATGCGTTGCCGGCCTTTGTAAATATTTGTCACCTAGTATTGAATGAACTTCGATTGTCCGAATAATTTACAAACTAGCGACGTCAATAAGTTTACGTGGTCTCAGGTAAACAGAAGTTACAAATTTGGTTGTAATATAAAAGCATCTAACATAATTACCTAAATGGAATAAAGCAACCAGTTATTAAAACTCCAGTTACGCGGTGACATTGAGGCGAATTGTTGTGCACGTGGGATGCAAATGTGACCAGAAATAATACCCTGTTAGTAAACACCGTGTCGACCGTTACTCCGTTTACCTCATCAAGTCGGATCCAGAAACGGCAACCATGGAGAGTTCAATTGGATAATTCTTCGTTCTATTTATAAACGCTGATCTAAGGTTTCTGTAAAGGTATTATAATCGTGCGACTAAGATTTCATAAATCGATTTAATAACAAGAAACATATTTGCATTTGCATAGTCGAAATTTTCGAATTGTTCCTCGCTAAGCCTATTCTTAACGTTATAAATATTTCTTACTTATATATTACTAGCGGCCCGCTCCGGCTTCGCACGGATATATAATATATAGGCTATGTCATTCACTGAAAAAATGATTAAAATCGATCCAGTAGTTTTGATTTATTCATTACTGCCTGTGGCCCGCACGCGTTAAATTTGGAATAACCTCAAAAATAACAGTATTTCTCCATTATTTAATTTATGTTATTATATATATAAACCTTCCTCTTCGATCACTCTATCTATTAAAAAAACCGCATCAAAATCCGTAGCGTACTTTTAAAGATTTAAGCATACATAGGGATATAGGGACAGAGAAAGCGACTTTGTTTTATACTATGTAGGTAGTGATAAAATCTACAGTACGACCATGCGTTTATTTTCAAATGTTCTCATCTGTCAAATCTATCACCACAGATTATGACATAAATAAAATTTTAGTCTACTTTTCTGTTTGTATATTTGGCTGTGTTCAGCTCAAAAATAGCTTGACTGACGGTTTATAAAATATTGTGCACAATAACAACATATAAGTAAATGTATTATAATAAAACGTGTCTCTTTATTCACAATCGATTTTAATAAGTTTTGTATACATGGAGTATTTGACATACAAAAATTTATCGGTTGCTAATAATTGATATTAGTCTCAAAATACAAAATGTATTTTTTTTTATATATTATAGGGAGCAAACGAACAGTTGGGTCACCTGATGGTAAGTGATCACCGCCGTCCATAGACACTAGCAACACCAGGGGAGTCGCAAGTGCGTTGCCGGCCTTTTAAATATGTGGGCCTCTGGCGCTCTCACTGGCCGAACGAAACGCAACAGTGCAACTACTGTTACTTCACGTTGGTTTTCTGTGAGAGGGTGATATTACCCCGTGCGAGCCGACCCATTCATGCTGAAACCAGTAATAGTTTCAGCGTAGCTCTACCATCTTCAGAGCATCCATATACCGGTAGCAATAAAAATTACGAAACGAAGAGAGAGACGAACTTCTTAGCCATCCATGGATTCCCCGAGCGGGTGCCGGGTCTATCGTGTGGCAGAGAGAGAAACCTCAAGTAGCACCCGAGACTTGTGACACGGGTGTAGGCTTAAGGGGCCCTTTTGTGACGTACGTCAACACTCGCCTTCACTACTCGTGTTTCTTTCCCTGCCCGCCAAATCTGGTATGAACCTGCTAATGCAGCTTTAGAGCTTTATTGAGTAAAAAATGCACGTAAATCTGCAACTAAAGTTACTATACCGTAATGAGATCTAAGAAGACAGAAAAGTATGATTCATGTTCTCGTATTCGTAAGGGAATAAGTAAGAGAATGAACCGAAATTTTCAGTTGCGTAGTCTCGAAGGTCTACGAACAAATTTTTAAGATTCGTTGTTATGAAACATAGGAAGACAATTGTAGATTTCCTTGTACTTCATAGATTTTAACGTTTGACCACAATCACATCTGACATTCGACGTCGTATGTCGTAAAATCGTAGTGGTCTAGTGATTTGATCGGTGGAATATCAATCCGATGTCCATATGTTCGAACCCCGGCATGTATCAACGAACTTTTCTGAATTCGCATACATGTACTAATTCAAATTGGTAACATTATCGGCTGACGGTGAAGGAAAACGTCCTGAGGAAACCTGAACCTGACAAATGTTTTTGTAGTGTCAACGTATGTGGGGAAAAATATAGAACTGTGGATTTCTCAGAGTTTTAAATTCGCCAATGGGTCGTGGGCTGGCGTGATGATTATGCCCATACCTTCTTTCAGAAAGAGGCCTGTGGTCCTGCAGTGGATATCTTACAGGCTGATGATGTTGATGATATAGTCTAAGGCGGTAAACACGCTAAATGTAAGGAGGACTGCCTCTCAAGTGCAGTTGCCGGAACACATCTATAGGTGCTTCGTGAGAGGTTTTATCACGATGTTATCCTTCATTGAAACACTGCTAACCAGCTGACATGCGATCCATCGCTTACAAAATGTTGCGCCGATAGATTATTTAGAGTTATGTCAGAAATCCTTTTAAATATAATTTAGTGATAAAAATGTATACCTACATAATAAATAAACATATGCAACAATTAACGAATTCTATTTATAGCTATATCTATTTACAGTATATTATTATCTTTTATCTGGTGTCATTGTTTTGTACGGGTCTTTCCATCGCTTCCCAAACATACTGTTCGTAATCATTTATCCTCTGTTTGTGAGAGAATGGTAATATAATAAATCTTTATTAGTTTGCTATGTATCTGAGATTGTTATGTATAAAGATAAGACATAATTACGTAGTCGGTGTAATTATTACTTAATCTGTGGCATTTCTTCTGTTTAGCGAAGATTAAAATTGGCGCCGGTCGCTTATTCTTTGTCTAGCTACAGATAATTTCATTAGTAGCAACTATCGCTTATGCATTATCTGCCACTAACTTATTTTGATTATCTTTAACGTATTCCCTGTAGACAAAAAATAATTCTAAATGTCATCTTCTCGCTACAAAGCGAATTACTATAAGGCATCTTCACTTGTCATTAATTATTGCACAAAGCAATTTTCGTTTAACAAATGACTTATACACAGAAGACACTTCTATCATCGTCTGGCTACCCAACTAAGTTTTTAATAGCGCCTATTGCTTGTTCAGTGTCTGGCACTCACTAATGTTGGATTTTCGATTAAAAATACTCTATGGACAGAAGAGCTGTTCAGATGCCATGTTCTGGCCACCCTGTAAATTTTTGTTATAGCGCTTGTCGCTAAAAATTTTATGGAATGAACTAATTTTGGGTTTTCGACTAACAGATACTTTATGGATAGAAGAAATTTCCATATGTCATACATATTCTGGCTACTTAACTAATTTGTAAATATTGTATCCAGAACAAATTAATTTTCAATTTTCTTCTTATAAATACTCTATGGATAAAAAAATCTCTGAATATCATATTCTTGTTGTGTTAATGAAAAATACTGCTTACTAATTTTGATATTCATTTAAATGCTACACTATGGATAGAATATATCAATAAATGGCATCATTTGTCTGCCCAGTTTCAATTATACATAGGTAGGTAGTAGGTAGAAAATGATTTATTTGTGATAGTGTTATCAAGGAAAAGAAAGAAAGAACACGATAAGTGATGTATGTTTGACCATTCCATTCCTTAAGGTCTATCCGCACGCTTTGTGTTTTAGCAGGCTAAATTTATAAAGATTTTATAACTTCGATATTTTGGTCCACCATTTCTAATGCTACAATGACAATATTCGATTTGTGCTGTTATAATGCAAGCTGTAAAGTAAAATAAGAAATAATAATAACCCGTCCATTTCGAGTCGGCTTGACATCAGGAGTCCCGAATTGAATAAGGCTTGGTCGCGTGGTGTAGAACTTTTTCTAAGCCGCCCCGGTTAGGGACCGCCCGCAAGTTGAAAACCTGTGGATGTGTTCCGGCAACTGGACCTGAGAGCCAATTTCTCAAGCCATACCCATCACCCGCGCTGCCCCTCCAAGTTTAGTGTGCTTACTGTGTCGTGGACCACTTCGTCATTTACCATCAGGATGCCATTGTGGTCAAATACCAAAACCAGTAAAGTATTTAAAAAAAGATTATCTATTACAATCAATTGTTAAAATATAATAAGATGGATACTGTGGAATTATTATAGGTGGTATTAGGTGGTAGAGTTACGCTGAAGCTATTACTGGTTTCAGCATGAATGGATCAGTTCGCCCGACGCGCGGGGTAGTACCACCCTCTCACAGAAAACCGACGTGAAGTAACAGTGCTTGCGCTGTTGCGTTTCGTTCGGCCAGTGAGAGCGCCGGAGGCCCACATATTTAAAAGGCCGGCAACGCACTTGCGACTCCCCTGGTGTCGCTAGTGTCTATGAACGGCGGTGATCACTTATCATCAGGTGACCCACCTGTTCGTTTGCCCCCTATAAGATAAAAAAAAAATCATACATATCAATTTTTTATGGTAGTCATTGAAATGGTAAAAAAGTTAATGTGCTACCAGAAAACCCATTAATGAGTTATGGTCCAATGGATAAAATAAAAGCTTTCGCCATGGAAAATTAATTAGCTAAGCCGACTTTTATGGTAATCAATCAAACGGTATCGGAGTTTCTGAGTATATAACGAACATCTATTTATATTTATGTGGATTACGTCGGCATCGCCAGTTTTGGGTGTTCAACATAAGAAATGTTAAAATAAAGTATTCTTTCTGCAACATTAATTTTATTATGGCCACTGAGCTGTTCTAGAGGAAACACCGTGACAATAAATATGGCGTTCCATTTTTAAATCCCAGTATGCATAGAATATCTTAATGGCCAGTACGCTGCAGTATATTTAAATAAATATGTAGTGAAATTAGATCCCACGTTCACGTGGCCTATTTTTATAGCTTCTGCAGAAATATTTGGGAATATAGTTGTGTTTTTCAGTACAAACAGTGAGAAAGGACGTTGTTTTGGTAACGTAATATTTTTCTATTAAAATTGGTAAATCAAAATCTCTATACGAAGTAACGAATCATTGAACATCTGGTCGACGACAAAATTATCTTTCTAAAGCGCTTCTATCTAGCTACCATTCTCAAGTTGAAAATTTATCACCAAGTTTCTGTACTTGTGTTTCAGCAGCTGCACTTGAAAGCCAATTTTTTCTAGCATATTACCATCTTATGCAATATCTTCAGTTAACGTCATGTAAGATAAGTATCAAAAGGCTAAAACCTATAAACAATTTAAAAAATCACATTAATTTGGCTTGCCCATCAACAGATAGTGGGGTACGCTATAGTGGTGGTGACTTTTGCCCTACAAACGCCAGTGCGCTGGGCGACGGCAAGACTCCACGGCGCACCTCGACTTCTGTTAGCCGACGTCTTTCACCTGATCTCCTTCATCGCTACAGTCAACGTCTGGAGAGGAGTTTGGGGCCTGCTAGATATATACTTATTTCCTGGTTAGTTCAAAAAGTTCACCATTAAATTTGCTTTCCTATTAGATTGTACGTAGCCGAATGTAGTGGATGATTAATTTATCACGTGCTCAAGTCTCAAAAATTTTATGAGCCTGAAAGATGTATTATTCACATTTCGTTGCACTTTAACTCTGACACTTACCTGGCGTCATTCTTATTTTATTGTAGGCCAAAATCAAAATACATTATTGATCTATATTAACTATTGAAAAGAAGTACTTATTAATTAACAAAAGTGTTTACAAAGAATTAGCAAAGAAGTTACGCAGCACGTATTTTGTTAAAAATAAACTTAAGTACACAACTACACGTAATACGCTACGAAACAGCTGACGCGTATGGCGTGTACGAACTATACTTGCGCAGCCCGTGCGAACTTATTGGTTGCCTTACACTAATAAGCGCGCACCTATGACTGAGTATATCTAATAGCGTGTCTACACTATAAAAAGGATCGTGACGGAAAACTCTTACACTTTTTTTCGCCTAGTCCCCATCCGTCCAAGTTCATATCGTGCGATAAGGAACTTCGTTCTAAAACAACGAAATATCTGAAAAGTATAATGCGAATAAAGGCACGTTGTAGTGAAACTTGCAATTGCAATAACACTTGTTTATTTAGATAGTAACCTCATCTAAAATACAGATAACTATTTATTTGTCTTGTACACAGATTCCCCGAAGCTTAGTAACTGGTGCTCACACATCATCAGCTTCTCTCTGCTGGTCCTGCTTAACTGCTCGAACTCTATACTCGTACGAGGGGTGTATATAGACGCTGAAGAGCCAGCCGGCGAGTGCGTTGTCTTCCCTTGCCACTATCTCAGGCTATTCTTCCACAAAGAGAGAACTAAAAAGAGGCACAAAAGAGCATTGGCAGCCGCCGCGGCCGCTTCTAAGAAACCAGAAGATGCGAGTCTCCCGCTACAGATTCCAGAAGAGAAAGTGTAGTGGAAACTTTTTTTATCTGTAGTGGTAATGAAAATTCATGAATGCATAAAAGTTCATAATGACTTTACTATATCGTAATACAAAGCTGTTGACCAGTAAATGCAAATGACGTAGAGTGTACATTTAGAAAGTGCTAATTGACTAGGAAGTGCCACGTTACCTTAGGTGTCTTATCTTAAAAGACCTTGTAACTTGCAATAATAACAAATAACAACGAGTATAAAATAACGAAATAGTAATAACGAACTTTTTATTATCTGAAAACGTGATTTCTTTCCTTACTTAAATCATTCCAATTTAAGGAACACTTTATAAAAGGAGCGTTTGCAAAACTAACTTTGGAAAATGAGTAAAGCTCCGTGATTTTTTTATATAATATTTCTTTCTAATATTACTGAAAGTATACGGACAATTTTATATACTGTATACTTAGACTAAATTAAATTAATTCAATACCGCTTTTGTATGGAGCTAGCATTATGCAGATACAAAACAGAAAGAGAATTGTACAATATTGGTACGAATAAAATCATCGAGCGATTTAGTTCGTTCGGTAATATGCTTTCCTGAATTATATAAAATTGCACTTGAATCGATTGCCTGTAAGTATGTTCAGTCATATAATTAAACATGTGTTTTAGTGTATACGTAAATACATATAAGTATTGTTAACTAATATGGTTCTTGTATTTTAACATTCCAAAGAATTTTTACTATGTATAGACACATTAATAATACCTTCTAAACACTGTATATAACTTATTTATTACAATAACTTTTACATAGATAATTTTAACTTTCATGGACAAACTGATAGGTATCCTAAATTCGCTTCAATAGACGCAAATATATAGTTGAAGTAGAAAGCTGTATTGTAATGCACTGCTATCACGAAAATATAGAGATTCTTAAACAACTGTCACTACTATATTCATACCTATTAGTGTACCTCACAGTATTCCAAATGCGAAAGTGTATTTGTCGGTCTGTTTGTTAATTTTTCAAGACTTAACTTAGAACCGACCACAAAGAAATTTAGCATAGAGGTAATGGGGTGGCAACCACCACACCCTCTCACAGGCCGGGGTATTTAATTTAAGTAATGAATTGTATTTTTAAATGTGTTGCAAGTAGTTAGATACCCCACAAAACGAATACTAAATGTATTCCACTATAATCGGAATAAAGGCTTACTTATCTGATAGCTTTACGCTGCTGCAGTTACCGGTATCAACAAAGCACCAGCTTTCCAAATAATGCCACACCACAAATATCGAAGCACCGATTAATCGCGCCTCGCCGGTTTACGTACAATACTGAAGAGCTACAATTCATATAAATCCGACTACTTCCCGATTAATTTGTACCTAAACAGGTAGCTCAGGACTTGGAGTAGAATATAGATTAGTTATTTATTAAAAAATGCATAAACGAAGTCTCGGGCAAATATTAATTTTTGCTTGAAGTCGAAACTTTATAATATTATCCATTCAGATTATATATTTACGCTCTCCATAACGAGTTCATATGTGTAATGAAATATATAAAAAAATCTAAAAAATATATGTATATGTCTTTGAATCAATAATAACTGCATATAAATTTAACTACACTTAAAAAATGATAGAATTATAAAAGATGTTTATTAGATTTTTTTTTAATCTTATTTTTCACATTGTAAATAATTAAAATGTTCTAAGTCAATTTCCTCGTAATATCTATAGCAAATAGTATTAATTAAGATTTATCTAATAACTGTATACATATTTTAAATTATATTTATTGTAAATACGTTATCTAGCAATAAGTTACACGATCGATGGAATTCTATTCTCGTCTGAGAACAATTGTTCATAATAAATGAATTTACTGCTTATTTATCTGTTGTTTTATTAATAATGGTCATTATTGAATTAAATCACGACCGTACGTACAATGTTGAATCACCGCGTTATCTTGGAACAGAGCGAACCGTGGAGTAGTTACTACAATTGATAACTTGTTATATAAATCTTTTTTAATTCGCGTATTTAATTTTCATTGTTGTAGCTTATATTTTCGAATAGTTTTAGTCTACTTTTCTTGACCGTTATGATAAAAAGTTCATGCAGTAACTACTCTTAAATAATATCATAAATTCGAACAGGAGATTGTTTGTTCGTTAAACATTCACTATTTAATTAGTCAATAGTCAACCCACCATCATCAAAAATTCTGTATATTCGTTATCTGGGATATAAAAAAAATATTTTGACCCCAAGGAATATATTCATCATCTTACCCTTATCCCACCTAAGTAGGGTCGGCACAACATGTTTTCAAAGTCATCTCAGTATTCACACCTTTTATATACATATCATTTTCCACACAATCCGTCTACACCTTTTTCGGTCTTCTTTTATATCCGTCCGCTTTCAAACTCAAAACTTTTCTTGTTATAAGACTTTCATCTCTTCTCATAATATGCCCGCACCATGCTAACTTATTACTCCTTAGGAGTAATTACTATGTATTCCTAAGGAATAGACGAATTATATTAAAACCACAGTGGATTTTATTTATATCGACTTCGGTTGTAACGACTTTTTGGTTATAGCGACATCAGATTAAGTCCCTTGAATTTAAAGCATATTTTCGTAGGAAATTCATTCCGCTATAGCAACTTCGGCTATAGCGTTAATTTCGGGTATAGCGACTTCTTGTTATGGACTAATTGCGACAGATTCTTAGAATAACTGTGTTCTTTTTTTGAATTTTAATATCATTAAATAATATATTATTCATTCATAATTTGTGAATTTAGATTATTAACATTAGTTCTTCGGCTATGTTGTCTTTTAACATCCGGTGAGATTGTGGCCAAACGGTAAAACGTCTGAGAGAGAAACGTCTGAACTATTTAAATTCAATAATTAATGAATTATTAAAGTTACTCCGGTTTTCACATTTATTGGCAATCCGAGTAAATTATATACATTTTTATACAGTTTAATAATTAATCAAACATATGGTGAGATGCACAAGCTCAATACAAAATATGAATATTTCATGAACACAAGTCACTATACTACGTGTCGCTAGTCTGACGTAAGCGCAATACGCCATGAGCTTGTCGAGGTCATCGAAGACCCGAACTCAAAAGTTTTTCCTCTACCAAAAATCGCTGAACGTGACTAAAGAAGTTTCCACTTCCCATGACGCGTTCAGCGTTGTGAGCTTTGTTGCAGTGAAGAAGTGGGGTAAACGGTGTGAGTAACAAAACAACAAAAATGACAAAATAATTATTGCATAAAAAACACGCGCGACGCAGCGGGCTGCGGCTAGTTATACATATACGTATGTAGTGGAAAGATGCCTAAATCGGGTAAGCGTGCGTATACTGTCAAATTAAGAACGTTAGTGTGGGCATATGCCGTGATTACTCCAACACACTCGAGTTTCGATCAGTTCCAACCGGGAGTTAGAATTAAGCACAACGGAATAAGTGAGGACAAGATAAAAAATATTATTTTATTTTTATGCTACCCTCCCCTAAATCAACTTTTTAGTAGGAATATATGCTTATTTATACATCTATACATATAAATAAAATTGGAGTGTCTGTTTGTAATATCAAAATAACCGACTTTTTACTGATTGGATATGAACGTATACACGAAACTGATAACAAAAATACATTTTTAAAATGTTTGTCTGTCTGTATGTTACGAGGGTAATCTCCGAAACGGCTGGACCGATTTTGAGACAAACGTCACTGACGGATAGTTAAAATTACAGCGCGTAACACAGGCTACTTTATTTTAGACTAGCTGTCATCCATGACTTCGTCTGTAGTACTATCTTCAAAACGTATGAAACATTTTTCACGCAACTTTCAATAACAGATAGCTGATCTTATAAGAAGTTATTCACAATTAAAAATAAAAACGCATGCGCAGCTGCGGGCAACAGCTTGTATACAATATAACCATAAACAGCTAAGCTATCTTTAACTTGGAATGAAATAGTTTCAAGTAAAATTATAATAAACTTTTTTTGTATTTACTAATAATTATTATTTTTATTAAGAGGATCTAAAATATTTATCCAAAACGTTTTAAATTTCTTCAAATACAATAAACTGATGTCTTTGACCTGCTGTAAAACAATACGCCAATATTTATTTTATGATTTTTATATAATACTCATTATCATTGTTTTATTGTCGAAAACAGAGCAACTTTTATAACATTATTACAATATTTGTACAATTCTATATGAAATAAGCTGCAAATATTCAAACAGTTTACCGTAATATTTACATTACCATAATAAAGATATAGTCTATATGTTTGTTGTAAATCTCAATGACAATTAGAAAGACTTAATTTAATTGTAATTAAGAAAAATAATTGTAATAGTTTGTAATTAAAGGGTTTGATGTAAAGACACCCGATAGAAGTGAAACTTTTGTATTATAGGGAAAGATTTGAAATAAAAAATCCAACAAAAAGCTAATGTCACGAAGTGTTCCCAGCCGGTCACCCATCCAAGTTCTGACCGCGCCATACTATGTTTAACTTCCGTGGTAGGACGAGAACCGATGTTTTCAACATTCTACCCATTAAAAAAAAAAAAATTGTAGATATTTTTACAAGACTTCTTTAATATTGACAGACCATAAATATTAAAGCCTCTAAAATGGTTCTGAATGGTTTAGACACTATGACACTACATGAGTACAACATACCCGGGTGAAATCGGACCGGGTCATTCGTTTTATATGAACAAAACGACCCCAAAAATACAGGTCGATATATTATGGTAAGGTTATCTTCTTTATGAATTATAAAATTTAAGTAGCGTAACTCTGTTATATATTCTTGCTGTCGTTGTAAATCAGATTCATCATAAAACTGCGGTAAGACATTTACCTAATAAATACATTGTAAATAGCTTATTGTTCAATTTTATTATTTTCCTTTATCGCTTATCCCTTGAATTGCGTAACCGATTGATAAATAGTGCGACAAGGTTTTAAATTACCTAATATTAATGCAAGGAGCTGAGAATCCAATACTTATAATATACTAGTTGGTACCAGTGACTTGGTCTGCGTTGTTTATTATCTTAACAATGCCCAGAGAAGAAAAGTGTAAAAAAAAAATCGAAATCAAAGATATATCTACGTTGCTTAACAAAAAAACCTTAGAATGTTTTTGTAGTCGGTTCAAAGCTTATTTTCAGCCGAATCTGTCTTTTTTAACTGAAAAAGAGAGATATCAGATATCACTCTTAAATATCATAATCTATGTCACTCCCACGAATTTAACGACATTTGTATACCTTTAAAATCCATCGAACAATTTAGACTGCAAGGAATGTTAAAAAAATGGAAATACACACTTACATACATAGTGTCAAAAAGTTCTACAGTATTGAGTAAATATACTAGAATCTTCAGACTAACATTATAAATAGGTAAAATAACTCTGTCTGTTACCTTTTCACATGTATGTTATATACGTATAACAGGATCATTAATAAAGCATTGTAATTTTTAGAAGAAATAAAGAAAAGAACAGAGGTATACAGTAAGTACTTTCTACAATATATTGGTACAAAATTTGATGCATAAGAATCAATTCGCAACAAGAAGGTATTTCTAAGTGTTTTTTAAAACCAAACAGCTTCTATGTAACTATATAAATCTTATTGATTACTGTAAAATAATAGAATAAGCAAAAAAAAAACACTTACAAAATGAACAAAAAGAAAGACAAGAACGTCTATGTACTAATTTCTCATTAATACCACGATAATTACAAAAGTATAAAGATTCTTCAATAAGTATTTATTGACAGCTCAAAAGTTCTATTACGTCTACAAAACTCGAGCGATTCTATAACGTTTAATAAAGTAGCAAAATAACAATAAGACATTTTATTTTGAACAAAAAGGAATACAAGAGCGCCTATACATTAATTAGACATTAAAAGCGTATACTGAAGTCAGTGTACGCAATCCTCGCGACATACTCCCAGTTGGTCAAATCACACTTTTCGATTTTGCAACCCGGTGAACCTTTTGTGCTGAGCCAGTCAATCCTGTAATACGAGAAAATGTAATATAATCATAATGCTGTTTTTCGACAGGGTTAAGCAGAAATAATTTCAAAGGATACAACTTTCCTATAAATCTATAATATATCTGTACGACTCCAAATCAATCTATCGGCGATACGTTTGTCGTTTAAATAAAAATCTCGAAAATGTTATAGGAGCTAATTATTTTATTTCAATTTACACACAATCTTTTTTCTAACAACTTGTTACCATGGTAACCGAATACGCCATCTCGCGGGAACAACAAAACGCTTCAACAATATCTCCGCAGATTATGAATACGTTTCTCACTTTTAATATTTGATAGGTTCGTATATAATATTAAACGTTACGTATAAAAGACTATCGGTCTTTAATGCTAACTACTGTAGTTTTCCAACCATGGCAATTAATAATTCTTAGCACAAGTGAAAATTTTACGACCATATCATGGTTATTAAAATTTGCTATTGTGACACACGCTTGACATTTATTTATACTATTATAAGGTCGAGATAGTTTGTAAGAATGAATGAATGAGATACACTTTCACAGAAAACTATAAAAAAAAATTTGAGGGAATACTTCATTGTAACATACCTTATACATCAGGTTATCCTTAGTGATATTATAAATCAGAATGAGAGTATATTTGTTTGTTATGGTTTCACGCCTACCCTTAAACGATTATCAAGAAATTATACGTTGTCAGATTGGGTATCTTTTTTTCCAGAGAAAAAGTACTTTTCCCGAGGTATAAGTCAAATTCATATTGGCACGAGCGAAGCCGCGCACAAAAGCTAGTTTTACACTATATAACAATATTATAGAGATTGGCCAAAATATAAAAATATATGTCAAGTGAATTGGAAAAAGGTCCTGCTATCTGAGAGCCATCTCAGCGCACACTGCACAAACTCTTTGGCTTACTCAATAAAGGTGTCCAGTGTCATTCATAATTTGTAAAGATACAAAGGTAGATGAAATCGCCGACAGTTGCTGGTATTTTATAGGTTGAATGTTTAACCTATGCAGCTAATATGGGGAATGGTTCTTAAATGTAATCGTCCAAATACACTTCTAAGTACTTAAGGAAAGAAGAATTTCATCTGAACAATCGTTGCTAGTCAGATATACGTTCCAAAATTACCTACCGTCGAGTTATTACTTCATATATGCTCTTCCTCGTAAACTTTGTTTTATTGTTGGTTTCGAACCCACTTTTATCAGAGCGGCGCTTAAATACGCTACCAATGAACCAGCCATCATCGCATCTATTAGTATGTTCTAGACTATTTTTACAATCGAGTCTAGCTACAACACTCGCCAGCTTAGTTCTTGGCACTGACCTCCATATGCCCCCATTATTTTCGTATCCCGCATGATTGACAAGACTCGTTAGATAATAATGAGTCTCACGGAACGGATGCACCCGTTGATTAGCAACTGGCCTATCTCCAAATATAAAAAAAATCCTAGCTGATTTATGGACGTACATTCAGCTCCGTCCATTCGATGGACAGAAAGCCGTAAGTTCGAATTCTGGAATTAAAAATCCTAACAGATTTATAGAGGTACATTCAGCTCCGTCCATTCGATGGACAGAAAGCCGTAAGTTCGAATTCTGGAATTAAAAATCCTAAGAGATTTATAAAGGTACATTCAGCTCCGTCCATACGATGGACAGAAAGCCGTAAGTTCGAATTCTGGAATTAAAAATCCTAAGAGATTTATAGAGGTACATTCAGCTCCGTCCATACGATGGACAGAAAGCCGTAAGTTCGAATTCTGGAATTAAAAATCCTAACAGATTTATAGAGGTACATTCAGCTCCATCCATTCGATGGACAGAAAGCCGTAAGTTCGAATTCTGGAATGACTCTGGAATGATAACGTATTCCTATAGCATTAGCACAGGGAAAAGCATTTTCCATCGGTTTCCTACCATCCACAAGTGGAATATACATCGCCTTAAATATATGTGAGTATTTACAAGCTTACGTAGTCATGTCTGTATATAGTTATGTATTGAGCGGTGGAATATCGATCCAATGTCAGCAAGTTCAAACCCTGGCATGTACCAACGTGTTTTTCGTAATTCACGTACATTTTCTGATTTAAGTTGGAAACTCTATCGGCTGACGATGATAGAAAACATTGTGAGGAAACCTGAATCAGAGAAACGTTCTTATAGTACCATCGTACGTGGGAAAATATAGAATTGTGGATCTCTCAGAGTTTGAAACCGCCAGTACGTCGTGGGCTGGCGTGGTGATTATGCTCATACCTTCCTTGAGGAGGAGGTCTATCGTCCTGCAGTGGTCCTCTTACAGGTCAACAATGATGACTTACAAGTGTATCGGGCAGTTATATTTGCGCTCTTGTCTTAACTTCTATCAGTACACAACGCTAGTTTATAGAATGATTCTTCCCATGTTTAATGTTCGAATAACACGAAGACTACAAATATGTTTTTGAAAAAATTATTACTCTCAGAATAAAAACTGATGTACCTTGCATTGTTTTAATGATTTTTTTTGTTTTATGCAAATACAATAGATAATTAAGTAGGTAATAAGTAAAGGGATTAGCTGTCATCGAGAAAATACACAAAAATATTTGTAATTTGCAGTACAATCGAACTGTCATTGACTTTTCTATATATTGCATGCGTTCTGCGTTATACTTTATTTTATATTTAACTAGCGGCCCGCTCCGGCTTCGCACGAGTATAAAATATATAGCCTATGTCATTCACTGAAAAAATGATTCAAATCGATCCAGTAGTTTTGATTTATTCATTACTGCCCGTGGCCCGCACGCGTTCAATTTGGAGTAACATCAAAAATAACAGAATTTCTCCACTATTTAATTTATATTATTATACATATAAACCTTCCTCTTCAATCACTCTATCTATTAAAAAAAACACATCAAAATCCGTTTCGTAGTTTTAAAGATTTAAGCATACATAGGAATATAGGGACAGAGAAAGCGACTTTGTTTTATACTATGTAGTAATTCAATAATTGTATAATTATATTCCGTTTTAAAAACGTGGTATATGAAGTATTCATTTTTACTTAATTTAAATATTGTACTAACATGTGATCGAGCTGAGCTTTGTTCCCTTGTATTTTACCAACAATCGTTCCCTTCTTAGTATTCTTCACCCAACCGCCGATACCGAGTTGTTCGGCTAACTCTTTACAATATTTCGGAAAATAACAACCTGTCAAAATATAAACAATTTATAATTAAGTCACTGTAATAGAGTATCGAATCAAATTAAAAAATATATTTACCTTAAAGTTTTTTATAAAATTTAATATAAATATTCATCGTATTATGTAAGTTAAGTAAAATCAACTTTAATTTTTTTTAATCTACTTCAGAATAAAAGAGCAACAGTTAAGAAATGTAATATTATGTAACATAACAAAAATCTATACAAACATAAGGATCGCTGATTATCAAATCTATACTTATAGATAAAGCTGAAGTGTTGTATAAGTCGTGGCTGTTCAGTGGTTTTAACTGTGGAATGTCAATTACGTTACGAACGAGTTTTTGACAACTTACATTTACTAACTAGCTGTTGCCCGCAGCTCCGCATGCGTTATAGTACTACAAACGAAACCACGGATGACAGCTAATCTAAAATAAAGTAGCCTATGTCACCCGCTGTAATTTTAACTATCCGTCAGTGAAATTTCCGTCAAAATCGGTCCAGCCCTTTCGGAGATTACCCGGAACAAACAGACAGACAGACAAATTTTTTTGAAAATTATGTTTTTGTTATCAGTATCGTGTATACGTTCATATTCAATCAGTAAAAAGTCGTTATTTTGATATTACATACAGACACTTCATTTTTATTATATGTATAGATTTAAATTGGTAACACTATCGGCTGGCAATGAAGGAAAACGTCGCTAGGAAACCTGAACTTGAGAAATGTTCCCGCAGTACCGCCGTATGTGGGAAAATATAGAACTGTGGATTTCTCAGGACCTGAAATCGTGGTCTTGCGTTGTGATTATGGGCATACCTTCCCTATAGTGGGTCTCTTGTATGGTGATATGATGACGATAATGAAGTGTTGTTTGTTTTGCTAAATTTCGAAATAGCTGAAATGTTTTTCATCGTAATCGAGATTTCGTATTACAAGGATTAAGTAGTGACAAGAAAATCACAGTTAAAGTTATAAAAGGGTGGCTAATGGTTATTCGACATAGAATACTTTGTATCAATTTTAATTCTAAGGAAGTAGCGGCATTATTTAGTCTTGCGTAAAACAAAAAAGAACTGTGTAGTTTTATGAAACCACGCTGCAATTAAAACTTTTTTCGGATCATAGGCGTTCAACTAAAAATTTTCGGAAAATTATTCGATTTCGGTTATTTAATTATATGTAAATTAAATTTTAATCCTTTTTTTGAAGTCATCATTAATTATTTTTTTTGTTAAAATTGTTTTTTTTTCTAAATGGTAAAAAGGCCCGTTTATCGTTTGAAGACATAAGAAGCGTGAAGTATGAAAAACTGATTATTTACTACAAATAAACATTTCGACTTGTCGATGCTATGTGAAAACTGTTTTCAATTTTTGAAACGAAGTTCCTTATCGCACGGTAAGGATGGAGGCTAGGCGAAAAGCAGTGTAAAATTTGTTCGTCACGAGCCTTTCTACGCGCTCATTGGTTCAAGCCAGCCAATAAATTCGCACCGGCACGCGCCTGTGCAGTTATAGTTTGTACACGGCATGCGCATCAGTTGTCTCGTAGCGTATTGTCTGTAGTTGTGTACTTATACTTATGTTTATTTGATGAAGTTTATAATAAATTAAATGGTGTACATTAAAGTGTCTAGTTTCACAGCTCAAAAAAATATATTAATTACGAAATTTCCTACCATTCCTTCAATTCATTAGATATTTTTTCGTTTCATTTAATTTGCTCTCAGACATTTATCAATAATAATATAATACGAAAGGAACTTCTTTCCAACAGAATGTTCCACGTTACTCTTATATATTTTTTATTAATACCCCTAAAGCCTCGCCAATTGCTACTAAACAAGATATAATAAAGAAAATCTATTGATAGACAGTAGAGATAAAGGTATTCAACAATTTAATCTAAGCCTATTTATATACAATGGATGATGCAAGTGGAAAGTTAGTGCTGAATATTTTTCTCAATTTATGATCAAAATAACTATTCTCTCTTATAATCTGTACATTTCATATCATATATAATCCCATGTACGCTGATCAATCGAGTGATCTTTAAATAGGTACAGTATCGTATGTAGGTCGATGTCAATCCAGTTAGCTTATTTAGTTTTAAAATAGGGCATGGCAAACAATAAATAAATTCATCTGAGGAATTTTTAACTTCCTAATTCAAAAACATATATAATGATTAAATTTTATATAAATTTAAGGTTATATAGTAAAATAGTTGAAGCAGCGACCTCGTTCTCTTGAAAATATACGTGTCTAGATTGTATTTTACCTATTTATGTTTAATGTAATTCTGTTATTACTGCCCGTTATCACTATTTAACAACTGCTATACTTTTGTCGATTACCTCTGTTTAATTTTATCACTACAGCTTATTTCCTGTAGACAAGCGTAATTGTATAAGCCTAGATAATAAACAGAACAATCTCTTATCGCCCAATAATAGTCTGATCAAAATCGGGGTCGTTCGTTTTGTGGATATTATTAAATGTTAATATTAAAGAAATAAATTAAATATAAATAAAGAAAACCTGAATTAAAAAAAAACTTGAACTTTTAACTTGTACTTTGATTTTTGTATTTACTTGTATTTAATTCGGCTTTACAACTGTTGTCCCGCCATTATTAATCAATTGTATATAATATTTTTATGTTTAACTTTTTAGGTTATAAATATATCACGCACCTTCATTATGTGAATACGATACTTTCAATATTATTGAACAATAGTACTAGCTTTATGAGATTTAATTAAAAGATTTACATAAATACTTCTGTCAATTCTACTATATCACTGGATGTTTGTGTAAGCTCATTTCTGATATTATTTTACCAATTCTAAAAAATCTTTCACTAACATAAGCTATACGAGTATTCTCCCTGAGTTACATAGTCTATGTTTTATTATTATTTATCACTAGCTGATACTCGCGTCTGGGCTGTTTATTCTCTATAATATATTTTACGGACAGAAGAAAAATCATGTTTTTTTTTTATTAAATGTACAAAAATATTTACAACATTTCTTTAGTATAATTATTATAACAGTATTGTATCACTGTTGTTATTTCAAAGCGTAATTTTATTGGCGTCAATACCAGGTATCGAGAATTGAATACTATATATGATAATATTAACAATAAAATTGTCATTTCTAAGAAAAATAGCATCCATAATAAGCAACCGTTATATAAGTTGAAAAGAAATAGCATTTTTTTTACGATTTTCTTCAGTATTACTGTATGTCATGCAGTAAAAAAATTAAACTAACAGATCTAATTTTCGATAAATGAATGTCTCTCACCTTGTACTTGCCCATAGACTTCGAACTCTACAGTCGCCAGAGTATTCGGATTTTCTGCACCCATTACAACAAACAAAAACAAATAATAATAAATAAGATTGGCGCGAACGCAGAAACAATTTGGTCACGATACTGCCGCCCGCCCAACTGCCAAAGTATCGGCGCGCCGCCCGCCCCAATTTATCTATAATACATACTTATATGTACACCTAACGCGTAATACTTTATTTATGGTACTCGAAAAGAAATACCACATCTGTTTTTTATGAATTCAAATAATCTCGATTGATTTATTACCAGTTTGTTACTTTAAAGCGTAAACTGATGTAATATAAATTACTTTATTATAAACATAACCTACTTTATTAATTTCAGTCATTTTTTTCATTTTATAAGTTTTAACGTTTGACCAAGAGAAGAGAGTTTTTGGCGGGATCTTGGTCTGTCATGTAGTGGCTTTTATATTTTATTCATAATCTTGTGTTATTACACTCTATATTTTGTAATATAGGTGGTGTTTTACGTAATATAGTTCGGTTATTATGCACAAGTGAAGTGGATGGGAAATAATACCACGGAGCATGCATTCTGAGATGCCAACAAAACTCCATGGAAAGTTCTAACAAGGAAACCACCATCTTGTTAGAACATCATAATTATCACAAGACACTTACTCGGAACTTCCTACGTTTTAATAAATTTATTTAATTTGTAAACATTCTGCTATAATCCCTCTTGAAACAAAACATTGACACTGGCAAATGCTTCTGCGATGCCAAAACAAGAAGAGGAAGAAGAAGACCAAGAGAAGGAAAAAAAGGAAGGGAAAGGGAATAAAAATGAAGAAAAAAAAATTTGTAAGTTTTAAAAATTAATATCTTGCTCACTAGAATATGTATTAAAGCTGCAATAGATTTTAAAACGATTTCTGTTCAATACTATTTCAGACAAAAGGCGTGCGAAGCAAGGGATTGCAGGAAAAATTAATTAAAAAAAAAAAGTTTGACCTACAATATCACCTGAGGTCAAATGAGGATCTAGTGTAAGAAGGCAAACGCACTTAAAGGTACTTAGTGACAATTTTTTTACTTGTTAGAATTTAGAACTTAGCAAATGCCTAACCATCAAACTGTGATTCCAGAATAATAATTTTCTTCATCGAAGGCTTGGGCTTATAGGCAGGGATTCTAACCTACTTCGATGGACGCCGTATACGAGATCATTAACACTCTTTCGTTTTGACATTTTATCATATACAATTTGATATAATTACATGATTTACATTATAAAACTGTTTTATAATCTGTATGCAGAAGCATTATATGAGTAATCTTTGAGGAAATGTTAAAACAATATTACAATCGTTTTATGTAAAAATGTAAATTTACAAAATATTTTTTACATTGTATCAAGTTTATATTATATTAATTATTGTATTAGTTTTGACATCTTGACGAAATTGCTCGTATTTTTTTTAAACAGATTATTAGTCTTAGTTACCCTGATATTTTGTTCTCGTTTGCTCGTCTTGGTTGTAATCGACTTACCAAACGAACAAAACGCGATTTGAAGTATGAATGTGAATCGATTGTTGTTTGTGACAGATATTTTTATTCGCATTCGGAAATTTCTTCTAGATATAAAAAATAACATCACATGAGAGTAATTAAAATGAAGTTATTTTTCGAAATCCGAATGATAAATATAAGTTACAAGTTAAAAAAAAGGATTAAATATAAAGAACAATATAACTAGCTAAATCCGAATCTTCGAATCGATTCACATTGACCTAGATGATCGAATTAGATCGGATAACAAAATATAAATCAAATTCTGTTAAATGCATTCGCGCAGATGTAAAATAATAAAATCATACAATTGGTTTGGTTGAATGAATCATTATAATTGTTCATTCATAATTAATGGTTCAAACGATTTACACTAAATAGAAAAATAAAAACTATTACAAAAATTTGTGAATTTAATAATTTCAAATTGTCATTTCAGGTTCTAGAACTTTTTATTAATACGATGTGCTGGCTGCGTTGTCATATTATACTAGCAACTTATCGAGTCTTCGAACAGGATAAGTACTATATAAAACTTAATACAACATAGTAAATTATAAGCATTTAAGGAGAGTGCAAGTTTCTAATGATACGGTTGATGTAGCTTCCTAACAGTGTTAGAATTTTCAGAATAATATCCCTTCTGTTTAGAAATCAAAATTTGCTTCTTTAAAAAATAAGAATAGGTAATTCTCATATAAAATTACACGCTTCGTATACATTGGTAATGTAAATTAATTTGTAAATAAAATAAAATGTAACTTTCACAAAAATTAGTTAAGAGATAGTATTTATAAATTGTATAGATTTATTAATTTGCAAGTAATTGGTACTTATTGAACTAAAGATTAAAATTTGGAACCTGGGTTTTGGTCGATTACCCGCGACACAGGATTTGGTTCCTAGTGCGGGGATCTACAATTTATTTTTGTGTCCGGTAATATTATTTTGTTAAATAAAACTTTTTTATTAATTTACAAGTAATTGGTACCAAATGAAAAAAAGACAGCAAAAATTGAATACCGAATTGGCCCTAGGAAGTGTTTGCTAGTAACTCCTGTGTTTTATTAAGAAAGCTCTTCATATATATATGTAATTTTTTAACCCCCATAGGATATAATAATATACTACTGGGTCACTTGACCGGTTAATTTCAATTACTTTCAATCTTTTACCTTCACTTATCTGTGTCCAATAATCATTTATCACAAACTGGCACCCGTAACTTTATTCAAGAGAAATTTTCATTAATATTGTTCAACAACGGTTTTGGAAAACGCTATTAATGTGTGCCTAGAAATTTCTACAATTATGAATAACACAGATAAAGAATAACATTAAGAATTTTTATAAGCAAAAGAGTGTTGTCTTTATACTTAATTTTTAGTCTATGTAAATTTTATTAATTTCTTCGGCCATGTTTATTTACTTTGAGCTTAATGGAACAAAAAACCATTTGTTCATATACGAATACATTAGAAAATGTAATGTCTCTTTATTTCTCTGTCCGTCTGTATGCTTGTAACTCGAAAACTACTGAACCTTTTTATATACCCAATGCGTTTTAAAATCACAGGTGTATTCTCTGGCCAGATTTTAGTATATTTTAATATTTTTGCATTAAGTAGTATCTAATAGAACAACTGAATTAAACCGGCACAAAATATATCTTAATTATTTTTTCATTCACTCAAGCGGAGCCGCGGACATAGCTAAGGCGAAATATGAGAGATTTATTTTAATACCTGAAGGTTTTAAGTATTGTTAAGAATACATTTTAAGTATACAGACATATTATACTATTGCATCATGTAGATTTAAATGAAAACAATGCCGATCGATGAAGAGGGAAGCTGGTGAGGCTACAGGTCGCAGGGCCTGGGGCTCCGAGTGGACTGTTCCGCCGGTACAGCAATTACAATTAAATGATTGCCCACTGATTGCTCGGTTTCCTAATCAAACGTACGCTGCTGTCATTGCCTGTGTGTATCTACTTGTACAAAGCATTCACATTTTGGTCTAACGATATGGAAGATATATGATTTAAGCTGGTATGGTAAATTTTCAAATCATTAAAAAACAACTTTTTACTGACCATTTTAACAGTTTTAAAGTTTGTTTACGACTAAATAAAATAAAATAACAGGTCATTGAGAGACATGTTCTTGGCATATATGAATCTTAAGATAAACTATCCAAATTTACTTAATTTATACATTATATAAACTTTTTCGTTATAGCGCACCACGTTCTAAAGAGTTTACATTATATATCTTGTAGGTGGTAGAGCTACGCTGAAGCTATTACTGCTTTCAGCATGAATGGGTCGGCTCGCCCGGGGTAGTACCACCCTCTCACAGAAAACCGACGTGAAGTAACAGTGGTTGCACTGTTGCGTTTCGTTCGGTCAGTGAGAGCGCCGGAGGCCCACATATATTAAAAGGCCGGCAACGCACTTGCGACTCCCCTGGTGTTGCTAGTGTCTATGGACGCCGGTGATCACTTACCATCAGGTGACCCACCTGTTTGTTTGCCCCCTATAATATATATACATATATATACATTGCGCAAAGGAGGTAAACAAACGCATGCCTTATATACATACTTTCGTTCATATACATTTGATAAAATATATTACAGAAAATCTATTTGCCACTAAAAGTCATGCCCGAAACAGTTATGCCGTTTTGTAAATTAACCTGAACAAATAACAAGTTGACAAAATAAAACTTGATAATAATAAAAGATCATCTATAGCCACCAGTAACGAATTATAATATAACTACCTACTCTACGAAAAGTATTTAGGTATGCCAACAGCTATCGTGATCAATCTTGACCGCTCATTTGCCGACACCAAAAATATATTGCTGATCTTGTCGATATTTTTTAATTCATACGTATAATTTAGGAACGCATATAGGATATAACATATCCTTATTATATTATAAGCGACACGTGTTCATTTACTTGCGTATTTTATTTTGTTTTCTTTTTTCAAAAAATCGCTGGTAAAATTAAAACTACTCTTACAAACCAGTAATATTTACTTATAATAACAATATAGAATATAGGCATAAGTGCAAACTTGTGCGTAATATAGTCAAGAGTTTAATATAAAACAAAGTTACTTAGTTTCATTTTAAGTTTTTCAGTTTAATATATATATTTCTCATAATATTAGTTAAAAGCTAAAATAGCTGATACTTTCTAGTACTTTAATATTAAATGTCACCTTAAGTCATCAGCGTTTCTTTGTCTATAGCAAATTCCTATAATTAATTTAATGCTATTTGATTTTTTCAGGAGAAACATTTAGTATATACATATATTTAAATCCTAAATATTAATCAGGCTACTATTGTATTTGTTTTTAAGTTTGTTTTACAGTATCACATTATAATGGTTGGTATAAGCACAATAAACATCATCAAGTTGATATGATAACACTTGTAGAAAACACTAGTTTTATGGTATATGCAACATGACTGAATAACAGAAAAAAGTATTCACGTCTATTTGATAAACACAAACATGGAATTTCTGTCAGTACTTTAGTCTGTCATGTAGTGTTTTTTTATTTTAGTTAGTTGTATGTACTGGTCTTGCCGAGTGGTTGTACTCCTTTTACGGCCTGGATGCCTTTTAGCGGGTTCTCCTGTATTATTGTAGCGCTGCCAAAGACGACAAATAACACTTCTATGAATGCCAAAATGTCGAGATACATTTCATCTGCCATCAAATGACGTCGCTTCATGACGTAAAGAATATCTAACAATTCAATTTTGTCGCTAACTTTATTTAAATGGTTGGTAAAATTATAAAATCAAAACTAAACGTAACAATTAAAACGCACTTAAATTCAAACAAATTCGCAGTCATTTGAATTTTATGAAAAAACAAAACATAATCGAATTTATTTTTTTACAACCAGCCAATATGTCATCAATAACAAAAAAGTTTACTTACCTACGCACTTTGTTTGAGTAAATACTTAGAAATTAATTAATATAAATGGTAAAAATTGTAATATCACGCCTGTTGCTTAGACTTTTTTGATGTGTGTATTTTCCCTCTACAAATAAGATGTGTGTTGTCTACACTATATTTGTAGATAAATGGGCGAAAAGGAAACAGTTCAGTATATTTTTCTATTGTTTGTTTATTGAATTTTCTTATTCATATTTTTGTTTGGCAGTAATTAACTATAAACGACTGTTTTTACTATTTTTTAGTGTTTTACAGTAATTAATAAACATTTAATAAACAGTTCATTTCTTTTTTTTAATTGTGTGCAATGATTGTAACGGTCCATCCACTCTTTGGAGAAAAACCCTCGCTAATGTTGAAACTTGAAAAAATAAAGATTTACGGTCGAATTTCGACCACTATATGTATAATATATCTGTTCTTTAAAACACACAACTATAAGTTATTGGGTTAACATTGTCATTTGTAAATATAGAAATCTAAAGTATTGCATGATAAAATACAAAATAAGCTATATATAAACTACAAAACTGATGCAATATTTTACCTATTTATTTTTCCATAAACTGTAGTCTGTTAAAAATATAAAATGCTATTCTGATTATAATATGTGTATCCGATTATATTTTTCAGTATGTCATTTCATTTCAATATGTGAACTGTCAAGCGTCATAGATCGGTACACAATTAATGTATTGTTAACATATAGTCCTTATCACCTTGTATTTAGATGTATTTTACTATATCTTAATTAATTCATAATACATTTTCATCGTAATGTCAATCACTAATGCCAGATAAGGGTACTTCCCTTATATTTCAGGGAATATTGTGGGTTGAGGAAAAAATGTAGAAGGATAAAATAAAAATAAAACATGCGCATTTAATTGTTGAAGAAAAGGAAGCAAAGGATTTCATGTGAATTATCATTTAGATACTTAGAAGTAGTATTTTTCCATTGTAAAACACATATAAAACAAATCGATCAGACAGCAGTTTCAGATATATTTAACTTTAATTTATTGTTATATATATAGCATCTTGTATTTAAAATATTGTTAATGATTAAAATAAATAACAAATTTGTTACACATATGTTACAACTTTTTTAAACTATTTTTCGACGTGATAACGTTTTTCAAATCGATGACGCCGGCTGTACGCACGAAAAAGTATGTAAAGTATTATATCATAAATATAACATCAACACAACATACGGATATATAAATGCCCTATACCTATAATAATATTTTAACTGTATTAAACTCTTTACTATATTTCGCGCTAGCCCCAACTTATGACTATATTCAGAGCGATCAAAAAATTATCCAGGCCTGTATATACATTATTATGTTTCAAAAAAATATATTAAAAAAGCATAGATACTGTTATCAATTTAAATGAGGCTTACAACTAATTGTAACGTTTGGTTTTATGTAGTAGGTAACAGATACCAATTTCCCCACATATTTTTATTTTTTTTAATTTTACATTTATTCAGAGAAAGCTGGAAAAGTAAGAAGGTCGTCTGGTAACACTTGTGAATATTCCTGAATATTCATTGAGACTGTGAACAAGTGACGAAAACTACTAAATTTGAACGTTTATTTATCAGTGATTATAGGTGCGGTTTACGGAACGCTGGTTACTTCAAAGTGTCACAAGTTTTCACGCTATACTTCTCATAATTTCATTCACTAAATTTAACATAAAATCATAACAAGAACTGTCTCCCAAAAAGATTTCGAATCACTCGGATTCAATAATGATCTGTAATAGTGGAGATTCGCACTTAGATGCCGCAGTTAACAGCTGGTTGAAACACGACAAAGTAAGTTGTATTAAAAATATATGAATTAATTATATCGTTCTTCCTTAACCGATTTAATACCGGTTTATATTTCGTGATTTTCTTTTTATTACAAACTTATTAAATAGCGCCGTTTTTGTGATAGTTTGGCTAATAAACTATCGTAAGTTAAAATTTATAAATTGTTAATACAGTTTCTAGAACTTTAATAGATAAAATGGTCTGTGTTGTTTTAATACATAGGCAATCTAACTTTTTTTATATTAGACAAAAGCCTATTTCTTACAAGACCTGATATTATTTATTAATTTTTTTCTTCTCTATTAATGTAAATTTGAATTATTAATTTCTGCAATTGTATTCATTCTGTATTCTTACTTTACATGCTTACACATACTGAAACAATTTATTTCAATGAGTGGGTGTGGTAAGGTCATTTTAATCAAATCACTACTGCATCTGAGTTTCATTTGCAAAATGACTGAATATTAAATAAAAAGTATACTTTAAGATTACCATATTTTTATTACAGAATAGGACTGAAGTGTCTCAGTTCTTCTTCCTTCCAAAATCAGCTACCAATAATTGCGAGTGGAACTTTTGCCATTATAAAATATTTTTCATGACTCCTATATTTTAATCAAATTATGGCCGTTTTGAAATTTTCCCAAAAGTCTGTCATCTCATAATTGACATTTGCTATTATTATTATTTATAATTCATTTAACTTATGCATTATAACCAAACTATATTCTGTAAAGAGTAATTGCATGTGTATTGATAACAATAAAAACCAGTCTAAGAATCATCTAAAACTTAGGTGTATAATCTCTTTGTATAAAGATATGTGTTATCTGTATGCATTACAGACACTATTAGACTGAAATGGAAATACCTTGTGATTGATGAAATATGATAATGTTGATTTATAGTATAGATAAAGCAGACAATTGATGATATCTGTCTTGTAATGAGATTCATAATGTTCAACTGGGAATCCTTCAGTCTTAGTTACACCAAGAGAGTGATTATAAATGAGAAAAATTAGTTTGTCTTTTCTTAAATGGTTCACTTGTAACTCATAGAGGCTACATGTGCATTGCTGGAATGGAATTTTAAAGGCAATGTATTCTTATACTTAAGTGTTTAAGTAACATATACAACTATTTTCTAACAGAGCTTTACTGTACAGAAATTTGAGTTTATTTTATAATTAAATTCTAATATACAATAATATTAATTTGATGTTTTTATATTTCAATAAATATCGAAGTAAAATAAAAACATATTCAGAGTCACTAATGCCCAATATGTGTCTTGATTTTGCGGTAACTACGCCTTAATTCAATAACACTTGAAATAAATATGATGATAATTATACAAACTAGAATCAATCCACAAAATGTATCTTTTGAGATTTATTATTTTTTATAATAAATAGGTATCAATGCCTTGTTAATGTCTTCTATTCTTGTTAAATAACTTGGTGATTTTTAAACTAATATGTTAAAAAAGTCCAATTAACCTAAAAGTTACGTATGTTGAGTTGCTGTAGTATGCATAACCATCTCCGATCCTTATTAATATTATAAATATGAATGTGATTTTATTTGGTAAGCTTTCACATCTCAAGTACTCAACCAATCATCATGAAATTTTGCACACTTGTTGTCGGGGATACAGAAAACGACATAGGGTACCTATAATCAAGAAAACATGTACTGTTCCTGAGGGTTAGGTCTAATATTCATTAGTGTGAGTGAAACCTCAAGCAGAAGCTAGTTGTAAATAAATGCATACACTAGAAAAATTAATAATCAAAGAATTATTGGTCATAAAAATTTGAATACCGAGTAGAGTTATTGGAAAAACCAATGAATTGCCAAAGGCTCATAGAGAACTAGTTCTTTATCATGGTTTATATAATATAATGCTAATGTTTTCACTATAGAATCCACTAACACGTCAAGAAGTATTAGAAGATATTAAAAACTCAAGATGGGAGAAATTAAAGAAGGTGATGCTACATCGGCAGAAGTTTGGTACAGCTGGTCTGCGAGGATACATGGGGGCTGGATACAAGTGCATGAACGATGTTGTGGTACTACAAACAGCACAAGTAAGGACATGGGCTTCTTTTTATTATTATTTATTCTGATCAAATGATTAGTGGCTATATGTTTACGGTGTATGTACACAAATATGACACGTTGAGAGAGTGCAGTGTAAGGCCGTCATGGTCATGGGTTGCTTATATTCACTGGTATGCTAGAAGAGAAATATTCCACAGACATAAGCTCACGCTTTATAACACGTGCGTCCGTCCCATGCAGTTGTCCCGTCTTCGCTTATAAGGCAGAACTCCGCTTCCGTAAAATGCAAGATTTCGTTGAAGATGTCGTTTCCAGTAAGATTTTACAAGATCGCTTCTTACGAAAAGCTGTCGGTGCCCCATGGTACTTTCGGAAGATCGATCGATCTTCATAAGGACTTGGAGTTTCCGTCGATCTGGGTGTACGAAAATTACCTCACGACCAGTTACTTCGAAAAAGCTACGAATCATCCCATCCCGTTAGCAGTATCAGCCGCGAATTACACGACAACACCCGACACCCCGCGATATAAAAGACGGCCGCGAAATATCTTCTCCGATCGTGACTCCCCTCGGCAGCTGCTCAAGCCTATGTCCGATCCCCCAGAGTGGAGCCCTCGAGCACGCTGCTAGCGCGATACAGTGACACTGAATGTTTTCACTCACTAGCTTAACAGACACAAAACTAGTTAACCCCACATACGTGCACTGCCATGGGTAGGTACACATATGCTAGAAGGGTTTATTTTTCTCCTCGTTTTCCAAACTGGATTAGTTTAGTCTAGCCGAGTTGACAAATATAAAATAAGCGCGTAGAGTCAGTTCGAAAATAAAAAAACAAACACAAATATGAATTATTAGAAGATTCAATGAAGAATGTCTTTTATGTAGATTTGTTGGTGTCCGTTTTAAATCATCCAGTCGAGATTAAACAGCCAATAGTAATAAAGTATTCTTAGTATTGGCTATTCACCAGGAGCCAATATTAATTTATCACAGATTAAATAGTAAGCCAATCAATAGCAGGTCATTAGCACAAAAAGTCATCAGTATACTCTCTTGGTCATGGTACAGTTTACGTTTTCATTCCGATGCAATGTAGGTTTTATTGAGTTTTATCCGTAATTATTAACACAAGAACATTAAAGGAAAACATTTATAATTTTGGGTGGATATGGAATTGATATCAATCGATATAATAATCAAAAAGTGCATTAATATTTTTTTTTACGTAAAGTGGTAAAGCTTGTCCAAGGAGAACCACAGTCCGCCTCTTTCTGTCGCAAACGAGTAATATTTACGCTATTGTAGATTCGTAGGGTGTGGCTGGCAACATGTACTCCATACAAGGTATTCCGACTCAGTTCTCAAGTGTAGTAACCTAATATGTTTGACACCGTGACCTTGATTGTAAATAGGGTTTCGTAACATAGAAAACTAGGTACTTCTTAGTACAATTCGTAAAAAATGATAAACGACATTACCATGGTACATTTAAGTTATTGACTGACGGTTGGTCGATTTTAACGATTATAGAAAAGAAAAATCCTGTAGCGATTATGCACTGGAGTGTGACGCGGGTAATTCCGATTCGGTTTTACATGTGCGACCTTGCTACGTTGATTTCATTGTAGACAAATCTCGCTCGGTGCGTAATCGTGTTACGTAAATCTTGTTTACTTTTCTTCACGATAAAGAAAAATCTATTGTAAAATCTTTATGAATATATTAGGCTTTATTATCGTCTTCACTTGAGTAAATAGCATAATGACCACTTTAAAGCTAATAAATTTTTTATCAAGAATAATTAAAATGCTAACTTATACCAGCGACTTTTTTCACATTAATTATTATTGTTATAAAGGTATTATTATTTAATTATATATGATTTATAATATTGTATGTTATTTAATTGTTTGAAAATAATTAGTTTACATATTACTATTATGTTAACGTCTTATAAATCGATGAACGCACGCACGAAAAGCATGACTCATTGTCACGTTCCGCCTGAGCCGAGTGTGCAAGCGATAGAGAGGAGCGATCGGCCTAAGCATTCGGCTTGTAACGCATAATTTTTCATCAATGTTTTCTTATGACGCTATCACGTAAAATTATCGTCCGCAAAACCGACTTTACAGACAACCAATGTTTTTTTAGATAAGTTTTCGGTTTGTTTACATATATCAGCTAGGGTGTACCAAAAACAGTGGAGTTTTTTTCTACAAAAGATCAGGAAATATTGTCAAAGAATACTAAAACAGAGATTCTGTCAAGATCTGAGCATTTAATACTGAGTGGATTTTTCTTCATTTCTCTTTTAATTTTTTAACACAGTCTTGGATTATCAGTTCTGAACAAACCAGCGCTTACATTGTTATAGGAAATTGAATGCTCTACAAAAGACGTATCTTATGATTTTTTGATAAATCCACTCTTGTAAGTTATACAAAGTGAATGTTAGATATTTAATGAGTTTGAAATTTTAACTGCTGTAATTTTTAATTGATGTGTTTTTCATGAAATTCCTTGCCTTTCTAAAAGCTGCACCGTGACTTGCTAAAACATTTTTTTTTATATTATAAGGGGCAAACGAACAGGTGGGTCACCTGATGGTAAGTGATCACCGCCGTCCATAGACACTGGCAACACCAGGGGAGTCGCAAGTGCGTTGCCGGCCTTTTAAATATGTGGGCCTCGGGCGCTCTCACAGACCGAACGAAACGCAACAGTGCGGGCGCACTGTTACTTCACGTCGGTTTTCTGTGAGAGGGTAGTACTACCCCGGACGAGCCGACCCATTCATGCTGAAACCAGTAATAGCTTCAGCGTAGCTCTACCACCTACAAAAGCTACATCGCCGCGGAAATATAGACTACGCCATTGACCAATCAAGCGTACTAATGACTTAGTATTTAATACTAATAAACTACTATTTGATCCGGGTTAAATTAATATCGATTTCTAGTAGGAATTTGCTGTAATGCTAAGAAGAATAAATTTATCGGGATGAATACGACGAAACAAGCTGGAATTTATACGAGATATTCTATTTCAGGGCCTATGTTCTTACATACAGAAGGAATGTAGCCAGAGTCAACTACGCAACGGTATCGTTGTCGGCTACGATGGAAGACATCACAGTAAAAGGTAAATTTAAATAATAACTAAATTATTTGCAGAACTGTGTGTCATCGTCGTGGCACAGTGTAATGAATTTGTACTATTGAACTGAGAGGTCGCGGGTTCTATCCTCGCACGTGATTAACTTTTATGCGATAAGCGTAATTGTCAGTTCTGTGTGCGGGTGTTAAATATCCATTTAATTCAAGTTATGCTTAGTTTAGTATTTAATGGTAGTATATGTGAAATTGTTCTTGTATTAAAAAAAAAGTGTAAGTAAATCTCATTTGTTTTTTTTTTATCTAACTGCCCTACACTGTTGACCCGGAGGCCTCTACAATATTACCGGACTACTAAATCTCACTTGTGATCTTTAAAAATTTGTTCAAAATTAATGAGTTGGATTTGTTAAAAAAAAACACTATTGGTTTTATTATTGTTACTATTATTTTTCGATATATCAATACTAAAAAACTATACGTTTATTCGTGGATTCTAATTAATTTGATTTCCATACATTGTACACTATTTTTTGCCCGAAAAAAAAATGTGATATTTGCCGAAACCCCCACTCTCAATCACGTGAGCTTTAGTGATATTCGGTTTGGAATCCTCCAATCCGCTCACGTAACTAATGGACGTACCTATTTGGGGGGTTAATAAAAAAAAAAATCTGAATCTATTCTATAGTTTTTTTGTAATGCGCGCACAACGACAGACATTTATATATATAAGGATAAGATATAACGCTTCATTAACACATGTTGTTTGAGATACAATCGCGTCGCTATGGCGGGGGTCAATTGCGTAGCTTTGATTGATTACGTCGTCTGCTGTAAGATAGCGCCCAATTATCATCATATATCTTATTACACTGTCTAACGCGTATATTTATAAACTAGCTACTTCCCACGGCTTCGTCTGCGTGCTGTTCGGTATATTCGAAATAAAGAGTATAGTTTGTTAGATTGTCAAATAAATATCTTGCCGTTCGGTTTCGGAGGTACGCTGAAGCTATTACTGGTTTCAGCATGAATGGGTCGGCTCGCCCGACGCGCGGGGTAGTACCACCCGACACACAGAAACCCGACGTGAAGTAACAGTGCGCCCGCACTGTTGCGTTTCGTTCGGTCAGTGAGAGCGCCGGAGGCCCACATATATTAAAAGGCCGGCAACGCACTTGCGACTCCCCTGGTGTCGCTAGTGTCTATGGACGGCGGTGATCACTTACCATCAGGTGACCCACCTGTTCGTTTGCCCCTTATAATATAAAAAAAAAGTAAAAATGTAATAGACAGTACGGAGTTGTTTACGCTTTGATAACATTAGGTGTGAATTGACTTTCCTTTTTTTTTAATACGGTACAGATTTTGGCGTTTGACCACAATCTCATCTGATGTTAAATGACTATGGGGTCTAAAATGGTAACCACGTTAAACCTAGAGGGGTCCTACTGGCTCTAAGTACAGCTGTCGGGACGCGCCAACACGGGCTTAGCGACAGATATTCAACTTGAAGGTGGTAGCTAGCCAGGCGGATCTAGAAAAAGCCCTACCAACATGCTATGTTTTCATCACGATGTTTTCCTTCACTAAAAGTCGGACACAGTCGCTAGGATTCGAACCTAAGTCGAATGGCGCGGTATCCGAACACTATCAACTGAGCTATCGTTGTTTCTTTCTCTTAGTTATGCCACTAAAGCAGCAACAACTTTTGTTCTTTAAAATATTGTATAGCATTAAGAATGTAAATCTAAATGTGAGGTCAAATAAATGTATTATTATTATTATACTAGCTGACCCCGGCGAACTTCGTAACGCTTAACAGTCGATTTTTTAATACTTATTCTGCTATTCGGGACCATCGTATAAATATTGATATTAATATTTTTACGATACTAACGTCACTCAATTGTTTTGCCTTCCCGGAACCTCTCCACTAAAACTTAAACTTTATGCTATAGTATTAAAGTTCAAATTGAGTTTTAAGTATTATTACGAATCGTTTGTATGGGAGTATAGAAAAGTGTTGTTCTTAGACTTTTTCAGGCAATTTTTAAAAATTTTCTCTCCGTAAGATCCATCCTCGTACTTCAAGGAATATTCTAAAAAAAGAATTAGCGAAATCGGTTCAGCTGTTCTCGAGATTTGCGCATAGCAACACATTTAGCGATGCATTTTTATATTATAGATATAAATATATATATATATTTTTTGTAGTTTTGGATTCAAAAATCTCCGTCATGACACTTGCAAGTTACAAGACAAATACGCAGCGAAAATATCTTGTAATTTGACATAAAAAAATGGAGATAGTCTTTAGTAGACAGTTAAGAATCGAAAATTCTCTCTGCTCAATATTCTGAATATCCCAGCAGCGTAGTAGTTAATAGAACATTTAACTTTAACATTGAGAGACTAAATACGAAAAGTTTTTACCTCAAACTTATGAAAATTAAGATTATTTATATGATGTAGGGCTTAAAAAATAGTCCAAGTAACAAATTCACTTCAGGTCGCATTTCATTTAAACTCTCTTCCCACGAGCTCAAGGCAAACCAAGACCTTGTAATCTCAGTTAAGCGTATTATCTGCTAGAAATTATTAATAAGGAATATACTTGAACCTTAGAAAGGTTATCGAAACACGAGGTTCGGTTTACAAGAATACCTCAATTTGGTATATATATATAGAGACTATAAGAACCCTACAAAATACGCCTTTCTTTCTCTTACCGCACTGTACACGTATGTGTAAGGAGGATGGCAGATCTTGTATCATTTTCCGTCGTTGCAGTGTTAAATTAAATTGACAGTAATTATATTTTCAATGAAAAATTCGTCCATACAAGTAGCATATACTTCCTGTTTTTAAAACGATACCTGTTTAAAAGACGCTCGAATTGTTTAAACTATTTAAATGGAATTAGTATACATTAATTTAAATGACAAAATGTCCTTTGTTTAGTATTTATACAGTATTTTTTTTAATATAAATATTTCACTGGAAGACATATTTTTTGTCATAGAAGCTATTGTTTTCATTTTCTAAGTCTGAGAGCTGACATTCTTTATGTTACAATTTCTCTGTAAAATAAAAATCAAAAGGCTTGTGTTCATGACAGAGACATGTCGTGTCAGTAACATTTGCAGTGTAAATTGTAACGTCGGCTGAATCCGATATTCATAATTGAAGAGACGGATTCTTAATGCTCTCGTTAGATCATTGTCTCTTATCTCCGTCTCGTTTACACTCGTACGACTTCTCCGTGATTTGAGAAGAGATGGATATAAGTATGTCATATACAACTAGAAAATTAGGACGTCTGAGATTTTATGATAATGCGACAAACACGATATAAATCAAGGTTACGCTGTATAAATAGTGTTGTGTTAATACACTAAAACACGATTTTTGTTTATAATTTATTGTAATGAGAGATAGATTTAGCGCCAATTATTGTTGTTTTTTTACGTTGTATGTCTAATTTTTTTTTTTTTTAATCACCAATGTAAATTTCAAGTTAAAATGCGCCACCATAAGCTAAGTCAACTAGATATTAGGCTTCCATAACACAGGCACTGCCTAGTTTGGGGCCATTGTTAAGGCTAATATTTTGTAAAGTTTATCTAGAAATAAAGATTTTTTGTATTTAATACATTTCTCACAAACTGGTCACATAGTCATTGAGCAGCTAACTTGAGATGATTAAACCCTAGCCTATAATTGTTGGATAAAATCAAATCAAATCAAAAATACTTTATTCAATTTAGGCCCTAAGAAGGCGCTTATGAACGTCAAAATTACCACCGGTAAATAATAAATAAATTAGATTGTTGACATTGTACATTAAATGTCGAACGAGGAAAACGAATGAGAAAATAACCAGATATTGAACTTCTCTTGTTTATTATAGAATATTAACCTAAAAATAATTTTAATTATATTACCTGACTAGGTGACCCGGTGGACTTCGAAAATTAATTAAAAAAAAAAATTACATTATAAATGCAACATGCATGCACTTAATCAATTTAAAGCTCTCTCTCATGTACTATTTTTATTAATGAAAGGGAACTGGAGTTTTGGCGGGATCTTAGTCTGTTATGTAGTGGTTTTTATATTTTATTCATAATTTTGTGTTATTAAACTGTATATATTGTAATATTGGTGGTGTTTTACCTAATATAGTTCGGTTATTATGCACAAGTGAAGTGGATGGGAAATAATACCACGGAGCATGCATTCTGAGATGCCACCAAAACTCCATGGAAAGTTCTAACAAGGGAGCCACCATCTTGTTGAGACATTAAAATTATCACAAGACACTTAGTTGGCAAAATCTTGTTACTTGACGCTGGCTAGTGCACAAACCGTGCCGTAGCCAAAAAATAAAGAAGAAGAAGAAGAAGAAAGGAAACTAACTGTTTTGTATTCCAACAAAGCAGACCAAAGAGATCGGACCTCATACTAAATAGCTATGAAACATACAAATTTCTGAACGCATCTGGGACAAACGAATATACTATATTTGACAAACGAATGAAAATTTTTAATTTCTAAAATGACAGAAGACATCAAATGTTTCATAGCTAGGAACGTTATGTATTTGAAAATTAATTGAATTATCTTATTTAGTATTTTCCTTTACTTAATATTTATGTGTCTCACCGTTTAAACCTACCCTGAACTTCCACAAATATATCAAGATCGAAATTAGCCAAATCGGTCCAGTCATTCTCGAGTTTTAGCGAGCCAAACGAACAGCAATTCATTTATATATATGTGTATATACATATATATATATAGACTATGTTGTGTTGGTAGGTGATTGTTCAAAGGCCGAATAAATTACAAATTTTAAATCTTTATTCGCTCTCTGTTTATATTTGTACTAAACTATTGTTATTCTAATGAATGCGGTTCTTTCGCTCTTTAGCTGCGGCTCTTCCACAAAACGTTTAGTTCAGATACGGAATATTATATTTGACTTCACTTATAAGAAGCTAATTACGAAGGTCAGCGCCGGAGGATCCAAAAAAAAACCCAAATTACTTTAACTTAATTTATTATTACAAAAATGAAATATCAACTAATAATATACGAATACTACCGATGCTAGGTTTATTACACTGATTAATTACAATATGGTTTAATAATTTATACCAAAGCAATGCGGGAACGGAGGAATCAGGTTGCGGAACGTTTCCACTGAAATCGCTGATTCGATGACTCGTGCACCTGGCGTACCGTGGGACGTCACTCTTGGTCAGCACTTATGGTGTGTTGCGATGGCGATGCGATCAATTTAATAAGTTCGAACGGATCTTGTTAAATCCAGATGGCACAAGTTTAGTTTGATTGCCCCTTATTAAGTTATGAGGATAATCGAAGTAATTAATCAGAATTTCAAACGCGGCTAGTAATTTCATATCATTAAATTTGGTGTTCATAAAAGAAAATGCAATCAGGTAATAATGTAACACTTGAGCATTAAGAAGTGCGAAGAACAGTCGTATGCCATATAAATGCTTTTCGTGTATAACAATATTCAAGAGGAATTTCCCTTCTGTTTAGTGTTGCGACATTGTCATAGAATTGTGTTTTGTTTTTGTGCTGTGAACATTGCAGTTACATAAAAGGTTACTTTGTGAAATTTTTAAAGCGTTGTTGTTAATGTTGTAGGTAACTGTATTTCAACTGAATCAGTGATCTATATACAGCGTCGTAGAAGAAGCTTATTGTTTTCCATTCACTGTTTTTGATCTTAAAGTTTGAACTAAAACTTATTTAGCGGCGTTGCAAGTAAATTATATTTTCAAAATATACTACTAAATTCATAGAATTTTCACTTTAACACACACGTTACAAGTTACACACGTTACTTTTATGTATATCTTAAAGACTAAATTTTCATCCGTGTATCTTCACGCTATATTCAGTAGTCAATATTTAGACTGCCTTTTAAACAGTTCGGTTACACTGCACTTGATATTGTGCGCAAGGTGTATGTCTTCCCACCATAATAACACCAAGACTGCGCCATTGCAATCGATAAGGAAAATTGAAATCTGGGTCAAGGGTTACTAACTTGTATGGGATTAATTGTCTTTGTGTTCTTTTTTTTTTTATTGTAGCACGGCAAAGTGACTGCAGTATTCCTGATGTCAAGCACAGTACAATCCAAAAACAACGGTGACCATCGAGAGACAAGTATTCCATCAACAGTCGCCGCTGTTTAGCCGGCCTTCGTAAATGTCTCTTAATTTTTATCAAGTATAAGAGACTATAGAAGTATGAGCAGCCGAATTTGATCAGCTGTTACGATTAATATCTCTATTTATTCAAAAGGGAGATACAGTTTTTAAATACAATGTGACATGATTTCACACAATGCCATTTATGTTCAAACTTGTAGGACGGCAAATGTCCAAAATGGTAAATGTCTAAAAGACTAAATTTAAATTTAGAGTTGCACGAGCTAAGTGGTATGAGACTACTTTTAATCAGAGTCGGCCAGCCTTTAAATTTTATTAATAAACTAGCTGTTGCCCGTAGCTCCGCAAGCGTTACTTGCTTCTTATAAGATCAGCTATCTGTTAGTGAAAGTTCCGTGAAAAATGGTTCAAACGTTTTGGAGATAGTAATGCAAACGAAGCCATGGGTAAAAGCTAGTCTAAAATAAAAAAGCTTTAATTACTTTTTATAATGTTAGCTATCTGTCAGTGAATGCCCTATGAAAATAGGTTCATTCGTTTTGGAGATAGTACTACAGATAAAGACACGAATGACAGCTAGTCTAAAATAAAGTAGTCTATGTTACCCGCTGTAATTTTAACTATCCGTCAGTTAAGTTTCTGTCAAAATCGGTCCAGCCGTTTCGGAGATTATCCGGAACGAACAGACAAAAATTCAAAAAAATGTATTTTTGTTATCAGTATCGTGTATACTTTCATATCCAATCAGTAAAAAGTCGTTATTTTGATATTACATACAGACACTTCATTTTTATTATATGTATATGTAATAAAAAAAATGATCAATAAATATCACTCAGATTTGCAGAGTTAACGGCAAAAGTATTCGTTTCATCTGCGATACCAGTCCATCTATTCTCGGTGGTATGTCCGACGCCTTTGGTATCCTTTGGTACGATAATGTACGGGGCGGCTGCTGGTGTGATGGTCACTGCTTCCCACAACCCCAAAGAGGACAATGGATACAAGGTCTACTGGGGGCAGGGCTCTCAGATCATATCTCCGCATGATAGCAATATTTTGGACGAGATACTGCAGTGTTTAGAGTAAGTTGTCGTATATAAATTATATAAGACTTTTTTAAGTTTTTAGAAATGAGAACTTTTTTGCCCCGTTGTTATATAAACCTCGATACAGTGAAAAAGCTACATTAAAAAGAGACAATCATATACATATATACGATTTAACATCTGAGAGAATGAGGTGGAATACATTATGCAGTATTTCTTACCTTCGCCGTTCTCGTCATTATATATTGCACTACCTAATACTTTGGTCCGAACATTGATTGTGCGTATGTTAATACGAGTTTGTGCATGCATATAAAACTAATTGAATTTTGTCTTAATTTTGCAATTTTTCAAACGATTATTGTGTCTTCCCCAAACAGTATACCGGATGACAACTGGGATATAGACGAGATACGTTCTCACGAATTGGTCCACGATTGTTCCGTTGAGGTAACTTCCAAGTATATGGAGTATATAAGAGATTCTCTCCACGAGGATGTTCTGAAGACGAACAGCGAAGCTGCAGTGGACGCCGTGTACAGCGCGATGCACGGCGTCGGGTACGACTATGTGTTAAAAGCATTCGAAGCAGCTAATTTGAAGGTATGAAGCAGCTAATTTTCCTTTATTTAGGCAAACAATTCTCACTAGTAATAGTATCCATTTGTTACTTCAATATTTTGACAAAATAGTGGCCTCGTTGTTAGAACTTTCAATAAAATTAAGAATGTATGTTACATTTTATTATAACTAATTCAATTACGCAAAATCCTAACAATAAAATGAATATAGTGCATATTAATAAATAAACTAATGAAAGATTATGAATCACTACATATTATAAAACAAAGTCTTCCGCCGTGTCTGTCTGTCTGGATGTTCGCGATAAACTCAAAAAAGTCAAGTCTCCTGGGAGCTTTCGTTGGAAACGCTGCCTAATCCCTTTGAGATATAACAGAACAATGCATACCGGGATATTCCTCTTTTATAGATATACAAAAATATCCACGATGGCATATACCTATCTTTTTAGGATAGCTTACTATACCCATATATTTTCTAAAAATGGTCACATATAATGAGGTAATTGGAAGGCTATTTAGACGGATACAGTATTAATCCTTATCAAATAAAATACATTAGTTACCTTGAGCATTTCATGCACATAAGTATATATTTTTTATTATCAGGGTAGAACAACGTCCGCCGGGCCTGCTAGTAAAAAATAAAAATTACCATATGGCTAAAATAAAGTCCGAACAAAAATTGAGATAAAGAAATGTAGTGTGATTTTTTTTATCCTAGGGTATGGATTACTCTGAGTACCTGATTTCTTTTATCTATGCTTTGAAAAGTGACCACAGTAGTCTAGCAACGAAACCTATGACGTTATTCTTACTATTGTCTGTGCCAACGAATTAACAAAACTATACAGATTCAAAATTTGTATTTAAATACTCAAAAATGAAGTGGTTCAATACTTTTTCCCCTCGGGTTTTCAAACGATTTTCCTGTTTTTTTTTAGTTGCTGTGAGCTAGTTTTAAATGTTACCAATAAAATTTGGAAATATTTTTAGTGTTGCCAATCAAATAAATTTGGAAATATTTTATTCCATGTCATCGAGCAGTCGAAACTTTTATCTATAAGGCTCTATTCGTCATACTTTACACTCCTTACGTCTACAATTTACAATATTTGTACAATACTGTTTTTTACCATAAAAAAAATGTAATTTAAATACAGATATTAATTAACTTGTGAAGATAATACTCTATACCTTTTATTATGGTCAAATTTCTAGCACTGGACCATCATTAGTATAAATCATTTATTTAATTGCGCAGTGTCCAGTTAGCGTGAAAGAGCAACAAGATCCGAACCCGGACTTTCCTACAGTGAAGTTCCCTAATCCTGAAGAGCCGGAGTGTCTGGAACTAAGCAAACAACTCGCTGTACAGAACGGTACTAAACTTGTTCTCGTCAATGACCCTGATGCTGACAGACTCGCTGTAGCTGAGTTCGATGATAGGTAAATACCATTAAACATGGCCAAAGTGTTACTAGCTTCTATTGATGTTCCTTTTGTATGGTGAAACTTTTCTATGTACCTCTTTACGTGAAAACTCCTATAAATGCTCAGTTTTCGAGCACCAATATTGATGCTAAACAAAACGTCTGCTAAAAGAAATAAATTGGTTAGTGGTTAGTTATTTGCATAGCGAATCGAATCGAATGTACAATGTAGTAGTAGTTTCGAGATTTTAAAATGTAATTTGATTTAATGATTGACTATGGGACCATCGAGAAGTTTCGATGCATCTTACTGAATCGAATATAATAATCGAATCGGTCGTGTATAAAAAAAAAATGAATTAAAAGGCTATTGAGATTTTTTAATAATCAAAATCTATCAATTATATTAATTCGTAGACTAAATCTTATTAAGTCTTATATATTTAGGAATCGAGTTAATTAATCGATATTAATCGATTTAGTCGATTACATTAATTCGTTTACTCTATTATGCTTAGTATGTTTAGTCTTATATATTTAAGAATTAAAGTAAACAATGGAAATGTAATTATTTTTAAACCATTTAATTTAGAGTACTGCAACTTATATAATTATATTAATAGAAACTAGCTTTCACCTACGACTTCCCTCGCGTTAATATAGATTAAACGTTACTTTTTTACTGAATGAAAGCATAACAAACAATTAAATTCAAGTATTTAATTGTTTAATTTAATTATTATTATAAATGCGAAAATTCGTTTGTTTGTTACGCTTTCACGTCTTAACTACTTATGCGTTTGTCATGCAATTTTGCCTATACGTTGTCAGGGGTATAGAAAAAGATATGACATACCTGGAAAAAAATACTGTGCCTGAGGGATAAGTGAAATCTATATTAACGCGATCAGAGCCGGAAGGAAAAGCTAGTTATTATATTAATAAAAAATAGTAGAAAATTTTTATTGTTCCCTCAGTAGATGTATTTATTTTCTTTCAGTACAAAGTCCTGGAAAGTGTTCACCGGCAACGAGATGGGCGCACTCCTCGGCTGGTGGATGCTGGACCAGCATTATAAACGGCATCCTGACTCTAACCGGGATGATGTGTACATCCTGGCGAGCATCGTCAGCTCGAAGATGCTGCGAGCCATTGTATCCTCGAGAGGAGAGTTTGTGGAGACCCTCACCGGATTCAAATGGATGGGTATGTTAGATTATTTACCATTTTCATGGTCCTATCCCCTTGTCTGAAGTTTTCTTATAATATTAGGACAGCTTTAATGATACTGACTTGCTTCGCTCGCGTTAATGAAGATTTGATCTTACCTCCGGGGATATTACATTTTTTTAAAAGCACCCTATACCGTTTTTTCTACCCTTGACTAGATGTGTGCAAAATTAGATGAAGAGATGAAGATCGCCTTAGTAGTTAAGGCGTGAAAGCGTAACAAACAGTCAAAATCACATTTATAATATTAGTTACAAACTTTTGATATGAAAGAAGTAAAAGCGTAACTTTGAGGGGGCTTTCGAAAATGATTTTAGTTGTTAAATAAAAAAAGGTAGCACAGAATTAAATTTATTGATTTAAAATAGTGCATAATGTTAATTTAACGAGTTCCAGCATCGTTAATGTCTGGTCATATAAATATATTCTACAATATTATAATAATATATGAAATAGATAGAAGCACTTTGTGGGTCTCTCAGTAATATGTGAAGTGGTGAAAGCGGTAGAAGACGGTAGAAGCGGTGTACGCATGGGTAGAAGAGGGGAATCAACGGATAACATTTTTAACAAAAAAAAAAATTTACAAGCGTAGTATATTTTTCATTTCAATTTTTTTAAATATGTTTGTCCTTTATACATTATATATAAAATAAATTTAAAAAAATGCAATATAACATTAATTTGAGACCTGTATTTAGGTAACACGAGTCTTCTCCTCTCGCAGCAGAATAAAGTACCAGTGTTTGCATTCGAAGAGGCCATCGGGTACATGTGTGACCCGAGGGTGCCTGATAAGGATGGTGTCTCTGCAGCAGTTCATGTTAGTACTAATTACACTCACAAAACAAGCTATTGAGACATGTAGGAATATTTTATTAATCACAGTCACTGGACCCATAAAACAAAAATATTGTTCAGATAAATAAGTATTGGCGATGGAAAGACTAATTAACTAAGGACTCGTTGCTAGTTAACATTTCCATCGTCTATATTATTGTATCAGTATTAATCCCTCATTGCCTTCTAAATAATAATAATAATATTTTTCTTGCAAAAATGGTTGTCAGTCTTTTCGCTTTTATACCCTAAAATTATAAAATAGTCCACGTCAAATGATACAACAAAAAATAAAAAAATGTTGATTTTTCTGTTCTCAGGTAGGTTCCCTTGCTTCCCATTTATATTCCAAAGGTTCGTCTCTCCTCGACCAACTTCAGGCTTTATACGCGCAATACGGTTACCACATATCGCACAACTCATACTACGTGTGCCACGATCCAGCCACCATTCAGAAGATATTTAGAAGGATCAGGAATTACCATGGACCGGGAGAGGTTAATATATGGTTTTTTTCTTAGCTACTCAATTAACATAGAACATTATAAGGAATATGATTTTGTTTTCCTCAACAATTTTCTTTCTTGATTCACATGGTATACCGTGTGGCATTCAACATGCTAACTAAGTGGCTAAAAGTATATTTGAATATTAAAACAAAATGAATATTAAAACTGAATGTTAAGGCGAAATTAAATTTATATGTAGTTAAATCCAAAAACAAATTAACGGTGCAATTGAATCAAAAAACGAAATGAACGTTATAGTTGAATCAAAGAAGAAAATGAACAATACAATTGAATCAAATAACAAAATGAACAGTACAATTGAATCAAATAATAAAATGAACAGTATAAATGAATCAAATGGTAAAATGAACAATACTATTGAATCAAGTAACAAAATGAACAGTACAGTTGAATTAAAGAACAAAATGAGTGATGCTATTTAATCGAAGAGCAAAATGAAGGTTACAATTTGATCCAAAAGCAGATTGAAAGAGCAAGTGATAACAGTACATTTGAATTTAAGAACAATGCTGACTACTGAGGGATGACGTTTATAATAGTGTCGACTTGTCAACTGGTACATCCCGCAGCTACTGGGATATAGTCATTTTTCGATACCATGACACTTAAGTAGGGATGTTCATGTAAAAAAACAATCGATGTGTTTATATATACGATATATCGAACAACAATTCTAATAAACGCCTCTATTATGAATGGAAAATTACATTAAATTTAAATAAAATACATATTAGACTAATTAAAAATCAACAAACATCAAATTAAAACCAAAATATTTTTTACAATTTCTGATGTTTTTTTTATTTAAATCTTCCATAAATACTATATTATTGACGATTTGGCTTATATTTGCCAGCTTGTTGAGATAAAACCTTATTAAGGCGGTACAGAGTTGGCTACCATAATTAAATATTTGCAAGCAATATTGTACAATTTACTAAAAAGAAAAAAAGAAAAAAGCGATCAAATTTGGACCATTGTTAAGACAGTTATATTCAATACCCTAAAAAAACTTTTTTTTGTAAAAAAAATCGATATCTTTTGTACGAGTAATAAAAAAATAACACAAAATTTATCAGTCGAGCTATTATATCAGAAAATTGTGGAAATAAAAAAATATTTTTTAAACTATCCGAATTAACGCGGAGAACGCCCCATATATAACACATACACTAATATGTAATATATATATTAATGGGTGACGCTTTGTCTCTTTGTACGCGACGACGAAATTGCTGGAACCCTGGTTATCACTGTTTGTTTTCTTTACTGAATTTGCTCATATGTATCAGCCCAAAGATCTAAGTCCGTATGAAAAACCCAGTTTTAATTAATAAAAAACACAAAATTGTAACCGTAGTTTACAATGTTACCAACTCTGATCGATTTCTTTGTTAATAATAAATCAAATAAAATAATATAATAAATAAAAAAAATAAATCTAGGGTGGATATCGTTGAGTAAACGTACAATGTTCGATATATCGGTTAAAATACATCTCTATTGAATAGTTCGGTCTGCTTGATATTTTGAATCCAAACGTCGATACTTTTTCAATATCGGACACCTAACATTTAAGCCTATGTGATGTTGCTTTGTGGTTTCAGAGGGGCAAGAATGTATGCTCTCCCACAATACTATTAATATGATTCTTCACCTTACCTTCGTTAGTTCAGTGAGGTGTTTTGATACCAGAAATATTGTATATCGATTATCAATATCGATTTAAATACAAAAGAATAATTCATTCTCTGCCATCGATTTTGGTAAAACACATATTGTAGTCTGATATTTTCTTAAACGTAATTTCTTATTTTAGTATCCGAAGAATGTGGGTAGCTGTGAAATTATTTACATAAATGACTTAACGGCTGGAGTGAAGATACCTGAAAAGAACAACCCTGGACCGCATCTCAGTGAGTACATGATGATTATGTCATGCAATAAACCGAAAAATAACATATAGTGTCTAATATATTTAACAAGAATGGGACAATATTAAAATGTTGACGTCATCATTAATAACGCCATTTTTACTATTTGAACTTTGCCACGGATTAAGTCCTATCGAAATTTAAATACTCAAACGTTAGATTAAAAAATACAACTCTGAATGTAGTAACAGATGATTTGTAAATAAATCAACAACCTGAGGCTCTAAATGAGAGCATATCTTGTCTAGTAGTCGACCGTCATTTTGAAGGTAAGGTCGTTCAATTGTAGATAACCAATAGTAGTTGAGTATTGTTAGTATTAGCCATTCACTATGAACCAATAGTAATTTAGTACGGGTCAATAGTACTAAAGACTTAATCATAAATTTCCTCTTACGGTTCCAATATACACGCCAATATATTTAAAACGCTTTAAAAACCCAACTTGTGGAGGTTTATTATATAAGTATTTTATAAAACCACTATATTTGTCTTTAGTATGCCAGTATAAAAAAAAAAACCTGTAAGTTCTAGTTTGCAATCCTAGGTCAGTCATTAATAAATTTCTTATGCCCAAGAACTAAGACGCCTCCATTTTAATTGACGGCAATAAAAGGTTTTATTATTTTATCACAGTTAAATATCGATTCAAATGATGTATAGTTTCCTACTTCCGCCTGGAACTGATTGTTAACTGTCTTTTTATTTTAATGTTAACACGTTTGTTAGTATTGTTTACAGTAGGAGTTTTTGGAGGGATCTTGAAATGTCATGTAGTAGATTTTGTATTTTATTCATAATATTGTATTATTTGGCTCTATATTTTGTAATATAGTATGGTTATTTGTGCACAAGTAAAGTGCATGGGAAATGATGTCATGGAGCATACATTCTGACTTACTAAAAAAACTCCCTGGAAAGTTCTAACAAGACGGCTATCATCTTGTTAGGTTTTTGAAATGATCACAAGACACTTACTCCAGAATTGGAAATTAATGCAAATTATGAAATCGCGTCTGACTTGGCTGTGTGGTTTAAATACCTTTGCCTTTTCCTTAAAATTAAAAAACAGAAACCAAATGAAAAATATCTATGGTAGGTGGAAGTAATGGCTATCAATTTGTTTAATCTGAATTAGTAGAGTGTACCTTACAAAATATTTATAACAGATTTCTGTAAAGTGAATCATTAGTAATTCTTCTCACTTTGTTACTTCTGCCTCGGTCACATTGTGAGCCGTTACTTTAACCTGCGGTAGGAAAGTATTCATTCGTTAAGGTTTACCACAAAGGAATGTAATGGTTGTCGATCTGTTCCAGGCGGAAGTAGCAAAGTGACATAATACAAAATATTGATCTCGTATTTCCGCAAAGTGATGGACAATTGTTCTAACTTTACTATTACTACTTGGGACAAATTTACAGATGTTACTTTATTTTAGAAAACGTTTGTTAGTCAAAGTTTGTTCGAAGCGGAAATAGTAAAGTGACATTATCTAAATTATTTTGGTCAAATTTCTACAAAGTAACATTTAAATCACCCTGATCTTTAAGCATGGGTTATAATAAACATGAAAATGGTATAGATGTGCTCGGCACGGGACTGGACCAGGAGTATCGCGGCGGGGAGATGGTACAGTTCCAGTGCGAGAACGGTTTGTTCGTGACGGTCCGCACCAGCGGAACTGAACCCAAACTTAAGTACTACACGGAGTTCGTGTGCACGGCACCGACGATACCGTAAGTGTTGCCATTTCTTCATATTAGTAAGTGTTGCTATCTGTTTACATTAATAAGTGTTGTTGTGGTGTGTTCCTATTTGTTCACAATAGTAAGTGTTGCCATTTGTTCATATTAGTAAGTGTTGCTATTTGTTTGTTACGCTTTCACGCCTCGACTACTCGATCGATTATCATGATATGTTGTATACACGTTGCGAGGACATATGGTATGTGTATGGTGTGGTAAATGTAGGTGGTAAAGCTACGCTGAAGCTATTACTGGTTTCAGCATGAATGTGTCGGCTCGCCCGACGCGCGGGGTAGTACCACCCGACACACAGAAAGCCAACGTGAAGTAACAGTGCGCTCGCACTGTTGCGTTTCGTTCGGTCAGTGAGAGCGCCGGAGGCCCACATATATTAAAAGCCCGGCAACGCACTTGCGACACCCCTGGTGTTGCTAGTGTCTATGGACGGCGGTGATCACTTACCATCAGGTGACCCACCTGTTCGTTTGCCCCCTATAACATATTAATTTTAAGTTTTTTTTTCTTTCCCGCATTCAGTGATCAAGAGAACATGAAAATAAAACTGAAAGAAATCATTCAAGAATTCATCGAAGAACTCATTCAGCCGAAGGAGAACGGATTAGTTGAATAAATAAGTGTTTTAGTAGGACTCGAATCGTTTATCGTGTAAAAGTAAATGGTGTGAGAGAAGAGTAAGAGTTACTAATTTTTACTATTACTGTTTACAAATCGAGAAGAAAATGATAACGTGAATGTATTTAATAATGTAGGAAATGTTTAAATCTGTTATTATACATTGAACATTGTTCTTTATGATTTTTAACCCTCTGCCATTCCACGTGCCATCCGCTTTTCAATGGGAGATAACAGCGCGTACAACTTCTATACGCAACACAAGTGAAACTTGACTTTTATTGCTTGTACCTCTGTTCTATCTCGCTCATCTCCCTCGAATGTTAGTATAGTTGTCTTTTTCTCTCCCTAGGTAGGTGATAATTTTATAATTTTATTCTTTAAAAGCAAATTGATGTTTGATACAATATCTATGTTCCCGCTGCCTTTATTACTACAAGTTTATTATTCTAAATATTTCTTTGATATACCGAAATAATAAAATAATTAGTAACTCTATTTGACTTAATGATTTATTAACAATTTATACTCATCTGCTTTGACTGAATCTGATTTACCAATTTATTTTTAAAGTTAAAACTCATTTTACATAGGTTTTACAGCACTCGTTTCTAAAGCGTTCTAACAGTACGAACGACAGGCCGTATGTCTATTCAAATGTAGACGCAACTTGATAAATATCAAAGATGCTATTTTTTCTTAATATAATTTTGTTTGTCTGTGATTTTATCAAATGATTTTTGTAGTTCTTCAACTGAGCTCATTTATACACTTACAGAAGTGTTATAGTAAATAAATATATATTAAGTTACCATTTATTTGATATTATGTCAGCGCCGATAGCTTCATATACGGTCCAGAAATAACCCATCTACCGTCAAATTATATTATTGAAGTCAAAAAATTTTTGTGTACCGTCACTCGACTAAGTTCCTATAAATACACCCAATTTTAATACCCAATTTAATGCATTGACCATTCTCGCGTCGACCGTCAGACCGTTCACGTGTCTATAGATAATCCAAGTCTTATTTTGGTATTTACTGTTTAAAATATTCGCTTTTATCAATAATTTTAGCTTTAAATTGGTCTTTGTTGCTTTAAATTGGTCTTTGTTGACGTTACGATTAAATGTTATAAATGACGTCATAATCTGATTTGGTAAGCTACATTCTAGTGCTTAGAATTATATCGATATGCGAAGTAAGTACCAAAGAAACATGTGAGATTTCCATTCCATACTGTGATAGGTTTTAAATTATGACGAGTGTAGTCTAAAAGACTATGTACATTGTGCTCTAGATGTAAGGTATATTGGAATCAATAAAGAAATAAAACTAATTCAACTTTTATTTTCACATATTAAGTTTTTTTATGATAGGCAAGAATTTACAATAGTAAGTGCCTCGCATGATAAATGTCTATACGAGTATATAAAAAATGCATTTACCTTTGGGCTACTTTTAATACAAGTAGTATTAGAATGTTTTTTTATTCTATAAAAATATTGTGAGAAAAGTTTTTTTATGTCGGTATATTGACATTTCCAAGCCATGCACGGAATTTGTAAATATTCGTTTTTTTTTTACTTTTAAACATAAATATCTTTACTAAAAAATATTTTTTTTTTATGGTAATAATTATCAAAAAATATGATAACATTCGCATTTTGTGACCAAAAATTGATGGACGTTTGCATAGATTTTTATAAAATGTCATGGTAAAAACCAAATATACCGATAATATTATTTAAGAAATAAAAATCTAGGAATAAGCAATTGGTAAAAGTAGTTATGTATAATCAGCAATCTTCATTTTCGGGTGTCGCTTCAGGTTCCAAGCGCAGCCGTTCCTTCTCTTTCATACTCAGTTCTATGAGATTGTCCAATTCGGGACTCAGTAACACGGACAGACCCGCTGTGGCAGAGACCTATAAATGCAATTGCAGTAGGCATATAGGGCTCAAAATACTGGAAGAATGTAACAGAATGTTAACCAATCTCAAAAGACGTCTAGTCCTAAGGTTCTCTTTCCATCTACTAGAAAAGTACTAGATGGATTTTTTTGTCTTTACTAAATCAGACACACAGATGTCATTCCATGACACTTTAGAAGTAAACTTACCTAAGTAAAAAAGATGGCCGTCACATGACGCCCGACAAATGTTAACAGTTAAACATAAAGTTAATAGTAGATATTATAATTAAAAACCTGTCAAATATGTTATTTTAGAATAATAGGTGATCTTACAACTAACAAAAGAACAAATAAAGAAGTAATAACATAAAGAAAGCCATTTAGAAGGTCACACACATCTATATATATATATATATATAGTCGGATAAACATAGTACGTAACTCCCACAGAATAATAACGAAGTATACGCACGCACGCACACACAAAGGAGTCGAGAACTGTGGCGTAGAGGGTGTATGGTAAGAGCGCGTCATGCCGTTTACCGTGACGGCATGTGGATTTTACTGCCAAGGCGCGTCAATAGATGTTTCACATTCAAAAATAATACAATTTTGATTCGAAAGAAAAAAAATGGTAAAACTTGAAAAATTAACGAGTTAAGATCGAATTTCGACCGGTCTAAATAAAGCATAGAAATATAAACTCATGTTTACCTCTGCGAAGACAGATTTTGCAGCATCCCATCTCTCGATGTGGTTTTCAAGAATCTTCGTACACTGGCCCGCTTTTGGCAATATCCTGCCGAGTGTACTGAAAAGTTGAAAGTTACCCTTAAATTTTTTTTATTTGTACTTTATAGATAAGCGTTTGACCACAACCTCATCTGATGTTAAATGATGATTTGGTCTAAGACGGTAGTCACGCTAAACCCAGAGGGAGGCTGACTCTCAAGTGCAGCTGCCGGAACACACCAACAAGTGCTTGGCGACAGATTTTCAATTTGAGGGTGGTAGCTAGCTAGAAAAAGCCCTACGGTCATTACAATTTATTTCAACGCTCCAATTTTAAAAACTACCAGTACGAATAAAATAAAAATTCATATAAGATAATCAGTGTCCGAGGCCGAACAGCTTTAATAAAACAAAGTTGTGCAATTGCACTAAAAGATGTCGCCATAAGCCGATTGCATTACGTTGTTAAGATAACAGCCAAAATAGGTAATTTGATTTTAATTTGGAATAAAAGCAGCTTTGGAAAAGCACAGTAAGCGTTTTATTTAACAACCCGAATCCGCAACAGTGATTAGTGAGCTGTCAAAGAAGTTTGGAGTTAGGCACGGCGATTCTTCTCGAAAAAAACTGAATATTTGTTACGCTTTTACGCCTAACTACCTAACAGAACATCGCGAAATTGTATTTACACTTTGTAATGCGTATAAAAAAGATATAGGGTACATTTCATCTACAGAAATATTACTGTATCCAAGGTATAGAAGAGGACAAAAGCAAGTAAAGTATAAAAAGTACAAAACACCGAGGACCCTTAAATTCGATATAGTGACATATCGATTGGAAAATTATGTGCTCTTGTAATTAATACTCTGACTTGAACGAAGACGTAAATATTAAGCTCCTGAAGACAAAAAACACGATGACGTACTCAAAGAGTGGCAGGCATGTGGTCTGCAGAAACTGTATCTCGAGTTCGGGTATGAAGCATTTGTCGCGATCCATCATCAGAGGCGGTAGGTCTCCTCGACTCTTCTCCAGTTCCCCTTGCTTGAAGAACTCCGTTAGTACGGCCGCCTTATTTAAACCATAATATTGTTACAAGCCGTTATAAGATAAAGTAAAACAAAGCGCGCTTCTACTTAAAACCAATACAGAAGGTTCGAGAAAACACTTTTACTACAGGGCATGATTTTTAAAATTTTTTGTATACATTATAACGAACAACCATTACATACTAAACGTTAAAAGCCTGTGACCACAATTTAACCTACTATTAATTAAATTGTTAACAAATGTGTGGCTGAGGACAACTGCAGCAACAAAATGTTATGGTTGCTTCATGATAGGTTGAAGAGGTGATGGCTCAGTTGGTAGTGTGTTCGGGCGGACACAGCGTCGAAAGACGTAGGTTCGAATCCTAGCAACTGAGTCGGAGCTTTCAGTGAAGGAAAACATCGTGATGAAACCGTAGCATGGTGGTAGGGCTTTTTCTAAATCCGCCTGGCTAGCTACCACCCTCAAGTTGAAAATCTGTCGCCAAGCACTTGTTGGTGTGTTCCGGCAGCTGCACTTGAGAGCCAGTTTCTCTCTGGGTTTAGCGTGATTACCATCTTAGACCACATCATCATTTTAACATCAGATGTCAAACGATCAGTGGTCAAACGCTAACCTATAAAGTATGAAAAAAAAAGATTGTAAACTTGAGCATAGTATTTAATCCGATGGGTATTAAAAAATAATCGACCACGATGATGTTTCATTCTCATGATATTTCAGTCAACAGTAGAGTTCAATTGTTTGAGTTTCTCTTGAAATTGATGTCGACATTTTAAAATTATTTACTCTAGGCAAAAATTATAATTTTGGCGGCTTTACCCATTTATATTGCATTGCTACATACATATATTGTTGTAAATGAAGAAAAATCAACAGATACATATTTTTCCCCACAAATAGTGGTACTACAACATTACCCCAAGAAGGATTGATGTAAGGCAGCGGGCTGTAGTCATAATTAAACCAAATCATACATCATAACATGACAAACATGCTGTACTGACCCAACTTAGGTAGCATAAGGGTAAGAATATGACGAGCATGTTTTACCTTAGTAAAAATCCAAACTCACTACATCAAGGATTCATACCCAAGTCGAACGACGCGGTATCCGGACCCGCGAATACTGACCCATCATTATTTAAATCATATAGTAGATAATTATGTGATGAAGAAAAGAATTAGCTCACAGCAGTTTTCTTGATGCTGCCCCAGTCTTTGAGTTGATCGCTGAGGTCGGCAGCGTTCATGAGCAACGCCTGTAGGCAGGACGTGTGCAACCTATTGCCTTTCTGGTAGTCCACTGATATAGACTTGAACTCGTTGAAGTTCCTACCAGTATATTTAACTCTTAGGATTCCATATGAGTGAGTGAGACAGAAGAAAGTACGAAGATCTTCAGAAATATTGACACATCATTCAGTTCTCTAATTGCCATTATATTTAATTACATGGACGTACTACCACGAGAAGATTGTTCTCACATTTCTTAGTACATCCGTACGAAGCCGGGACGGGTAGCTAGTTCATAATAGTTTTTAAGGGAGAACTAGACGTGAGGTGTATTTCATAGTTACTCGGACCTCACTATATTTCTACGCACAATATTATTTAGACTAAAGTTTTTAGTGAACAACTGAGGTGGTATGAGATTTGTGTCAAACTTAGTTGTCTCCTTCTTTCTCATAGTTATAAGTACAGCACGATGACTCTTTTTTCGTTTGTCATGTTTCGGAATCAATCGAAAGGCTTGTAAGTCGATATAACAGCGACGAACAGCCATGGATTACTGATGTCCCATTGGTCATTATCGTCTTTGGACTTTACCAAGCTCAGCAATAAACCCAGATCTGTCGTTATGCTGTCCTAAATAAGTAAGTTGTTATAAGTTTTATGTGAAATGAGGACGTGTCTGTGGAACACACCAAGAGGTAGTCGATAGCAGGTAATAGAAAATACACTACACTTACGCATAGAGTATCTTAATCGTACCATCGCCTTAAATATGGATACAAGGAACTGTCTTACTTAGGGATGGTAATTCAGCAACTAAATTTAATAAAAAACATGCAGTCGTGGTTCGCCCAACTGTTTTAAAAGAAGATTGAATCATTAACAATTCTATGTACGAACTTGAAGTAATTCGCCAAGTCCGTCGCCAGTATGTAGTCCTTGAGCATCATTATGGCTCTATCGTAGTCGTTTCGAGGAAGGGCTTCCAGTATATCGCATCCCTCCGTATTGAGTATACACATCGCCTGCGCGACGTGATGCCGCTCCATGACACTACCCTCGCTCGAGTACAACGCGGCTAATGTGGTCTCTGTATGCAACGAGGCATATTTAAAATCAGACTTGATTGTACGCGTACTTAACAAAAATCAATGAAATGTTCTAAAATGAAACGCTTCTGATGCAAACGGGACGGATATATAGGCATTTAACCAAAGAAAGATAAGGTACGCTATAAACCGAGAGAGATAGATGATCGCGATAGAGTAAGATAGAATGATAATCTGCCTGAACATGAATCGCAGTGCGTGAATTAAAACGCTGATTGTCGTTTTATCATTGAATTCTGAATCATGGCGCCATCACGATTTTTTTCTTTGCCAAAAGCTCTAGGGCATTTTATGAGTTGAACCCATATCGATCAACGCGGTGTGTATTTAAAAATGGTGATATGTAACATAGTGTTTTGCAGAAACTCACGTCCATTCATGTGGAAACTGTTGGTCGTGCCGCGGTGATCCAAGTCGTGCATCAGACCAGCTATTATGAACATCAAAGCTTGGAGGTGTCTGTGTCATAGAAACCAATTACTATAACCGTGTTGCTGATAAAGTCACTTCTGTTAAATTTCACCTCTTTCCCTCTTTCACTTTCTAAATCTCTGTCAAATCAGCATGCACACCTTTTATACACATATCGTTTTTGACATAATTAATCCATACCATTCTCGGTTTTCCTCTACTCCTATAGCCGTCCACCTTCATACTTAAAACTATTCTAGTTATATGACTTTCATCTCTCTTCATGGCATACCTTTTTTTTTTTTTTTTTTTTTTTTATTTACGTGGGGAAATCCATTATGGATACCCATCCTCCCGGGGGAGAGAATGGGTTATGTCCGACTCGCACGGACTAAAACCCCACGGTGTACCGGCCACCGCTTTAAGTTGGGGCGGCATGGGACCGTGCTGAGCTATCACCATGCCGCCCCCAGCGGTCAGCCCGGCGAAAGATGGCCGCCGGGCTCCGTCCTTATAGGGAGGTACACTGGGTACACGACCAGCTACCTCCCCTCGTCCGCCGAACCTGTGCAATGAGGAGATGGGCCCCCCGGCCCATCCCCTCAGATCCGGCTACGGAGGTAGAAGAAGGCGGGCAAATCGCCGCCTTCTTCCACCGGCCCTTCTTTGGCGAAGACGGCCACTGAGAGGGTCCGCCTCTCGGGCCCTCTCCGCTGTCTCCTTCTGCGAGATAACCTCCTCGCAGAAGGAGGCCATCGCCGTCCAGGCGTCTTCGCTGCCGAGCATGGCCGCAACCACACTCGGCAGCGACAGATTTTCTCCCACCGCCGCAGAGTAAGTACCATGCTAACCTATTACTCCTCAACTTCTCAATCACTGGCGCTATCTTCAAACTTTCTTTGATATACTCATTCTTAAACTTATCCATTCAGGTTACACCATCTTAACATTCTCATTTATGCCACATGTAATCTTTTCTCATCAACCTCTTTCGTATAACTTATAATAGTTTAAATAATATATATCATAATATATATAATAATTTCAATGGCATTCGTGAGCCACAAGCTAACCCCCCCCCCCCCCCCTAACACACATCTTTTGTCATTGAATTTACCCTACATTTATCCTATTCCTCACGTCCTTGTCTATGCCCCCGATGTGTTGGATCAATGAATCGAGGTACCGAATATTATTGGAACAGGCTGGTAAGAGTGCACCTTTTAAGGATATGTGAAAAAGAATAGATGGACCACCGAAGTCGCAGACACAGACAAGTATATGAATAAGTTGATATTGATTGCTTACGTTAAATACCCATGCTGTATAAGTTTATAATTAGTTAACGCAGCGTACGCCCACTGGACCACGTTGAAGGCGTGTAACCAGTTGTGGTAAGGTACATCGCGGTAGCCCTTCTTCACATATAACACGTAACGGACCAACTTTTCGGTCTTTATATGAAACCTGGGCAATTGAATTCATATATTATTTTGCTCTACGCTAAATACTGGATTAAAGCTAATATTCCATTATTAAGTCGATATTGTATCGACAAGTTTCGCTCTGACTCGAGAACATTACTTGCATTATTAGAATTGCTAATCATACTTTAAAATAACGTATCCTGCTTTATTTTTGATAAATACACTTTATACTTTTGTATAAAAATAAACGTATATAAAAATACTTTATTTGGGATATTCAGAAAATATTTGTAATGTACTCTTTTCTTCTTTTCACTCAGTGTTTTACGATATAACTAAAAAAAAAAATTAATTATTGATCTATTCGAATGTAAACGTGTTATGAAGTCAAAAGTAGTTATGAAACTTTCAAAGATAACTTTTGTAGGTGGTAGAGCTACGCTGAAGCTATAACTGGTTTCAGTATGAATGTGTCGGCTCGCCCGACGCGCGGGGTACTACCACCCGACACACAGACGTGAGTCGACGTCAAGTAACAGTGCGCCCGCACTGTTGCGTTTCGTTCGGTCAGTGAGAGCGCCGGAGGCCCACGTATATTAAAAGGCCGGCAACGCACTTGCGACTCCCCTGGTGTTGCTAGTGTCTATGGACAGCGGTGATCACTTACCATCAGGTTGCCCACCTGTTTGTTTGCCCCCTATAATATAAAAAAAAAGAAAAATTGGTAACATATTGTAAAAGAAAAAGACAATAATTCTAGCTAATAAATCTTTATTTTTTGCAAATATTATATTTTTCTCTTATCCAAAGGATTAGTTACCTTTTCTTTTTTCAAAAATAGCTGTGGAACCCCACTTGTATTACCAATTTCCAGGCTTAGTATGCTATGTCTTTTGACTATATCATTACAAAATTAAAAAAAGGATCTTTGAAAACTTTGATTTTACCGGCTTTTTCATCGATTGTTACATGTTTACATGAACCTTTCCAAGATAGTACACAATTACGGCATTAATATTGTGCTATAATATGCATGGTTGTAGGGTTCTCTCTAAGGCCGTCGCTCAGGCTTAGCGTGTTTATCATCTTAGAGAAAAACGCTCATTTAACACCAGTTCAACCTGGTGGTCAAATGCCTAAAAACTATAAATTATTAATAAAAGATCACCCTAAAATTATAATAAAATAAAAAATCCTTTACTTCTTTTCAAATCCAAGGTCCTTAAATATCTTCACGACATAACAGGGCAGTTCTCGCAATGGTAACGCTCGCGAATTGAAATGCAAGCTAGTCAAGTGTGGATGGTTATGGAAACCCGAACACTCTAATACTTTGGCCACTTCCGAGTCACCCACCTACGATATATGTATATAACATTAAAAAGTAACATAAGGAATGAGAACTGAATGTGCATTAAACTGTTTTATCCTATAAAACAACCATATTACCAAGATTTTTGTATATAACAGTGCAGAGAAGAAGAAATCATCCATTACAGATAATCGACATCAACCTGTAAGAAACCCACTGCAGGGCCTTAGGTCTCTTTCCGAGAGAAGATATGGGTATAATCACCAAGCCAGCCCACAACGTACAGGCGACTTCAAACTCTAAAAATCCATAGTTTAATATTTTTCCCACATACGGTGATACTACAAGATCTTTTCTCAGGTTCAGGTTTCCTCACGATGTTTTCCTTCACCGTCAGCTGATAGTGTTACCAAAATTTAATTAGTAAATGTACGCGAATTCCTAAAAATTCGTTGATACATGCTGGCGTTCGAACCTGTAGACGTCGGTTTGATATTGCACCGGTGAAACCACTAGACAACCACGACTTACCTACCTTTTGCCTACTACAAATAATAGTGACTACAGATAATATATAATAATCTATCAAAAACATACGTCAAATATGTAAAAGTTTACAAAAAAAAAATATTCTTTACAAAAGTAGTTTTGTAAAAACATAGGAATAAGTCTATTTTGTATCGTGAAAATAGAAAATTTTGTCAAGATTAAAGCAGGTTTTTACAATTTTTTTTTTTTTTAATTATAATTTACATCACTAGTTAGCGGAACGGAGCTATCGGTGAAGGAAAACATCGTGATGAAACCATAACACAGTGGTAGGGCTTTTTCTAGATCCGCCTGGCTAGCTACCACCCTCAAGTTGAAAATCTGTCGCCAAGCATCTGTTGGTGTGTCCCAGCAGCTGCACTTGAGAGCCAGTCTCCCTCTAGGTCCAGCGTGACTACCATCTTAGACCACATCATCATTTAACATCAGATGAGATTGTGGTCTAACGCTAAAATCTATTAAGTTAAAAAAAAAAAACCTGGTATCAAATCCTCACACACCTTCATGTGATACATAACCAATTCATTTGCTAGTGTATTCCTTATATGAGCCTCCTGTATTTTCTGGTACACTACAGAATGTACGATAGAGACACCACAGTAAATGCTGAAAGCGAGTGCCATCTCTTCATCCATCGCATCAAAGTAGGGATCCCTGATTTTGTTAATCAATTGACCAACACCTATGATGCCCGTCTGATCTCTTATTGGGAAACACAATATTGTTCTAAAAATAATGGAAATAAAGTTATTTTTATATGTAAGACAAGTGTTAATTGAAGATTTTTCATTTTTATGGTTTTAATTTCGGATCCAATTTTAAAGGTGCGCTGAAACACCTCGACTTAAAACGATAGTTTGAAACGTCGATGTTCTGAAGATATTAAAAAGCAGTCTTTCATTTTAAAACATGTGTGGGCGCGATAGAAGTGAAACTTTTAAAAAATAATAATAAAATATTCATATAAAATATAACGTATCCTATCTCATTCTCTCGCACGTTAAATCCTACAGATGTTTATTTTTATCCTATTTTAATGTCGCGTATTCCTTCCATAGAGTTTCAACTCACAAGTGTGTTAAAGAAGTTTTCACTTGTATGCCACTCTATCGTCTTTTTTTTTAAATCAAAACTAGAGATTTTTTTATTTAGGCCCGTTTAATTGTGTTACAGTTTTTCGTAATCAACACTACCTAGACCACAAAAGAAGCCTATGTTAGTTTATTGTAAATATAAGATTACTGTTTAACTCCAATTAGCTACTTCGTATTGCAATTCATTACATTCATACGGTCCATTTACAAAGTTACTCGTACTTGGAATCAATTCCTGGCAATCCGTCAATAGTCGGATCGAAAGCCGGATGATTCTTCACCGATTTGACGTTAATGAGAGCTCCTGTTTTAATAACATTTCCTGCTATGCCTTTGTCAAGTGGAAATCTTCTTTCGGCTTCTTTATCATCCTGAATGAACAGCTTTTTTGTTTAATTTATGAATATTACGAAGGAGATGTTGACATTGGACAACTATTGAATTACAAAAACGAAGTCACGAACCAACACAGTCACCAAGTATTACAAAAACTCGAAACATATATTAGACATTTACATTTGAAACTTTAACTGGTGATGTTTTATTTAAGTTCGTCTATCAATTTCTCGTGATGAGGATTAAAGAAAGACAATCTTTTTTAACAAGAAGTGTAGTACCGCATTTTTATCTATAGTCTTGCCAAGAATTATAATCTTTAAAAACTATTAAGAGTGTTCCGACATGACTTTTTTTAATATTATAGAGGGCAAACGAACAGGTGGGTCACCTGATGGTAAGTGATCACCGCCGTTTATAGACATTAGCGACACCAGGGGAGTCGCAAGTGCGTTGCCGACCTTTTAAATATGTGGGCCTCCGGCGCTCTCACTGACCGAACGAAACGCAACAGTGCGGGCGCACTGTTACTTCACGTCTGGTTTCTGTGTGTCGGGTGGTACTACCCCGCGCGTCGGGCGAGCCGACACATTCGTGCTGAAACCAGTAATAGCTTCAGCGTGGCTCTACCACCTACAACACTACTGTAAATAGTATTGTAAACAATTTCCCAAGCGGTTAAAAATAAATTACGTTATGTGCCGATAATGACGCTTACTTTTCTATAATACTAATTTAAAATTAAACTTTTCTATTCAATCACTGGTATAATTTCAGGGTTCCTTATACAATGAAACATAAATAAAGTTTTATTTTGTTCCATGTATACAATTTTCCTCTTCCTTTTTTCATATAAGAATTCAGAAACATAAGAAATAACAATTGCTAAAGTTAACAGTTGACAGTTGATAAAGTAATTACGGTAAAACAAAAGTGGAACATGAGTAATAACCAGAATAAAAAGAAAAAATTTTACCTTCCACTGAGGAAAGGAATCGACCAGCTCCATTTTATCGGCATCCACCAGCATTACAGAACAGTACTGGGCTTTAGTCAACTGTTTCGCTTGCTCCATCGCTATTTGTAGAAGTGTTTCCAGCGAAGCCACCTAAACAGAATACCTAGAATATTCTCTGTGATAGCTGTGATTTCGTCTGCGCTGTACATTATCTTAACAATACATAATATGTTATTTACAGATGAAAGATGTATTTTGTTTACAACATATCTTTGTACACAATTTTATCCGTTTACTTCCCATCTCCGGCGCATGCGCACCACACCACTTACGCGGTTCATATATCGCGCAACGCGTAGTGGTTATGAAAATCGTAGTTTCCTAAAACCGCAATAATTTCATATTAAATGAACATATTTTTCTTTATATTTTTTTTTTAGATGTGGACCAAATGTCTAAACAGTAATACAAAAAAAAAATCAAAATCTGTACAGTAGTTTTTACGCGATACACACACATCTTCATAATTTTATTTACGAGTACATAGATTTGGACCATAATGCAACTTGTAGAATACTGCACTTAAACCGGCACACCGAATATGGGAAGTGTTCAATCGAAGGACCTTCTCGTGGCCTACAAATAGAGTTGAGTATGAATAAAAACCAAAGATTTAAAGATCCCTGGTGCGAAATGACCACGAAAAAACTTGCTGGTTTACACCAAAGAGAGTCCTGTACCTACTGGGAGGTTCCTTGTAAATATTATCCTTATGCCCAATGCGATTTTCCATTGATAAAACCTCAGGAATAGTTATATTTTTAACAGGTTTAGGAAATGGATTTTGAAATATCCTTGGTACCTACGTCACATAAATAACTCCTTGTACAAAATCTCATAGTTCTATACCCACCGGTTTAAGTTGCGCGTTATTTGTCACTTAGTCTTAAGAATGTTATTAGATTTAAGTGAACTAAGGACTAACTTGTGTGAATAATCTTCGTGCCACACGTAACAGTTGTTGACATTTCTCCTTGAGAGTGGTTTCGTATTCAACTGATATAGCTTTCTTCAAGGTGGGCCACGCGAAACTAAAAAAGCGGTATGGAGGTCGACTTAAATATTATAAACTCTCCAAATACCCAACGAAAAAGGAGGAGGACTACCTCCAGAAACATAAGGCGTTTAGAAATATGGAATTAACCGAAAATTATTATAACCATACTTTAATCGTAATATTTTATTCTGAATAGGGTTGTTTGATCGGCTGGATGATAAGATAATTTAATTTGACTTTTTTTCTATATTATAGGGGGCAAACGTACAGGTGGGTCACCTGATGGTAAGCGATCACCGCCGTCCATAGACACTAGCAACACCAGGGGAGTCGCAAGTGCGTTGCCGGCCTTTTAAATAAGTGGGCCTCCGGCGCTCTCACTGACCGAACGAAACGCAACAGTGCGAGCACTGTTACTTCACGTCGGCTTTCTGTGAGAGGGTGGTACTACCCCGGGCGAGCCGACCCATTCAGTCTGAAACCAGTAATAGTTTCAGCGTAGCTCTACCACCTAGCACCACCACTGGGTAGCGACGACCATACACTAAGTACCAGTATAACACCTTAAACTGAACACTTAAACTGCACTTTCAGTTATGGCTCGATGGTTTAGTTTGTTCGGGCATCGCATTAATCGATGTAGTTACAAATCCTTGCGAATGAGCCTGATCTTTCGGTGAAGGAAAACATCGTGATGAAACCATATGATGGTGTAAGAGTTTTTTCTTAGCTCACTCGACTTGACTCAAGACCCTCAAGTTGAAAATCTGTGGTTTTAAGTATGTTCCGGCAGGTGCATTTGAGAGCCAGCCCCACTAGGTTTAGCGAGCTTACTATCTTGGGCCACATCGTCATTCAACGTTAGAGGAGATTGTAGGCAAACCCCAAAACTGTATAGAGTTTAAAAAATGGAAATGCCATATCATTCAACAAATTAACAGCCTTTGTTTTTGGATCCCATTATTAATGGAAGAGCGATCCCGAAATAACATAAGTTCACAAATACTCTATTTGTGTGTTTTCAGCATATGAATGGAGCGCTTTGAGAAACTTTTGAATAACTTGCCCTCATCTAGCTGAATAGTGAAAACACTGCGGCTTTCTAGAACATTCTTGCCGCATACTTTCTGGAATTATTTATTTAGCACGGTTTTACTTTAGGTCATTGATATGAGACTCTCCAAAAAGGTATTAAAAACGGTTTTCCAATGTCAGCAATGTAACAGTAATACACCTGATGTTGAAGGTGTTCACAGGCGTCGTGAACCATTCACCATTGGGTGGGCCACCAGTCCAGTCTACCTGTTTGTTGAAATTTGGCGCACAGCCAGAAAAATGTCAAAATTGTTCGTTTTTATACACTAAGAGACTTTCAATTTGATACGTTCGTACCAAATAGGAGTCAATTGTATTAGTTGTTTATTAAAAAAAATTGCAAAGAGAAAGGGAACAATATATATAGTTACAGAAAACATTCGTATATAGTGAATGCTACATGTTCTTCCAGTATTTTAGGTGCAACGACGCACACGATGACGCAAAATGGTTTATCCGGAACCGGGAACATCACCATGCGTTTCTTGGCGTTGTCCTTCTTTATATACTGAAAAAGCAGACCACCTGAACTATATGATTTACTAAACATTTAAAAATTGTGAAACCGTTTGCGGTGACAAGGACGTTCTTCTTTCAGTAACAATATCCCTAGCTGATGAAAACAAACGTTCGCTCTCTACGAAGGTATTATTATTTTGCCACTGACCACAGACAAAGAAATATGTTAGTTTCCTTTTGCCACTATTTAATTGAATTTTTCCACTGGCTAATCCTTGGCAAAGACAAATATTTTATTACTTCTTTATGGAAATCCAAAATTGTTCCATTGATTTGAGTTTTCACTTCTGTCGGCAACTTTATTACTACCTCATTTTTTTTTCAATTGTTGTCTGTTCTGTTTTGTCGTAGTAACAATTATGTGTCGTAAAACAATTATATGTACTTACAGGACTGATAATGTTTTGAAAATCTTGTTCTAAGTTTGATAAAAGCTCAGTGTGTTCCATGGTGGATTTCACCATATTTATTAGTTTCTGGGGCATCTGTTAATAAAATCACACTAGGGCTTAGATTAATACCGAGGACTATTTTACATACCCGAACAGATTTTCAGTATTGTTTTATTACGCTTGGTAGATTTATAGAGTTATTATAACGATATTATAAATATATTAGTTCATTTTTAAAATGAAACTTTCTTGTTTTACATTTCCTCAAATGTTTTCCTTCATCTACCGCATGTCGCATTACAGCCGGCCGCAGACTAGGGGTAAGTGAAAGGCGTTCGGAAGAGCAGCCATGGCCAATATAGCGGCGCCCAAGAGTCAATTCTAAATGATTTAATGATGTAAATAAATATTGTGCTTAGTTTTAAAAATGAATTTTCCAAAAATTCTCAGTTAAATGCCTACGATCGAAAAAAAAACGTTTCACTTGCATCGTTGTTTCATAAAACCACACAATTATTTCTACATCATTAAATAAACAAATAAAAAGAAAAAAACATGACAACAAAAACATATTTAAGTGCGAACTTATTCAACCGCGTCACGTTTATTATATACAATTCAAAAATTTAAATCTAATTATCTTGTCGGCGTGTTGACGAGAACACCTCTCCTCGATTAAACCGCAATAGCGGTTTCCTGAGGATAGTCCTACAATGTAAATTTATGTATTATTACTTTTTTTTATAAATAAATTAAAAAAGTATATATTTATGGATATAACCAATTGTTTTTGTTATTAACCAATATGTTAATACATAATTATATAACTTTACTCGAATATATTACAAACAGTGGCACGCCAATGGGAATTTTTTGTATGGACAACTGAAAGCTAGCTATGGATAGCGAAGTCACTTTGATAATAATGACGTTTTGAATATCGGTAACCATTTTTAATCTGTACTTTGACACAATCTTAAGTTAGGCCGTTTTTGACTCCCACTGCTTGCGTCGCCTCGGGCTTTTTTAAATTACCATAGAATCACAGAGTACTTTGTAATATCATAGAGTCCTTACACGTCATAGTCGAGTCAACCCCAAACAGTTTTTACTTGTACGTCCTCAACGAGATCGATATAGCGCATACTTCAATATTATTTTACAAACAATCTTCATAAGAATCTCCAATAAGTGTTCATACGTACGAATAATTTAACTTTTCGCGGTAAAATATTTCTGCCTATCGCTTCAATGAACGCCTCCATACGGTCCGAGTTTACTACGATTTGTAGGACTAGCTCCGCATCGCATTCCTCACATAACTATAACAAACGTAATTAATTTAACCTCTAATTACTATATCTGCTAAAGTAAAGAGATATGTAAGGAATAAAAATATTAAAAGCTTTTCTATAAAATCAAAATATATATAATTTATGAAAGTCCTGAAAATGTTAATTCAAAAAAAAATCAAACTACAAAAAGCGAGTGCCCCCGATGATAATATAGCCAGAGAGGAACAGTAAAAGCGGTCTACCCCGGGTATAAGTAATTTGGAGGTAATACCAAAACGTGACATGGAAAGCCAACACATATTAGATTTTGTGCTTTCTGCGTAGCCTTAAAAACCTCGATTTTCCACTCATAGATTACGCGCCACCAGTGACACCTACACCACTAATATCTAGAGCTAGAAATGTAAAAATATATATGAACAAAAGGTAATTACGAATATTCAAAGGCAAGGTATAAAAAGCTTATTTCCAATATGCAGAATGCATACTACTAGGTATGCATATATTACGCATTATACAAGTGAATACTTGCTTTCTTTCTTTTCCGTATTTGGTTAACAGGTAGTTAGTTAAAATTTTATGACCTTACATAGTTATTTATACGAATTTGTAATTGGCCACAACTGTCATCGCATAGGCTCATAACCAAATCCAAAATTTTACCGGGATCACTATGTTGAATGCCTTTTCTTTTATGTTTCTTTTGTGTGGCCATAATTCCAAGTTATGTAATATTGACGATTTTCATTGGCTTTCTAAATTATTACTCAAGACAAATTAGCGACGTATTGAGTGATGAAGTCATTTGTTTTTTTTAAGTCAGTAAGCTGTGTCAGATGAATTAAATAAAAATAAACAAATGTGGTACACATTGAACAAAAAAGTAAACAATCAATTTTGTTGTTACGTGTTACATTGTAGTCACCGTATACGAACCAACCAACACCAACAGTAAGTATGCTAGTTGATTTCAATGAAAGCATATATCTTTAATTTATTTAATGCATATTAATAAAAATAAATCCATATTAAGATCAACATCATAAATTAACGTCATATTTATATATATATAAATTCCCACCACCCTATACATTATTATAAATATCATTAGTATTGTGAATATAATAAAATTATATAATATAATCACACACAGATATAAGGATTCAGCGTACATTTAGATAATAACATTTGAAAATTATTGTATGATTTTCTATTTTTTGCATATGAAGTTTTAAATTGCTTGGTTTAATTTCTTATGTAATTATTCCTAATTGATGTCTTGAGGTGAATTTTCAAGAATTTAAGCACATTAATTATTTTTCATGCAACATAAAGAACTAAACGCAAGTAAGATTGTTTATCTGCATGTTATGAAATAGCCTGTGGCAAAATTATATTTAAAAAAAAAGCGTAAACAGCTGATGACTGATGACTGAGTTTTATAATAGCCTAAAATTCTGTTGAGATAAACAATAACGTAAGCCACTACAAAATATGGCTGAAATACAAACGTTAATAGAAATGGGGTTTCCAAAGGAGCGAGCGTGAGTTTCACTTGGTTTTATTATTCAAATTTTGTGTATAGGTTATAATCCTTGAATTATGATTTTAGGGAAAAAGCTTTGGCTGTAACGAATTATAAAGGCGTCGAGCCAGCTATGGAGTGGTTGTTAGCGCACGCTGATGATCCTAGTATGCAAACAAAAGCGTCTAGTTCGCAAGCCCCGGTGGCTAGTGATACGACCGAGCCGTCCGAGTCGGCCAGTGCAGAGGCGACCGATGGTGATCAGGAGGCAAAGTCCTTTAAATGCGACGATTGTGGGAAGCTGTTGAAAAACCAGGATGAAATGGAGTATCATGCGGCGAAGACTAACCATAGTAGTTTCTCTGAATCAACTGAAGAGAAGAAACCGTTGACTGAAGAGGAAAAGAAGGCCCAGCTAGCGTTGCTCGAGGAAAGGATGAAGCAGAAGAGAAAGGAGAGAGAGGAAAGAGAAAAGGTTTGTTTTCTTATTTGTTATTTTATTTACAATAATAGTATAGAATATTTACTTAACATGTTTTTATGTATATATAAATGGATGTTAGTGTATCTGTGACTATTAAATTACAATACTGTTTCAAAATTGGCACATGTGAAATATTTCTCTAGGTGGTAGAGCTAAGCTGAAGCTATTACTGGTTTCAGCACGAATGGGTCAGCTTGCCCGAGGTAGTACCACCCTCTCACAGAAAACCGACGTGAATTAACAGCGGTTGCACTATTGCGTTTCGTTCGGTCAGTGAGAGCGCCGGAGGCCTACATAATTAAAAGGCCGGCAACGCACTTGCACGGCACCCACCTGTTCATTTGCCCCCTATAATATAAAAAAAAATTAATAGATTGTTTTTTGGGTGTTTTATGTAAATTTACATGTGCACATCAGTACAATGCCAAATTTGAATATAGATTAACTTAAAATATATAAGTATTAGTGTAAAAAGTTCTTAAACTTATTCTGATATATTTCACATTGTAGTTTTATGGAAACAAAGTTGGTACTAATAACATTGTAAATTGTTTACATGTCGACAACATAATGGTATGAGTACATAATAGGTACAGAAAGAATGTAATAGTAGACAAATAAGGTTCATATTTTCTTCGAAACCATAAGCAATCATATGCTCTTGGCAATTGAACTAAGAAAATTATTTTGATTTTCTATGTACACGTTTTTCTGAATAGATCTTGACAATTTATTATTATATAATGTCTCAATATTTTACATGTTTGTTTGTACTTGCTTTATTTCCTCTTTTAATTTTTAATATCTTAATTATTTGAATAATATTATACGGTAGTAATATTTGATATGCATGCCATTATTGCCTGTAAATAGAGTCATATCTAGTAAAAACGTTGAACTGTACACTTTATTCTAGTAATAATGAATTGATGTTGATTCTGTTGGTATCCTAAATAAATAAATGAGTTGTGCTTCAAACGTCAGTAATACTAAATGATAAAGAAATACAATGTTCCCATATTAAATGGTAAGACAATTACAACAAAGCTGTAGTAAAAAGAAAGAAAAAAAACCAGAAAGAATAAGTAAACAAGTAATTAGGAGTGTTGGTATATGTGTCTGTGAGTATGGGTGTGATAGCACACTACTGGCTAGTGTTTATAAATCATACATTGGATTTTTGGACTGCACTTTTCTTATAATCACCTTCAGTGCAGTCATTTTGTTTGATTACATTTTTTTTTTAATTATTGATCTAAATAACTTTATTATAACTATGACTTATAATTATAACATGAAAGATAAAATTATGAAAACCTGACGTTCTTGGTAAAGATTCCTATATATTTGGTCAGAAATATATTTCAACCCTAAAAGTTACTTCTCAACAAAAACGGTTGTTTATTTGAATTTCAAAGAGACATTGAGTCAATATGATATTCTTACCGCATGCACAACATGTGTTCTGAAGAACATTTTTAACTCTCCTGCTCTTTGACATAAAAAAACACCTTACTGAGGAAAGCTATCTTAAAATTTTAAATAAAATTAAGATTCTATATTTCTATAAATTTCTATAAAAATGATACTACCTTTATTAAAGGCTGAAATATTAGAACGTGAACGTCTCCGCATTAAATCTGGCAAAGAGCTTCAAGATGCACGCCAAAGAATGCAGGAGCTCGAAATGCAGAAACTTGTTGAGCAACGTCGCCGAGAGAAAATTGAAGACCAAAAAGCCAGGGAGAGAGTTCGTGCTCAGATTGAAGCAGACAAACAGGCTAGAAAGTAAGAATTTAATTGCATGACATTGCTTTAATCAAGTCCACATGTTTATTTGTGTGTGTTTTTACACTTGTTTGAATTTCTTCTAGTTGTAGCTAGCCAGACGGTCATTGGAAATTATTTTATCACTATTATTTGTTGTATTGATGTTTTCCTTCACCAAAACCCAAAGCTTGTTGTAGATTAGATGCTTTTAAGAAATAATATCTTCCAATTGGCTAATGCTTGTAGTCCGGTGAAGCTGTAAAGGCCTGTTAGGCCAATAGCGTAGACAGATAAAAAAAAAAAAGATTGGCTAGGCTCAGAAACAATGTCTCTGAAGTAACATATTTGAACATCAATTTTAATCTTGCAATGAGCTGCAGCTTTTGGTGAAGCAAAACATCGCGAGGAAATCGTAGCGTAGTGACAGGGCTTTTCCAAATACGCATCTGGCTAGTTTACTACCTACAGTGTTGTAAATCTGTAGGCAAGCATCTATAGGTGTGTTTAGCTAGCTGCACTTAAGAGGTAAACTTCCTCTAGGTTTAACATGTTACCATCTCAGACGACATTATCATTATAATTTGGTGAGATTTTGGTTAAAGACGGTGCTATTTCGTGATGGTTCTACATGGTTTTGAACTAGAGTAGCTGTTCTTAATATCAGCTCCACCAAATATTAGGTGATACCACCACAGCCTTTTTAAAAGTTCGGTTAAATCCACCACCAAATTAATGAAACATGAAAACCGTATTTAGATTAGCAGCCTCTGGTCAAGCACCGCCTGTCGCTCCGGTCCCTGTCGCCGCTCCTGTCATCAACTCGAATCCAGCCCCGAAGGCTTCCTACGATCAAGCCAGGATTCAAATAAGATTGCCTGATGGCAAGGCTTTAGCTCATACATTTGGTGCGAAAGAACAATTAGCTGCGGTCAGGTATGTACCAATTAGAGTCTATTTAATGTCAATGAATTTTTAACAGTGTCTTGAGTTGTTTATAAAATAGCAAAATTTTTAATAAAGTTAAAATTATATGGCTTATATAAAAGGTCCAAGAGGTTCATAACAAACCCATTACAGGTGGCCATAGATTTTTTTTTCGGTTTCTATTTTTTCGATCCTAGGGAAAAGACAAAGGTATCTAGACCATGCAGCCAAGTCAGATGACATTCCATAAGTATTCATAGATATATAATGTAATTTTGATGAAATTCTGATTATTTTTTTTAGTTTTTGGTTCTTGTGATTATATCACAATTCTACCAGTACCATGTAAATTCTTCGTTATTCCGGGAAAAAAGAGCTGATAAAACATTTAAACCATAGAGAGATGAAGAAGATAGAGATTAAAATAACTTGATATTTGTCACAAATTAAAGCGGCAAAAATTCTGGTATTATTTTCAAGTTCGCGCCATGACACTACTGAGACGTTTCTTCAAAAATAATTAATGAATGAAAAACAAAAATTTTTACAGATTATATTTACAAATGCACGCTCAAGAATTTGCACAGCAAGACTACAAATTAATGACGACATTCCCAAAAAAAATATTCACCAATGAGGACTATGATATGCCGCTGGACTTATTAGGTATCTTATACACATATTGTCTTTACTATTAAACCTCAAACCCTACGAATAATCTACATAGATTTTTCAATAAAATGTCTTAATTCATGAGAAAAATTATAAAACAAATAAATTCAAAGTGTCATGAGGAATTTTAAGACACAAAATAATTTCTATTTTTATCATTTTAAAATTGAAAACAATTTAAGTAATTGAAAAACACATACTGTAAATGTATTGACAATTTTTATAATTTATCAATTACATACATTTTTCCTTTTTTGAGAACTTAAAGCTTTTTGATTTTGCGATTATATTTATGTAATACACTTTCTACATACACCAGTTTCATTCTATCGCGCGCATCTATCTCTTTCAGTTTATAGTATTTTGCTTTCCTTTTCTCTCTCTAGGAATATATATATTTACCGTCCTTTTTACGTCTAAACACTTGTTTTAAAATAGCGTTACAGTAAAATTCGACTTTGAAATTTAGTCTGATCGCGCTCTAAGTAGATTAACTAAAACTAATTCAAGACTTCGTTTCAGGACTTGTACCGTCAGCAGTCATTATACTGTCGAGAGGGCAATAACAATTTTGAAGGGAAACAACCTTATAGCGATTAACGATATATGGTATATGGTATATGGTAACGGTATACTGAATAATACCGAAGGCTACAGAATTAAATTTTATCCAAGTTTTGAGAAATAAACGTCTCTGTTTTCGCTATTTTGTTTTTTTTTTCTGTGAATTATCAAAGGTATTCGTAAGAATCTAAACAAAAGAGTATTGAATTGAAAAGTATTCGAAACAACATTAAAGTCAACAAAAAGTCTTTCTTCCATGGGATTTAATGATTTTATAAGTAAAAAGGTGTAGATAAGTTATTACCTACATGATATTTTGACAAGACAAGTGACACGATAACACACATAGGTACGTACAGTAATATGTCACACTGTCTTAGCCAAAATGTGATGGCATGTTCTTAATATTCTCGGCGAAAAAGAAATAGTTATATGTTGCTTTGTATCTGTCCGTGTAGAACGAAAAAAACAAAGAATAAGGAAACAGATAGGATGTCTTGCTTTGTTATAATATATGCCTACAGATGGATTTACTACTGATGACTTTATTGGTAACGTGGTATAATAGTAATAAGGGAGTGAGTGGTCATTGAAAGTGAATGAAAATGTAATCAATTTTATTATGAAAATGTAATCCATATATTATATATTATTCAAGTGGTATTGTAATCGAGTTTTATGTATCAATTTTTTTTCGGTGCATATTCATTTTCTTTTACTTACAAGAGTCATGCAGCAACGATAGATGATTAATGTAATACAATTTAAATAAATACAATGCTATTATTGACAGTTAACTTGAGGTCAGTGGCATAACTAAACGTTATGTGAACGGGTATCAAAGTTCATGAGGAGTGTTTTCTTAATATTGACGTGGCGTCTAGGAGTCACTAATCTATTAATATTATTAAATATTGTCCATTGTTATTAAATCACTTGCTAATTCCCCTTGCTCCGAATGCGCATTTGAAATTATAATTTAAGAAATCTAAAACTTTAAGATGAAGAATTTCAGAATGTTCTTTCAAATATATTTGTAGGTACGACACATATACCACCTATTGTAAGTTACTTGTACTATGTTTATAAGCATCTCGCAAATTTAAAAAAAAAACAAAGGCCCATTAGGATGAGTTACATGGCAACTCAAAAAAAAAACGAACAAACAAAGATTCATGTTTATGGATTAAATACGTAAATGAGATTAGCCATTCAGCAGAATAAACTTTAATCCCTCGGTGCTCATCTACACCATATAAGAATCTAACTAATAAATATGCCAAGCTATACATAATAACTCTTTCAGAATGTATCAATTAATTGCAAATTGTACTTACAATTAGTGACACGTTTATCTAGGCCAGTGATTCCCAAAGAGGTCCAGGTGGATCCCCAGGGGTCCACGAGATACTCGATGGGGGTACGTTGGCGTGACAAAGAAATGGGGGTGCACAATTAGTAAGCGGTTGTCTATGAAAATTGGTCTATTTTCGATAGTGTGAAGAAGTAATAATGTTGGCTTGACTTCATATTGAACCTGCAGGGGGTCCACCGGAACCAGTAAAATTTTGAAAGGGGTCTATGAGAAAAAAAGTTTGGGAGCCTCTGATCTAGGTTTTCATTTGCTACAAATATGGCATTTATCATATAATCTCATCATGAAATCTTGTTGGTGTTTCAAATAAATATATTATACTGAAATCATTATTGGCGAAACTAACATTTAACTTGTACTTTTTGTTTTTTAAGATGTCTAGCTAATATAGATTCTTTGAAATAGACAAACAAATATGATTCACGTAATATTGTAATAAATAAAATTAATTTTTCAAACCCAGTAAAGTCTTCGTATTCGTGTATGATAGGTTTCATAATTATATATTCCTCGAATAAGAGTATATACGAATATTGGCCAGAATACACAAAGCTTGTTGCTCGCACAAAAAAAGGCCAGTTACTGGTAGGAACAAACTACTGGCATGTGTATCGAGAATCGAAATAGATTTAGATATTATTTCATACGTTTATATTTCTCCCCTCGCAGGCAAGTGGAGAGAGTATTTGTAGTACGTCACTAGCATAAAGAAGCTTGATTCCAGGAACTGGTATACAGGAATATGTATCGCTGCTTCACGGAATGTCGGTTTACCAGCATCCGAGGTACGCCATTTACAGGCATGTGTATTCTGGGCCTATATGATATATATGTCTAGAAATATAAGGGATACGATACAATATTAGAAAATAAAACAAAGTAATATCGAAATAAATTTATTGAGAAAACACTATTATTTATTAATATTATTTTGATTTAGATTATGCAAAGATTAAGAATTTAGTAACTTTTTTATTGTCCTGCATCTTATAATAACAAGAAGCATTGCCCAAAACTAGAAAATCTAATTTATTTTTCTTTATATACATTTTAACTTCGACACCGGTCAATTAAATTCAAATCGATTATGAAAACCAAAATGTAATCAATCCATCGAACTCTACTTACGCCACTAAAACTGCTAATTCGTATCGAGAATCGAAATGAAACTAGAAGTAGATTATGTATTTCATTTTGTTAAAAAAAAAAGTCACAATTCAAAAAGAAATAAATACAGGAAATTATTATCAAATACTATGATGACTTTCAGTAAAAAATCAAACCTTAATCTAATATTGCATTAGTAAATAATATGCAGGTACTTCACACCTCTAATTAGGTCAACAAAAAAAAAATATATCCATAAACAAAATATGGCAGTGATCTCTTATTAAAATCTATAAACATTATCTGGCAATAGTATTAAAAAACAAGAATTCTCTCTGCGCTTCTTATATGACCTATTAATATTAAGTTTTGCAAATTTTCAGTAATAAACATAGTATTAAAATAGTAAATTACAGACTGTTTTGCAAAAAGCTATTTTAGCGTGTTACATATAAAATACAAATTGTCTTTTTCGATTTTTAAGTCTATCCGATAACCTACATTTTAGCGCTATATGCATTCGAATAAATCTAGAGTTATTTTTAAAGGGACTAGTTTCTGGAAAGCATTGGATGATGAGAGTTAAATAAGAATAAGAAGCCAACATTCTGCCATGGGAAAGTAACCCATAGAGTAGATAGTCATAGAGACCATGATTCCATAGTTATCCAATGAAAACAAAAATTATAAAATAAATACATACATTTTTGTTTATCTTATAAATATTCAAAATTTATATAAAATATACAAATAACTATACAAACAAAACAAATTAAAACTGAATTAATATTTAATTGCACGCTCGTTTTAGGAGCGGGCAGTCTTTTTTATCTGCCGGCTAAAATTTGTTGGCACTATTTTTGCTGTCAGGCTGTTAAATATGTTGAACAATTCGTAGCTTAGTCCAGATGATACACAGTACAGTTAACTTCTACAGATACATGGGCTTCAATACCAATTTGACGTTATGTTTCTTTCTAAATATACATTTATAATTTATGTACGAAAAAAAAAAGTTACGTGCGACAAAGTGACGACGCTGTTCTTCATAACTACAGTGCAATCCAAAAACAACGCCGACCATCGTGAGATCGACAATGTATAGGCAGTTTCAATTATCATACTGACCTGCAAGTCTGCCTGTTAGATATAGGTACACTGATCGATCCCGAAATGCGACAAGAAAATTGGTCTTTTTGTTTGGAGCGACTTAAAGTTACGAGTAGTGGCTAATTCTGTTATATAAGTACTAAAGAACTTTTTTTTTAATTGTAATATAAGCGCTTTATTGACCACAGTTCTAAAAGAGAAAAATTAATGTTTCTCACTCATCTGTTGACGACATAGGAGAGACAAAACTCTTTGTTCGTTTTGAGATTGTTTCTTCAAATAACTGTTGCACTATACGAGTCCCATGTATATAGTATATAATATATTAATATGTAATATATAGCATAAAATAACTAATTAGTTGTCTTTTACAACCATTACGTTATATATTTATATTGTATACTTATATTCATACTGTAAAAAGGAAACTAGAGAACTAATTACTTCCTAAACCTAAAGTGGATTGCATTGAGCCCTAGGGTTCCACGTTTTAGTCACATTTGTTATTTAGTCATTGAATAGAGTTGTAGACACTGAATGAAAACTAATTACATTTTTTTTTTCCAAAATTCACATATACAAAAATGTATCTAATAACTAAATAAAAATAAAACAATAATTCATCCTTGACATCACGTAAATAGAAACGCAACATATGCGTGTTACGTCACACCTTCCGAAACATTGTCCGAACATTTAAACTCTGGTGTAATCGTATCGAAGAATTTTTAGAATGGTGTGACGTCATCCAACGCCCATGACATACATGAGAGTTTTAGCGGAGATATTTTAAAATAATATGACGTAACAAACGTTTTTTTAGGAAAATAATCAAATATAATAATTAATATTTTTTTTCAATAAAGTAAGATATCTATTAATTAAAAGTATTCAAAAAAAATGTTTTAAACATAACATAATTTTGCTATATCAAATTAAACTTTATTAGAATATGCAGTGACTAAAATATCTGATCACATTTAATAGAGAAATGAATCACATAAAACCGAGAAGAAAATGTTAAACTGTAACGTTTAGAAACTGATACACTAAACATTAGAACGGACGCATTAACACTATTTAAAAGTTACATTATCTATTAAAATAATATTCTTACTGGCAACCTGTATGTGTAGTGGTGTTGACCGAGAGAATAATTCGTCTTAAAATGTAGAGACCAGAGAAGAAGAAGAACACAGCAGAAGTTTCACAAAATATGCTAATTAATATAATAAACTTATTATAATCTATAAAGCTAACTGATAATAATTTTTGTGAGATTTTACGATTTTCTAAACAGTTAACTCACATTCTAGAAAGGCATGTGGAAGCCTGTATGCCATAAAAAGCGCACAAACACCTTTTTCAGTTATATTTTAGACTACATTTTCGATAAATTTTGTTATATGGTTATTATCATTAAAATGACAGCATTATAGTAAAAGCGTACGAGTGCTAACAGCAAGTTTAAGTACATGAACAGTCTGTGCGTAGATATCGTTAAGTGGACGGTTAATTTATCCTATAATATTTGTTATCTAGATTTATAATTTCAGATAACTTTTATATATATATATAACAATTAAATAAAATCCCTAAAGAATATAAAGTAACAATTGCTGTCAAAATATACAAGAAATATACATCTAAAAATACATCTATCCTTGCGTAATATACAAAATATTAAAAATGCTGTTAAGAATTATCGCAAAACAAAACACACTGATAAAAAATATTGTAGACATAATGACTAATTCAATAAAGTTTTACACTTGTAAAAAACTAAATTTATTTACAAGATTATAAAATCTTTTACGTCACACAACCACAGTTTACACCCATTAACTTATAACAATGTCAGCCATTGCAACCAAATTCGCAGTTTGTACAACTGAAAAATAAATTTGTATGAAGTGGCGGATTTGCCTTAAAGCGCAGAAGGCCCGGGCCTAGGGCGGCCAATTGTGACAAAAAATCACTGATTATAACAAGAAATGGAAAAGGAAAGAAAAGGGGTGACTGGTATTTACTACATAGCCTGGGACCTAGGGCGGCCAAGACTGCAAATACACCACTGTTTATACGAGTCATATAATAAACATTAAGTATATATTAAATTTCATTATTCACAACCTAAACCATATCTATCTTTGAGTGCATCAAACTTAACCCGCAAATTTATATTACAGTGTCAACCATTGCAACCAATTGTTCAGTTTGTACAACTGTATAATAAATTATGTATGACTCATACTCATTAACGGAATTGTTAACTCTTTTTGTTACAAGGTAGGAGTGGGTAATACAGCTTTTGCGACGTAACAAATCGAAACTGACATCGAATTTTCGAAACTATTTTGCGAAATTATGTATAGACCGATGCGCATCGGTTCTCTTAAATCTTCATATTAGAGACAATACGGGTTGTTCACCAGTTATTACAATAAATAATATCATGCCGGCCTGACGTACAATTTAGTATTTATTGTAGGAAAACATAGCTTCAATAACTATACACTTTCTATATTATCTACTCCTGTTACAAGGTAATTGCCTAAAACATTATTATATCTGAGTGCATTGAACTTAACCATATAATTATGTTGTAACATTACAATGTCAGCCACTGCAACCAATTATTCAGTTTGTACAACTGAATAATAAATCTATAGAATCCGTACTCATTAAGGGGATATTTAACTCCTTTATTCACAAGGCAATTACCTAAAACAGGATTGTCTTCCAATGCATCCAACTTAACCCCATTACAGTTAGTTAATTCCAAGTCCCTCGCAGTACAAATACGAATCTCAATTAAGTACTGTTCATGATCTTTGAACCTACATTCGATCATTGGGTTGACGCCTAACTTACTCTTCACAGCATTGTTGATATCAGTAATGTTGTATTCTTTATCATTAGATGGGACTATATCGAATTCTTGTAATATAGAATTCATAGAATACTCATTAAGCCATTTGAGACCCATCTGGAAATATTTCAGCTCGGAATTGAAAGGTTTCAAGACGGCAGCGCATGTACCATGTTTGGACCATTCATGAGCCCAAAAACTATATATCGACATTCCTGGAAACAATACAAAATAGTCTATTAAATAAGATACATTAATTTTTTACAATCATTTACTTTGATTTCTTATTAACCTTTATTAATGAACAGAGTAGTTCTAAGTCAGAGTAAGTCTAATTACATAAGAAATAATATTAAAGCAGCTAAATTATATTTTTTCTAGACCGTTATTAGTTGAGATACAGTATGGGGGTGTGTGATAGAGATGAAGATTCTTCTCTAAATATATTGCTTTTTGAATCGACCGAATAGAATTCTGCAGAATCAATTCATATAAAAATCTAAATGTGGAAGTTCATTCTTCCTAAAATATAACTTTTCTTTTTTTTTCGCGTTTATTTTTATGAAAAATCTAATTGTGTATTATTTTATGGTGTTATTCTTATCTAAATATAAAAATCAAATCTCGATCTCTTAACCAATTAATTGGTTAATAGTAATAACTAGTATGTATTCCTTTATAACATTTGATAAATAATTTTCTAGGGATTAAACTTGAACAATAAATGTTCATTTTTTTTTCTATATAAATAAAGAAGTACTGTAGTGCACATGAGTCTTTTTAAAAAACAGATTTACAAAAAATTCCCATATGCCCATAAACAATCTGACACAATACAAAAAATTTCTCAAAACTTTTTTGTGTTACTTTCTACCTCCCATTACTAAAATATTGCTGTTAATTTTATCAGGCATGTAAGAAATTAGTTAAATCTTGACATCACATTTCAAAGTTAAATATCAACTACTTGTTTAGCTTACTCTAACCCTCATGTTGAAAATCTCTTACCGAGTTCTTATATGTTTGTTCCAGAAGATGCATTTGAGAAATAATTCACTAAATTGGTAAGTTATTATCTTCAAACAAAAGTAGTTAGTGTGAAGTAAATAATAATAAACATTATAAACAAATTACCTTTTTCTATATTAGTCCAGTATACATTCAGGTCTTTTTCTATGGGCTTTATGAGTTCAGGGTTGAATACCCAAGATTTGTTGCAGAAAAAAGGGTCATCTCCATCCAAACTTGTCGGCCAGATACCATGGACTGTCCAAGAATCCTCATCCTTGGGCATGTTGCATAAATGGGATGGATTGTCCTTCCAAATTTTACACACAGTTGGAGGCCATTGCTGAGTAAATATCAGCAATTCCCAATTATAATCATCGCGTCTTGTTTCAGTGACTTGAATATAACACAAGCTAAAAAATAATTGTATTAAATTAAATTTAACTTTTACAGTGCTGGTGCCCGATTAAGTTACTTTGGGTTTTTTGGCGGTTTCTTAGTCTGTCATATAGTGGTTTTTATATTTTATTCATAATCTTGTGTTATTAGACTCTATATTTTGTAATGTTGGTGGTGTTTTACGTAATATAGGTTGGTTATTGTGCACAAGTGAAGTGGATGGGAAATAATACCACGGAGCATGCATTCTGAGACGCGACCAAAACTCCATGGAAAGTTCTAACAAGGGAGCCACCATCTTGTTAGAACATTATAATTATCACAAGACACTTCATGCCTTAACTACTCAATTGATTATTATAAAATGTTGCTTAAACATTATTATGAGAACAGAAACATCAATACAAATAAAAGCTAGTAATATACATTTTACTATGAATATTACAAAGAATATCATTTCATGTATCAGATAAATTATGATATTTTGACAAAATAATATGATATTGTCAAATACAGAAGAGTCATAGACATAAACATCAAAAATTTTGATATACAGTACGGTATGGACTATTAATCATTATAAAATTAAGAAGTTTGCAGTTTGGATGTATCATCCAAGTTAAAAGAACAATATGTTATGTTCCAAAAAACAATATATGTATAGATTATCACTCATTTATATATATATAAAACAACAACAAAGGTGCTGTATGTTATAATAAATCACAAAAATATTACTGATGTTCTTAAATATGGTAATACCAACAGTATATTAAAAAAATATTTTATTTCCAAGATTAATGTATAAATTATCAGTAACGGCTTACACATTAATGAAATGTGACATAGTGGGGGGAGAAGAGAGAAGTTTCAGCAAATATCATATCATTTCTTATGGGCAAAGAATAGTGGAAAATTTGGAGAAAATCAGATTAAACGAAAATATGTTTCTAGAATGAAATGTATCAAAATCTGACACAATTCCTCCATATATTATAGCAAGCCCATTTAAATGTTATTGAATAGTGTCACTGTGATTTTAGATTACAATCTACACAATCTCAAATACTAATCTTAATAAAAATAATAAAACAAATTCTTTTTTTTAATCCAATTAACTTTTTTGATCAATATACAAATTTTAAAGATCCTCATATGAGATTAGGGTATAGGGAGGGGGTCAAGATAAACCCTATGTCATCTCAATGGAGGGGAAAAGGGTGAGGGGGTGAGTCAACAACTCATTAAAAACACCTCACATAAATAAAGCGCACCCCATAATTATTTATACATAGTCATATTAAACAAGGTTGCTGTGTTAACTTTATTTCATATTATCATAGATATGTCCGTGACGAGAATAGCTGTATATATTTTTTTATTAACATTATAAGCAAATTACCAAAATCGTATAAATATAACATATTTATTCAAATAATACCAACAACATATTAACATGTCTCGTGCCATGTGTTTGCCCGTTGCCTGAAGATCTAGTTTAATGTGTACCAAAGGTGGTACATGTAGCATGGAACATGTTAACGCAATTTTTTATTCCCAAGATTGAATATTTATTATAAGTAAGTCATTTATTTATATTCTATTTTCTTAGAAAATGTTTTACTAAGCAGATACTTTTAAATTTTAGACAGTTTTCGGTTTGAACTATAAACCTAGTATGTAGTGTACATATAAAACAGGGTTTGTCACTAATAAAAAGTAATGAAAAAACAAATTATACCTAACTGAAACTATTTACAAACTCTTTTACATTATACAGTATTGTTTCACATAGATAACTTTAAAGCTACATCACCATATGGTATTGCTTTTTGTTGATTTTATACCCACAATAGTTGTGTCAGGTATATTTATTAGCATTTTGACAATGTGATATACGCTAAAAACATATAGGTGTGTTTTATTACTAAAAACAAAATATTGTTATACTCCTTTGTTTTCTAAAGCAAATAAAAAAAGTAGGAATAATACAGTTTTGTGATCAAGCAAAATGAAAGTCCGTTTTAGCATATTAAATTAGTTATTGTAACGAACGTGTCATAAAAACTACAGGAAAATGTTAATTCAACTTTAACATTTTCTCAAATACGCTATTATCGTGTTTTAAATAATTTTCCTTAATACCTACAAATATTATCACAGAATTCAATATTACGACTCAGAATATGACAATTTAGCCTTAAGTATTAGCAGTAATTCTGCTAAATTTGCATAGGGTATATTTGTAATGTAAGCAATTTTAAAAACAGGAAAAGTTTGTATTTAACTCTTTTTATAAATTAAACATTCATGGTCAACGGTCCAAAACTCACCTGAATATCAGCATATATACCGAATACAAATTCTTAGACCACATAATACTACAATTTACTTCCAAACGAATTTAAAATGGAATAAAAACTTATTTATTTCTATGCAGACACAAATTTGATACAGTATTGTATAATAGTACAACGAAGAGTTACAAGCTTTTAAACATTTACCTCTGAAACTAAAGTAAAACGCCTCTAAAATTTCTACAATTACTTGAAAACCCTTCTAAAATAAAATTAAATATTATGACACTGATGTTGACAGACGTCTAAAAGTGTTATAATTATTTGTGGAAATAAATGAATACCAACTTTTTTTTTTTTAAATAAAATATAATAAGTTGTTCATTAAAATTATTCAAACAATTTGGCTACATTGGGTTATCTTGGAGTATATACTTGTAAATAATAACGTCCCTAAAAATATAATAACTTTTAAATAATCCCATCCCGCTAATTTACCCCCTAAATTTGGGGGGAAACTCCCAAGCTTGGAACTCTGGCATAGTGGAAATGTCAAAATATTTCATCGATCAATGTTATTTTGATTAATTTCCAATATCAAAATTAGAATGTTGAAGAATATTCTTTTTCTCAGATTACCATATAAATAATTTAAATGGCACACAAAAATTTAATGTAGTTTATTATACACTGACATCTGGCAACACATATTTGAAAACTAAATAATCACATTCAGTAACAGATGTCGCACCAGTTGTTATCGTGTACTGATTTATTCTGTAAATAAAAAATTATGAGCAATTTAAACCGATTTTACGTTCATGATTAATTTTTGCTCTAGTTTGTATTTATTGTTTGTTTTCTAACAATAATAATCATATATCTTAGATTATTTTTTTTTAAGTTTGTTAATATTTACGCTCGTCTGTTGTATCTACTAATAATCTATGAGAAATGATGAATATTAAAACAAAATATTCCGCTATTCATACAATTTAGAAAACAGGTCGAGGCAGTCTTAAGGACTGTCGGACAGAAGTGAAAATACGAAACAATGGAATAACTGTGTTCTTTTTTGAATTTGTAAGCCAGTTGTAGTCTGAATTATTTCAATTTCATAATTTGTAAATTGAAATAAATAACATTAACCTAGTTTTCACATTTATTGGCGTTCCGAGCAATAATTATATACAGTTTAGTAGTTAATCAAACATGTGAGGGGTTGCACAAGCTCAATACAAAATATTAATATTACATGTACACAGGCCCATATACTACGCGTCGCTAGTTTGGAACAAGCGCGATACGTCACGAGCATGTCGATGTCATGGGTGTCGCGACCCATAAGCTTTTCCCCTACCAAAAATCGCTCAAAGCGGCTAAAGAAGTTTTCCCTTCATAAATATTTTAAAACTGCAACAGAAGATATTTTTTAACTACGCAAATAACAAAAGTCCTTTATAGATATAAGGCATTTTGATATAGTATATTTCCTTTGATATGATAATGAGAATTAATTTTAGACAAGTTTTGTAGTGTGCCGATCCATTAGCTTTTCTATTACCATTAATTTTTAATAGATCCTTCAAAGAACGGGTCTTTCCGACGTCTTGGAAAGAAGCTCTACTCATACCCTAACATAAAAGCGGTAAAGATAATCTTATATCGAATTATACGCCTATTTCTATTTTACTGACGTTTGCTAAGGTTCTGGAAAAATTAATCTTTTCTGCAAAGATAGCAATATCTTCACACTTCAAACAAATTTTCAATGTTCATTGTTCAACGACACAAATTTGTCAGAGCTCGATCTACCTGTACAAATCTAGTATGTAAGTTTCGTAGAATATCTGTGTCACGCCACTGATTGACAGCAAAGCGTAGATGTGATATACACTGATTTCAGTAAGGTGAATGCCTTACTTATGTATCTCATAATATTTTAATACGTTGCGAGCATGTGGTAATGGAGAAAAACTGCTGGACTCTTTTAAATCGTATTTAACGGGTAGGCGATTAAGTCCTTTCATTAATGGCTCTTCCTATGAATATTTCAACATCAAATCAAGTGTCTCATACGGTTCTCATTTGGGTCTTCTAATACTTAATATATTTATTAACGACATTGACGAGTACTTTTAACTTTTTTTTTTTTATATTATCGGGGGCAAACGAACAGGTAGGTCACCTGATGGTAAGTGATCACCGCCGTCTATAGACACTAGCAAGACCAGGGGAGTCGCAAGCGCATTGCCGGCCTTTTAATATATGTGGGCCTCCGGCGCTCTCACTGACCGAACGAAACGCAACAGTGCCAGCACTGTTACTTCACGTCGGCTTTCTGTGAGAGGGTGGTACTACCCCGGGCGAGCCGACCCATTCATTCTGAAAGTAGTAATAGTTTCAGCGTAGCTCTACCACCTAGCTCTCTACCACATTCCAAATTCTTTCTATTTGCTGATAACTTAAATGTCTTAAAAACCATCAAGTCCCCGTAATGATTTCCGTTTATTACAAGAAGATCTAGACTTTTTTACGAATTGATGCTTGGATAACGAAATGGATCTTAAAGTTGATAAATGCTCTTACGTTAATTTCTCATGTAAAAAAATATAAAGCTTAAGATTATATACCAAAAACGGTACTAAGCTGAAAAGTTCAGATTCAATTCGAGACTTAGAAATAACACTTAATTCTGAGCTACAATTCAACAAGCATATCGATATGTAATCGTAAGAAACACCTTCAGAATATTGGGATTTGTCCTGAGGAATAGTAAAGAGTTCAGAAATCCTCAGATTAAAACCCTGCTATACAACAACTCTTGTTAAATCCGGACTAGAATACTATAGTACGGTTTGGAATCCACGTTATCTATACAAGTGTCTATTTGTACAAGTCGTTTAGAAAGCGTGCAGAAAAGATTCTTATGTCACTTAATATATAGTTGTAATCTGCTTAATAAAAATTCAAAAGCTATTCCGATCGATTAAACTATTTTAAAATGTTAACCCTTAAGGATCGAAGGGCACTTTTGGACAAGGTGTTATGTGTATTTAAATTACTAAATGGCATCTTGGATGTACGATTACTTCTATCGCAAGTTACCTTACCTACATTACCTTATACCTTACCTACATTACTTTATACCTTACCTACATTACCTTATAACTTACCTACTCGAATACTGCGATGAGAAACTTAATTATTTAAATTATATTATATAGTAATAATATTTGATATGCATTCCGTCGTTGCCTGTAAATCAGAGATTCCCAAACTCTTTTTTTCCCATAAACCCCTTTCAAATTTTTACTGGTTCCGGTAGACTCTCTGCAGATTCAGTACTATCGTATGAAGTCAAGCCAACATTGTTAGTTCTTCGCGATATCGAAAATAGACCAATTTTTATAGACCCTCGCTTACTAATTGTGCACCTCCATTTCTTTGTCACGCCAACGTACACCCCCACCTGGACCACTTTGGGAATCACTGCTGTAAATAGTCGTATTTAGCGAAAACTTTGAACTGTACACTTTATTCTAATGTACTGATGTTGAATCTGTTGGTAACCTAAATAAATTAAAAGAACGAATTAATGTGATTGTCTATTTTATTATTTATTATGGTCATTCGTTTTATTGTGATTCCCACCAGAAGCCGCCTCTCCTATACTATTTATAAATTGAGTTGATTTATTTTTATTTTTTAGGATAGAACATCGATTCTACTTTGGCAAATAACTAAAGTTTTTATGAAAGTTAATTTTTAATGATGGATTTCCGTAAAGTGTCGCCTTCATCAATCATATATTTAAAAATTTTTTTTTGAGAATTTCTGAATCACAGAGAAAATATTTTCGGGAATATGATATACTCTTTTTAATATTTTTTTTGTAGAAAAACATATAGCTTTAAAAGTTTTTTAAGAGCCAATAATTCACGTGTATCTTGACATGTTTGTAATTGATTATTACGAAACGTCCTAAAATAATTATTAAATACTATATTAAGATAATTTTTAATAGAAGCGGATTTTTTGTAAGTTAAGTGTGCCCTAGAAGACGTTAACTCAAAATTTGTGTGTTTTCTGGGATAACACGTTATTGCATAACATGGCTAATTTATGGTTGCTTATCGAATCGCGTTTGGACACTCGTCTAAACTTTTTATACATCGCATACTGTTTTACAGTAACCCCATTCCGCATTTTCCTCCAGCCGTCATTCGCTCCGTTGCACCTCTAAAAAACAGTCGCGTGCCTCACGATATATAATGGTTAAGTATCGTAACAATTAAAACAGATGCATTATGGAGCTACGAGCGAAGCTACGGTTGCAATTAGCGCGAACGTACCAATAATATAGTGTATGATCTATGGAACGCACTGTGCCACGCGCCTGCGCTTACGAGCGGTTATTATGTTGCCAGATTGCATTTTATAGATTCTACGGTATGAACAATAATAAAATAACTTTAAAATAGTTTACAATTTAAATGAAAAAAAAAATACAATTAAGATATTTGGTATATGCTTGTATCTTTTTTCAGCAATCAAACGGCCTGATTTTTAAGATTATATGAGACGATATGAGTTTTAGTATTTGAAAGTATAATTCTTGCTTACAAACTTATAAATCATATGATTCGAATTTTACATAACATTATTCGTATTTTTTAAGAGAAACTGCTTGCTTCTGTCCTTCTTGGTTGGCGAAAATGATGGCATTCTTGTTAGAACTCTTCAGGCAGTTATTGCAACATCTCAGAATTCATGTCTCACGTTATTATTTTCAACCCATTATGTACGTAAAATACATACGATATCACAAAAAAAGATAAAATATCGCAAGTTTTTGAATAATAAAACAACTATAAAAAACAGACTTTTCTATTATACACGAGAATTGACAAAATTATTAATAGACGTCATATGTTGCCGATACATTTTAGCCCAAATGTTAATATACTGAGCTATATTCGAATTCATGTCGACCTTCATATCATCAAAAAGTTACGCTTAGCGTAATCATTATACCAGCTGGTAACACAGGCGCACGTTACATGATCGCACGATTCGAATGTTGAAATTTATTGAATTGAAGGAAAAACGTAATCGACCTGGTCCGAATATCTTCAAGCGGCTTATTGCGGTTCGGTCATAATAAACAGGTGCATATATAGATTTGAATTCCGTGACTGTTGATGCCTATCATTAAATTTAAGATTTCTTCCGTTACTGTATTAAGGTAATGAGTTCTATTCTAATCAGGTAATCAGTTCTAGGAACCTATTAGGTTTCACCAATTAACCTCAGATGAACTACATGTTGTTTACTACTGTAGAAGTATTAAAAAAAAACAATAAAATTAGGTGTATTCACAAATCGAACCCGGAAGCCATGAAACTGATAATTTCTGTCGGCTATTACCACTAGTTCAAATAACACATCAAATTATAAATAACTAGCGGCGCCTTGCGAACTTCATTTGTTCCGTATTTCTTCTATTCTTTCGCTTTCCATAATTGACTTTCTTTAAGTCGTAATGGTTTATGTAGTCCGCGCCGGAATAACCCCTAATAGCATAATTTTTTCAACATTAATTGATACTTCGTTCGTTCGATTCTCATGTTTCGATCATTTAAACTATATAATTATAATTCCTATGTGTTATTATGAACTTATGTATATTACAGTAAAATTTTATCAACAACCGTGTAATAGTTTTTGCGTGAAAGAGTGAGAGACATCCATCCATCGTGACAAAGTATCTCATTTATAATATTAATAGGGTTATTGTTGAGAGAAATTTATTGACAGCTGATACACGCGACTTCGTCTACGTCATTTATTATTATGTTAACAATATATTTTACGCAACGCATCTCTGATGCTCATCGTGTCGCAGGTGTCCATGGGCGGCGATGATTACTTACCATCAAGTGGCCGGTCTGATCGTTGGCCTCCAATTGCACAAAAAAGAAATATATAATAAATATATATATACAAATCGTATTAGTCCACTTCTCCTGGGCAAGAAAACATAAATCGCTGACTGATTAGTACTTATAAAAATTGTAGTTTTAAAACTTCAGTAAGTTTACATTAAACTAGCGGCCCGCTCCGCTCCGCTTCGCACAGGCATAAAATATATAGCCTATGTCATTCACTGAAAAAATGATTTAAATCGAAAATCAAAACTACTGGGTTTTGATTTATTCATTACTGCCCGTGGCCCGCACTCGGTAAATTTGGAGTAACCTCAAAAATAACAGTATTTCTCCACTATTTAATTTATGTTATTATACATATAAACCTTCCTCTTCAATCACTCTATCTATTAAAAAAAACCTCATCAAAATCCGTTGCGCAGTTTTAAAGATTTAAGCATACATAGGGATATAGGGGCAGAGAAAGCGGTTTTGTTTTATACTATGTAGTGATGATGCAGCTTCAAATCTTGATAATATATTTTTTAGATAAATACCAAGTGACTAAGAAATAAAACATAATAAAATTACCGAAATCTATCCAGTCGTTTTTGAGGAATGTACTTACAACCGCAGACTTCTATAATTTTTAATTATATAGATAAAAAGATATTTATTGTTATATATTCGATAATATTTCTTAGGGTTACGAACAAATGTTTCTGTGAATGTAAGAAATAAAGATACAAAACTTTTAAAACGCTTTGTAGATTCATACATGAGACGATAATGCGAGGGCACCTTGTGTGCTAATGTCAACAGTTCGACGACACCTGTCCCTATGACCCCTGGTTGTGGCCGAGATAAGCTGCGCCAGGTACGGAGCCAGTGGAAGGATGGGACAGAGCCCTGGTCTCTATTAAATATCGGTGGATTTGTAATGTCATGAGAATCATTATAATTTGTTTCGTACTATGAAATGGTTAGCTTTAATTTTATCCAGTAGGTTTGATAAAAAAATATGTAGGTCACGTTTAAAGTATGTTTATCTAAATTAAAAACAAAAACAATAAGTATTGAAGGTAAATACACTCATTGGCAATTATTATTATTAAAAAATCGGTCAATGAATGTATGTGGAATAGATGTTGATGTAATTAACTTTTTACATAATCTAATATAAATTATTTTATATATATTATTAAGATGGCAGTATGTAGTATGTTAAAATTATCAAAATAGTAATAATTATGAATAATATATGATATTATATTATGAATAATATAATAAATTTTGAAAATTTTGTAACTTTTAATAATCGAAGACTAAATATTAAGATTAGAAATCAGAAGCGATGTATATATATATATATATATTTTTAATTTTGATGATGTATTTCAAACTCGTTACAATTTTTTTGGTCATACGTAACGATAGGGGTAAGTGGACCCCCAAAAGCGTATTCTGAATACGTTTCTGTCCAGTCATTCAAATGACGTAATGACATTTAGATATACTGAACACTTACAGTTCTATCAGGTAATTTCGAAGTTATACGTACATACTTTAGTAATTTATTCGAGAGATCACCTACTAAACAGCTACTTTTGACCTTCAAAAATGTGATGGACTATGTTGTTCACGTGGCTTCGCTCGTGTGAATGTAGTAAAATATATTGTACTATCCCTCGTAGTCAGTACTATTTCTGAATCAAAATTAACCTTTATTTTTTCTCTTTATTTCTGTATCCTTATAACAAGTAGTATGCAAAATTTCGTGATGATCCATCACAAAGACATATTCACGTTAAGAATATTAGCTAGGACAATCGATAGATTAGTGTAATTATTATTTCAGTTGAATTTAACACAACCACTAGCTAAAAACGGCATTCTAACTATATAGACCTCAAGTACTACAGTATGAACTTCCTTTGACTAATGCTTATCAAGATTGCAATTGTTTTGAGGTTGGTTATAAATAGCTATGGACTGTAATGTGCATTAACATATACCATCTATGCTTCTCCGTATCACAAAAAAAAGGTAAATCTAAAATAAATAATGTCTCTGTTACAACTTATTAACTGAACCAGATAGCAATAATATTTCACATATTATAAAACAAAGTCGTCCGCCGCGTCTGTCTATCTGTCTGTCGGGATATTCGCGATAAACTCAAAAACTACTGAACGGACTGGAATGCGCTCTTCACCAATAGATAGAGTAATTCACGGGGAAGGTTTAGGTATATAATTTGTTAAGGTTTTTTTTCGTAAATTGGTTGAAATGTAATGATAATTGTTGAAAGAATCGGAAAATTAAAGCCGCCTTAAGCGTTTCGTGGACATAAGTATATATTTTATTATTATCAGGACAGGACAACGGCCGGCGGGACTGCTAGTTAAACATACTCGTATATTAATATAATTAACTTCTTCGTCTATGACGGGTTCAAAACAGTAGTCGGCCATATTTGTTTGTTATTGTCAAATGAAACTGATGCAACCTATAGGAATTTTTGAGAGAATCTTTTTTCTTTCTTTTTCATTACTGGCAACCCAGTCCTCTTCAAAGACTATTACTGTAATTTTCACGTACTAAATTAATCTCTTATGCTTTATGCGATTTTCTCTTTATGAAAATATATTACAATCTTTCAATAATGACTAATTGCCAATTCTGGAGTAAGTGTCTCTTACAAGATGGCGGCACCCTTGTTAGGACTTTGCATGGAGTTTTTGTCGCATCTTGGAATTCACGCTCCGTGGTATTATTTCTCATCCACTTCATTTGTGCACAATAACCGAACTATATTACGTGTAACACCTCCAATATTACAAATTATAGTATCAAATAACACAAGATTATGAATAAAATATAAAATCTACGACATGACAGACTGAGATACAGTCAAAAACCGTGGCAAAAAATCTTAGTAGGTGGTAGAGCTACGCTGAAGCTATTACTCGTTTCAGCGTGAATGGGTTGGCTCGCCCGGGGTAGTACCACCCTCTCACAGAAAACCGACGTGAAGTAACAGTGCTTGCACTGTTGCGTTTCGTTCGGTCAGTGAGAGAGCCGGAGGCCCACATATTTAAAAGGTCGACAACGCACTTGCGACTCCCCTGGTGTTGCTAGTGTCTATGGACGGCGGTGATCACTTACCATCAGGTGACCCACCTGTTCATTTGCCCTCTATAATATAATTAAAAAAAAAATAAAAAGTTTGCCATGCAGTAGTCTTTTTTAATCTTTTTTTCAACCCTGTATTAGCGCAATATTAGTAGCATTTTGCGTAATGTAGTCTCGTTATTGTACACAAGTAATAATAAGACGCAACGTGAATTCCGTGACGTCACACAATCTCCCTGGAAAGTTTCAACAAAACACGCCTCCATTTTGTTTGGGTGTATTGACATCACGCGTAGTAGCTATGTCTAAAATATAAAACATTTTCTCACACCATAATTGAAGTAAACATTTTCTATATTGATTGCGGATTGGCTACCGAAGTAGAAAACGAAGAAAATGGTATTAGTATATTGTGTTAATATTTTTTGTAATAGTTATTTTAAAATGTAATACCTATATTTAAATTGTAGCATTACTAAAAAACAATTGCAACAAAGGACTGACATGTCATCGCGTTCCATAACTAATGGTATGAAACGAACATTGTTAATGGAAATATAATTATTAAATTTATTTTCAGATGTCCTTTCCTACAGAACGTATATCATTTGAAAGGTCGTATTCCCCTTGATATGAACTTATTACTTAGACGTTCTTTAATAAATAAATTGTTGAAGATATTCTCAGTAAATCGTCGCCGCAATATATCAAGTACAATAAAAACATGATTTGTATGAATTCATGCTTTTCGTGATCAATAATTTTCATTTAAATAAATATTTCTTTACGAATGTAATGTACGCTTTATAATACATTAGTATTATAGGAAGTCGTGATGGTCGACTGGTTTAATCGGTGGAATGTCAATTCGATCTTCGCAGTTTAAATTGGTAACACTATCGGCTGACGGTGAAGGAAGACATCGCGAGGAAACCTGAATTTGAGAAATGTTCTTGCGGTGCTACAGTATGTGGGAAAAATATAGAACATTGAATTTCTCGGACTTTGAAACCGCTAATACGTCCTAGGCTGATGTGGTGATTATCCACATACCTTCATTCGGCAGGAGGCCCAAGGCCCTGCAGTGGATCTCTTGAAGGCTGGTGTCCTGTCTAAGTTTCAAGAATTCGGTATTTCGACTTTAACATCCTAGTACATTCTTGATAATTTAAAGACCGGCGTTATTTAAATACTACACACGGTGATAAACTGGTCGTCCAATGTTTCCGATTCAGTAAAACCAGTAATAGTTTCTTACTGTGTCAGATTGTATAACAAAGTCTCAAAGCATGTTACCGATTTGCCGGACTATAAATTTAAGCGCCATGTCAAGCGGGTTTTGGTGTCAAAGGTCTAATATAGAGTGGATCAATATGTGAAAGATGGTGATGTCTGGACTTGACTTTTCTCTGTGCAGCCACTAATAACGATTGTAACGTTTAATTTATTTGAAATATGCATCTATTTATGTTAAAAGATAAACCCGATCGAGTTTCTTTTCGGTTCTTCTCGATGACTGGGTTGTTTTCCGAACCGGTGGTAATTTTGACGTTCATAAGCGCCTTCTCAGGGCCTAAATTGAATAAAGTATATTTTGATTGTTGATTTCATGATAAGGTAATAATCATCAAATGTGATTGAACATCGAGCGAATCGCGACCAACATACCACAACTCGTAATTTGTTTTTTTTTTTTTATGGTAAGAGTTTTTTTTATTTTATTTCATGAGCGTTGGACTTTGGATTTCCAAGCTGTACAGGTATATCCTGAAAATCAAATAGGAAATGTGCAATGTTTCAGATATTGGTCGGTTTATGACTACGTTAGGTAGGTAGGTACATAACAATGGTTAAAAACGGTTCTGGTGCATTTTTTTAGACTAAATATTTCTGAAGACGGTTTTGTTTTTTGTTACAATTTATGGACATCACTGTATTTATAAGGTACATTGTCGTCACTTTGCCATGCTCTAATAAAATATTGTAATAGCTAATAATTAATATAGTCCAACAATTTCGCGCGCGAATGCCCTACGGAGCGCCAGACGTTGGCGGGGACGAGGTACTCTAGATGTTAACGGGGGCGGGTGATGTAGTGGGGAAGGGAAAATGGCGTGCTACCTCACCCCGCCTACGTCTGTCGCAACTGAGTACGGTCGCGCACGACCTTGTCTACATATTGCAGTGGTCATATTTTTAATTTTCATGATTCTTTACTTTTTAAGTTCCAATATTTTTGAGGATTTTTTTGCCAATGAGTGTACAAATATTGTAGATTAGCTTTAGCTCGCGTTGATGTATATTTGATATATTCCTTGGGAGCAGTGCATTTTTTTATGGATGAAACGTACTCTATGTACTTATGCATATCCCTGACAGTCTATGCAAAATTTTATGATGATTGGTTAAATAGTTAAGATGTGAACGTGTAACAAACGAACAAGCAATCAAACTTTTACATTATGAATATTAGTTAGGATTTAATAGACGTAAGGATTCTGAAGTATATAGTGGACATTTATAAATAAAACCTTCCACTCATCTAAAAATGCTGTTTCCTAATTTTATTTTGATAATAGTAAAGTTCACTAATAGATATTAAAAAAAAAACAAAAATAAACAAGATCTGTTAATAAATTGTGGCGAAAGATTTAATTAACTGCTTTGTTTCTACCTATTATACCTACATAGTATAAAACAAAGTCGCTTTCTCTGTCCCTATATCCCTATGTATGCTTAAATATTTAAAACTACGAAACGGATTTTGATGCGGTTTTTTTAATAGATAGAGTGATTGAAGAGGAAGGTTTATGTGTATAATAACATAAATTAAAAAGTGGAGAAATACTGTTACTTTCAAGGTTACTCTAAATTGAACGCGTGCGGGCCACGGGCAATAATGAACAAATCAAAACTACCGGATCGATTTTAATCATTTTTTCAGTGAATGACATAGGCTATATATTTTATACCCGTGCGAAGCCGGAGCGGGCCGCTAGTTTATATATAAATTATAATGTTTTATTGTTTGTAGTCATCTAAATGCATTTCTGTATAATCTACAAACTATTTCAAATTACAGGCAACTTTCAAATGAGGTCCGCTTTTAGGATAATATGCAATAAAAAAGTAAAGAACAATTTCACGCCAGTATTATGTTACGTGCGATCCGCACATCGAATTGTTTTACACTGACGGCCTACGCTGAAACCGTTGCGGTAGGTCAGGCTTCTTTGGGAGTGCGGGTGGCGAAAGGGTGTTCATAGTTTATAAATAGGAGTGGGGTTGCATCCTCCTTCCAGTCTCGTGACATTGACTTGTACATATTAAATCGTCCATAATATTTTGCTTTTATACATTCATACATTTATATGTGAATAAATTTTATCTTATTATATATTGGCTGTGACCCGCAACTTTGCCCAGAATTTAGAAAAAAAAAATTTCCAGCGTAAAATTGCGCGTGGGTGCGCTATCACGGTACTAGATGTAGGTCTACAGTTTCTTTAATTTATTATATTTAAGCAGAATCGATTTTTTTTTCCAAAATAAAAGAAGTCTCATTTTCTCTTTCAGACATAAGTTGTCTGCCACTCAAATTCTCGTCAAAATCGGTCTAACCGGTTTGAAGATTGACTGGAACAAACAGATAGACAGACAACATTTTTTAAAATTGATTGTTTTGTTATATGTTCCATATTATATACTTCCAAATCTGTTGTTTTGTCATTACGAACCGACAGACACTTAAAATCTATTTTTTGTATGAATTAGTGACCCAACCTGACTAACTTCGCATAATTGCAGTGTATTAATTTGACATCCTGCGATTCCGATTAGTGTTGCCGAAATGCAAGACCGAAACGAGACTTGGCTTAGTCTTGTTAGGTGTACTGAACACCTGGTCTTGGTCTTGGTCTTGGTATTGCAGCAAGACTCTTGCAAGTCCTGCAAATACATTTTATCCTATTGCTATTTATTAAAAGATCGGAAGACAACTTTTTGAAGTGAGAACTTCTTTACGTGTAATGAACAATGTACGAAAGTAAACTATTACGCTCGGGTCGGTGACGCTGAATCGTGTATACTCGGCTCTAGTCGCTATCAAAAACGTTTATGTCTGACAAGACGTGCATTATGAGACATACAAATAATTAAAGTGAAACTTTTCTACAATGCCTCAATTTTTTTCGTCCATCTATCGCATATCGCATTACAGCTGACCGCGAAGTACCTAGGGGTAAAATGAAAGGCGCTCTACAAAGCAGCCTAGGCCAATATGGCGGCGTTCATGGCTCAATTGAAAATGATTCAAAAGTTTTACTTGCACCGTGATTTCATAAAACCACACAAAGGTATCCTGAGATTAGAACCCTCAACGTTCAGCATTCACTTTTGTTTTAAATCGATTTATTCGGTTAAACATAGCGCCCGGCCAATACTTAGTTTGCGTATCTGTGTAATGGTCAATTTACGAAGGTTTTCCTATAAGTCTTTTTACATCAACAATACATAACGACATGTTAATGATTCTTACAGATTCAAAGATAAAAGAATCGATAATCTTGAATAATATTACAATTTTATATCAGACAGTACCGATGACCTTGTTGTCTTTTTGAGGTCAAAGGTCAAGCGAGACCGCTCACAGGGACGGTTTTAAGCGTTAGGGCGGAGTAAATATACATATGTAATTCGATTGTATTACAATTTTTCTAGAACCTACGACTGTCTTCATATGAAATTACTTTCGAAACAAGAACTAGTTGACGCCGTCGACTTCGTTCTGATGAGATTGTTTTTTTTTTGTAACACGTGAATAACGTGTTTTATCTGAATTCATTGTAGACCTCATTTGGGGACGAAGTTTGCGCGGCTTGCAGGAGGAGTTGACTGGTAGAAATCGTTAGGTAAGAAAAAAGCGTTATGTCACACGCGTCTTTGTCTTTCTCTCTCTTTCCATCTTTTTTACGCTAGTACATGTGTGCGTACAAGTATCGAAATTCGAGCAGCAAGTATCGTGCGCTGCCAATCGTTATAACCTAAAATAGTGACCGCATGAAAATTTCATGAAAATTTATTTCTATTTAGCATTTTTAATATATCTTTCTCCTAATTCTATCTTAAAATATTAAATGAAAGTTTTGACTTTTATTCCTTACTTCATGTTACACAGTTTCGTTCTTAACGAGGGTTGTTTTTCAACTTTGTTTGTTCGAGCTTGAGTTGTAATTTTGACTTTATTGTTTAACCCGTACAATCCTTTACTAGTTTTAAGTTCCTTCTGTAAAATTGTATTACTACTGATTAGCTTATATAGAAGAGCGTAAACGATATTAGCCTAGAGGATTTTGTCTATCAATAGAAAATTGTTAAAATTGGTTCAGTCGTTCCACAGACGTAAACTTCAATTTTTATTTCTATATTCGTAAATCTACAATCTTTTACATACATCTCTTTCATTGCTCAACATCTATATACATTAGAGCAGATTTTATATTGGTCCTACCTATACACTTCTTCTTCATCTTTATGTTTTGGCTCCGGCACGGTTTGTGCACTAGTCAGCGTCAAGTAACAAGACTTTTTTGCCAAGTAAGTGTCTTGTGATAATTTTAATGTTCTAACAAGATGGCGGCGCTCTTGTTAGAACTTTCCATGGAGTTTTGGTGGCATCTCAGAATGCATGCTCCGTGGTATTATTTCCCATCCGCTTCACTTGTGCATAATTATCGAACTATATCACGTAAAACACCACCAATATTACAAAATATAGAGTCTAATAACACAAGATTATGAATAAAATATAAAAACCACTACATGACAGACTGAGATTCCGTCAAAAACTCCTCTTATATACTTTTTGTTTGTTTAATAATATATAATCTATAAAAGTGCATGGATCAACAGATAACGAATATACTGCTTTCGACGCGCTTTTAGTCTGTGTGTTTTTATTTGCATATTTGCGTTATTATACCATATATTTATTTTTATTGGTAACATCTTGCGTAATACAGCTTGGTTGTTGTGCACAAGTGAAGTGGATTTGAAATAATAATATAGAACATTCTGAGATGTTTGTTATATAAACTCTCTGGAAAGTTCTAACAAGGTCCACCATTTTGTTACGACAGTGATGTCATCACAAGATACTTTAGGAAACATAATTATTATGTACCTAAATAGAAACGATTGGTTGTCAAAGTAGGCAAAACAAAATTAGTAATAAATATTTAGGTGGGTTGTTGTATCATTTTTTTTATAAAGAGCTTCGTAAATTATTATTTTTTTAATGCTAAAAATTACTACAACTCAATAATGTAACTCAATAAAGGTGTTTGAAGCAGGTAAACTCAATTTATTATCTCTGGTAAAGTGATTTTAGTGTGTGTTATGGTGAAGGCGTTGACTATACTATGAAATACTGTGATAAAATTGTAAGAAACATCCAGTTGCCATAAGTCTACTGCACGGCTATTCCATAAATTGCGTCTACAATAACAAAATCGCGAATTTATCGATTTACGCTTCGCAATATTGTAAGGATTAAATAGAATAGGGTTTATTAGTGCTTATTTTATTTTTAACTAGCTGATACCGAAGACTTTGTCTGCGTTGTTTATTATTTTATTTTAATATATACTATTTACAGAAATAAGCCGTGAACAAAAATGTTGTAGGTACTATGCTTACAAAATTTCTTTAGTCTGTATCGTGGTGGTTATAAAATTCGTAGCTTGTGTTGTTTTTTAAAACGTTAATAACTTTGTATTAAATTAAATTTTCGTGATTTTTTTTTTGATAAGGACCAAGTTTTTAAGAAGGAAAATGAGAAAAAAATGATTTCAATTGATCTATCTTTTTATTCATATAAATTGATACATTCGATTGTCATGAATGATGTTTATATGAAAACTTTGCCTTTTTTACGTTGGGATTTTATTCCATCCTATAACAGCTTATATTTTTATTCATAAAGTTATGTTGTTATGTATATGTATGTGAAATAGTTATGTATGTTATCTGACACTGTATTTTAAAATATTAGTGACATTTTGTGTAATACCTATTATTTAGTTATTATATACGAGTGAATTAGAAATAATAACAAAAAAATTAGTGTCGTGGAACACACGGTTGGAACGAAGTTTCTTTCGTAGTATATTAAATAATTAAAAAAAATATTCACATATTGTTACACTTTAACTGTGACACGTACCTAGCGTCACTCTTATTATCTTCTAAGCCACTATTATAATGCATTATTGATGTATATTGACCAATAACAAGAGTTATTATTAACCAACAAATGTCGCAGCACGTGTTCTGTTAAAAATAAACGTAAGTATGAGTACATAATACGCTATGAAACATAACGAAAAAAAGTTACACTTTTTTTCGCCTAGCCCCCATCTGTCAAGTGATAAAAAACTTCGTTACAAAAAACGTCAATTCTAAAATATAAACACAGACTGCCAAAAACATCCTGTAATATGCAATAGTGAAAGTTACTTGACAGGGTGAGGAGTAAGAAATAAAACACTAATTGGTATATTCAATATCTTCAGTGTGGTCCATGCATACCGATAGACATCGAACCGCGAATTCATCTTTGTCGTTGTTGTCATTACGTTGTGAAAGGATTGTGAAATTCACTGGGTATTTACATATAAATTGGTCGCCATGGAATAGTGACGCAAACAATTGGTACAGGTTTCTCAATATTGTAATATTTATCCAATTGGACCTCAATTACGAACACTATAACACAATTGAAACGTCACTCTTTAAATAGTTTTGTTTTTAAATAAAACATCGTTTGGGAGAAACAAAAATGTAGGAGTTTTTGGCGGGACCTTAGTCTGTCAGGTAGTGGGTTTTGAATGTTATTCATAATCTTATGTTACATGACCTTATATTTTGTAATGTTGGTGGTATTTTACGTAATATAATTCAGTTATTGAGCACATGTGAAGTGGATGGAAAATAATACCACGGAGCATGAATTCTGAGAAGCCACAAAAGTTTCCCTGAAAGCTTCTAACAGGGGGGCCACCATCTTATCATATCATAAGATGCTTGTAATATTATTATTGCCGTTATAATCTAGAAGATTGTTTTCAGAAAAAAAAGTATATAAAGGTTAGTGATTCTGATAAAACAAATTCTATGTTGTTCTCTACAGAGTCAATTCAGATAACATTTTCTACGTGTGAAAAACTGTACAATAATCCAGTGTCCGTGTTTTTTTTTAAACGCCTGTTAACTAACACGAGAACCATCCTTGCGTATAATGACTCTTATAAATCCTTCAATACAAAAGTAAAGAAATCTCATTATAAAACGATTCTATATATAGTTTTCAAACGCAAGCATAATCTAGATTGCTTTCGAGTGAATTTTCTCGGATTAATTTCCAAGGCGGGCAATGCTCTCTTGTTAACATTATAAATTAATTCATTACGGGGGAAAAAAGCGGCGTTGGCGCGTGCGTTTCCGGGCTAGTATGCGATCGCAAAAAAGGTGCGCGTGCGCGCCGGTCGCGGCTCCGTGACGCGTTTTTCTGGCGTAATTAATGGAATATAGTGCTGTGTGCACGCGAACTTATTTAATTGTGGACAATACACACTTGACATAATTACTTACATATTATTATTAATTTTGTAGGTGGTAGAGCTACGCTGAAGCTATTACTGGTTTCAGCATGAATGGGTCGGCTCGCCCGGGGTAGTACCACCCTCTCAGAGAAAACCGACGTGAAGTAACAGTGATTGCACTGTTGCGTTTCGTTCGGTCAGTGAGAGCGCCGGAGGCCCACATATATTAAAAGGCCGGCAACGCACTTGCGACTCCCCTGGTGTTGCTAGTGTCTATGGACGGCGGTGATCACTTACCATCAGGTGACCCGCCTGTTCGTTTGCCCCCTATGATATAAAAAAAAAAAAAAACACGTGCGAACTTTCTGGAAATATTTGAAATAGCTTAAGATCTCCTAGGTTGTATATCTATTCTATTAATGGTTGTTGTAAGGGACATCTGTGATACAAAAATACTTAGCACTCAAAAAATCTTCGAAGTTCCGTAGATTCCGAAGCGAATCTAATATGTATTAACGATATATTTGAATAACATTTGATAAATGTCAGTGTATTTTATTTTAAAAGTTCCTAATCATATAATTTTAAAGTATAAGTGAAGCCTATATGAGAAGTATAATAAGCAACTATGTTAAAAGAAGAATACAATGTACAGTCTCCTTTATCTTAACGTCCTGCACACATGATTCAAAGACAAATAGAAAGCAGAGTCGATACAAAAAACTTAAATAATTATTAGAATATTATTTTACAAGAAACAATCACGTTTTAAAATCGTTTTTTGTGTGTTAATTGGATTATTGTGTTTGTAATCTATAGTATAATTAAAGTTTAGTACCATTTTAACCCGAAATGTATTAGTTAGAAATTATATTACACTAAGACAATTTTGTAAAACTTTGCTTGAAAAATTTTACCTCTAAAATTACCAGGTGAATTTTCATAGCGAAAATATATAATATTCCGATATTAATAGTGTATAAAAATGATCGGGGTTAATATTTATACTATCTATTTAATAAATTTTGCTGTAACTTGCCACTGGATGGCGTTAAGTTGTATATTGTTGTTATTAATTTAAAGCAAGCCGAAGTCGCTGGCGACTATTAATTATTTCAATAAAATACAAATATTTTGTATGTTTTTCGATTGGTTGTACATCTGTCGAATTTTTTTTTTTTCGAACTGACATACCGTGTTGGCTGTTTTCGCCTCTACAGATTCACCGGACTACAGATCTGTCGAATGGTGATATCGCGTTCGTAGATTATTTCGAGTCGTATCCTGCAATAAATCAGAGCATTCTGTGAAGGAAGATACAGTAATTAAATTATAGTATACCTGGTATAATGGCAGGACTATCACTAATTTGTACTTGAGTAGCTACAATCTTGAAGTTATAAATCTGTACCCAAGAACCTATAGGTGTGTTCCGGGAGCTGCAATTAAAAGCCAGTCTTACCTTTACGTTTAGCGTGTTTACCGTCTTAGGTCATATCGTCAATTAAGGTCAGGTAAAATTGCGGTCAAACGATAAAATTTATATATTGGATTATCAATCTGCTAGGTATGTCAAATTTCAGCTTTATTATTATTATTTTCAAATATGATTTATTAATTTGAAACAATGACAGCGAAATAAATCATTGTAAGAGAAACTGAAGGCTTGAGAAATGTCCTCTTAGTACAGAAGTGTAGTGGAAAAAAGAATTAAATATTTCTCGATATATGAAAAAGACAAAACGTTTTAGGTTTTTTAAAAAATTACACAGTCGTAGAGTTATTAGTTATTTTAAAACCAAACGAACAACATTTGAAGAATTAAGACCATCTAGTTTTTAGTAGAATTATAACGGACATGATTCCCTGACAACACTGCAGCCAATTACAATGACCGATTCAAATATGGAATGTGATGTTAAAATAGCGCGTCGTTTGCGCGGGCGCACGGCACGGCACCCCGTGTGACGTCAGCAGGAATCCGACTCGGAAATGAGTCACGAGTTGCCTTAGTCACAGGGAATGTGGTCTGCCGACAGCCTGTATTCTATTTACACTATACGATATTTAAATGTACATTCATAGCTACTGTATACACAATTACCATAATATTTTAAAATATTAGAATGGAATAGTAGAGTTATTGGTGACGCAAACTCGTAAGTTTTTCCCCTACCAAAAATCGCTTAACGCGTTTAAATAAATGTTCAGTTCAAAAATCTAGAGCTTAGAAAAACCTACCTAAAAGATAAACTTCTCTTTTAAGACTGTAATTCATTTTTCATAATAACTCTAGTGTACTCTGTGTTTTTAGAATTATTGTTAACTGTCCGAGCATGCTTTAGCAACGTGTATAATAACTTGGTTTTGAATCCAACAATAAGCCGGAGCTTTCTGTGAAGAAATATATTTGTACTACTATGGATGTTGATAGGGATAGTTATCGAATTCTCTTTAGGCTATCTTAGACTAGAAAGCTGTCTCCAATAGACTCACCTGAGAGCCAATCCTTCTAGATTTAGCGAGATATCGTGTTTGGCTTCATGATTATTAACACGATATAAGATACAGGTTAAAATAATAAAGCATTCCGATAATTTGCCCGGCGTCGTTTATAAAAAAAAACATGTAATGTAAATAACCTCATAATATGTCGACCAGTATAATAAGACCCACCGTAGTTCCCGCGTCAAGGAAAACATAATACGGTAACGGGTGGACCGTAGCGCTGTATGTAGGCCTCGGTATAACGGTCACTCGCCATCACAATGGGCAACGATTGTCTACTGTTTAATGCGCCTCTTTAAACCATTTTTGGGATGTTTTGCGTGAACCTAAGTTTGTGTCTCACCGTCGCGTCGTGGTCCGATTGTAAAACAAAAGGGGACATTTTTTTCTTGAACCTTTTGTAATCAGCTTTTCTTGTTCTCATATTGCGAATTTTTAGATATATCTATAAGGCATGGACATGATACTTTTGGGCAGTCCCTTGCACCGTATTAAAGAACAAATTTAACTTGTTCAACTTACTCGGTCATACTTTTAACACCGCCAAGGTTAACTTCTATTTTAGTACAAAAGAACTTATCCTCGAATAGCCTTGGCCTAGAATTCTAATTCGTGATTTCCTTTGCGTTTATAGATACAATTTCGACCAATAAAGCAAGTCGGCCGGAATTATTGACACAACAAAGAAATGCTAGAATGTATTTTATTGTTTTCTTCACTTATTATTGATTAATTTTTAATAGTCACTATATAAAGATCACTTTTTATAATTCAATTGAAGAATAGTCAATTTGAATGGAAAAAAAAATTACACGTAACGGAGATGAAAATATTAAGGTGTGCGGGGAGAAAAAATGTAGAAATAGCACCGGTGAAGTGGAAGTTGATAAGTAATAGGTTTACATCGTATGGATGTTACGAGGAAAGGTAAGTAACAAAATTAGACGAGTGTCGAGTATTAAGGTGAACAGATATAGGAGTACAGGAAGACCTAAGAAGGTTTTGGATGGTTTGTGTGAAGAATAGTATGTGTATAAAACACTTTAACAATAAATAAAAACCAAATTAAAAAACCACCCTACTAGACGCACTAGAATTTTTTTAACTATAGTCGGGATCCTTCGTAGTCTTGGCTTGTCATAAACTTACCAATAACTCATTCACTAGACATATCCTATTCGATTTTATGGAGTTCCCTGGTTCGTGCATCTTCGATATCCACGGTTTAGTACCAATGAAAATGGAAACCCTTTCCAATAAACGAAAGAATTTCCAAATCGGTTTATATATGACGAAGTTCAGAAGGAATATACATTACAAAAAAATACAACCGTATTGAGAATCTCCTCTTTTTTTAACAATGGTAAAGGAGAGTCATCATCATCAACGACCTGTAAGAGGCACTGCACTGCAGGCTTCTCCCCGGCATAATCACCACTACAGCCTACGACGTATTAGCGATTACAAACTTTGAGAAATATACTGTTCTGTATTTTCCCCATACACTTATTAACCACCTACTACGAGAACTTAGGATCAGGTTTCCTCACGATGTTTTCCTTCACCGTCAGTAGATAGTGTTACTAAAAGAAATTAGTAAATGTACGCGAATAACGAAAAATTCGTTGGTACATACCGGGGGTCGAACCTGCGAATATCAGATTGATATTCCACCGTTCAAATCACTTTACCCCCACGACTTCAAGTAGAGGACTAGAGGAGAGTGAAAGAGGATAATATCTCTGTCTTGCTCTACTTAGGAGAACCCCCACGACTTCAACTAGAGGACTAAAGGAGAGTGAAAGAGGATAATATCTCTGTCTTACTCTACTTAGGAGACATAAGGGTAGATGAGGATGATCGATATCATTGTATTTAATTTCATTTCATTTCTTATTTCAAACTAGCTGTTGCCCGCAGCTCTGCATGCGTTTTTTTTATATTTGTAAATTACTTCTTATAAGATCAGCTATCTGTTAGTGAAAGTTCCGTGAAAAATGGTTCAAACGTTTTGGAGATAGTACTGCAAACAAAGCCCTGGGTAAAAGCTGGTCCAGAATAAAAAGCTTTAATTACTTTATATAATGTTAGCTATCTGTTAGTGAAAGTCCCATGAAAATAGTTCCCATCGTTTTGGAGATAGTACTACAGACGAAGCCACGGATGACAGCTAGTCTAAAATAAAGTCGCCTATGTCACCCGCTGTAATTTAATTATTCGTCAGTGAAATTTCTGTCAAAATCGAGCCAGCCGTTTCGGAGATTACCCGGAACATACAGACAGGCAGACAGACAAAAATTTAAATAATTACATTTTTGTTATCAGTATCGTGTATATGTTCATATCTAAAAAGTCGTTATTTTGATATTACATACAGACACTTCATTTTTATTATATGTATAGATAATGATATAAATAATATCTGTCTTTTTTTGTGCAATGCATGAGGCAATACGAGTATCCCTAAATGATTCGATTTGGAAACCACTGGTCTATTTACGATCGGTTGATTCCGTGTTCACGCGCGTAGTTTTTCTCGCATCATTGGCAACGGAGTCGTTGATCTCTGCGTTATGGCCGGAACAATATATGTTCGTATGCTGTATGGATATCTAGTAATAACAATTGAATGTAATGCTTGAAACTACGTTCTATCAGATTTTACCGTTATTCGATCTATATTTTCATAAGTTAGTTGTACATTTACCTA